>OZ012704.1:61065737-61487611 GCA_963942595.1 Cylloceria caligata | reverse complement strand
CTTGATTCAAATCAATCATTTGTTGTCGGTAGCGCTCAGTATTAACGGTTTCGCCAGGTTTTAGCAGCTCATAATAGATCACACCCTTCTGATTCCACCAAACACAGAGCATTGTCTTCCGTTCATAGCGATTTGGCCTTGCAGTCGATGTCGATGGTTCGCCTGGAGTTACCCATGTTTTTTTACGCTTAGGATTCTCAAAATATATATACTTTTCATCGCCAGTCACAATTCGATGGAGAAATGACTTTCTTTTGTACCTCGGGAGCAGCATTTCGCAAGTGGTTTTTCGGTATTCCTGCTGTCTTTCATTCAGTTCATGTAGAACCCATTTTCCCATCTTCTGGATCTTTCCCCTGGCTTTCAAACGTATGGAGACGGCTTCTTGTGTCACATTTAATTGATCCGCGAGTTGTTGTTGCGTTTGAGCGTCATCCTCATCCAACAATGCTTGCAATTTGCTGTCTTCAAACTTTTTCGGTGGTCTTCCACGTTCTTCGTTTCTCACGTCAAAATCGCCACTTTAAAATTTTTTTAACCCTTAGCGCTCTGCACGTTTTTGTACCACTGCCTACCAGCAACTCCGGCACATTTTCGCATCGGAACGAGTGTGAAGAAGGAGTCTTATTTTAAGTGAGAAGAATTACACGTGCTTGTGAATGTTTTTGATTTTATTTATTTTATACATATGCACCTTCTTCTTGTAAATGAAAAGTAAATTTTAAATTTTGTAATTCACCATGCTGTGATATCTTTGGAAGCAATCTCCCATGTGCATACTGGGTTTACTTGGGCAAGTGTCACAGTATTCACTTGTTTACGTCTGTCATCCCTTTGTTTCCTTGTAGAGCACACAACACAGTCCCTCTTTGGACCTTTCCTCATTATGTGCAGTTTTCCCTTTAGTCTGATTTCAGAAATTGATGTAGAAACTCTTGTCTCTCCTGACAAAATCTCCTACGAGTTGATCGACTAAAATTTTCCTGTACTTTAAATGCGTCAGTGCTTTCTCATTTTTATTGTGCTGTACAGTTTTATACAAGATGTATGAATTAATTATTGACATCTCCATTCCCCAAAAGAATAGTTTCCGCCACCACTTAAGTGACATCCTCAAAAAGCAATAACTGGAGGCGTATTGATCAGCCCGATCAACACCACCCATCGACTTTGTGTACCCGACAGCTACACTTGGCTTTTCGATTACTTCGCTTGTACCACCTCGAATAAATCTATTAGTGGTTATCATTCCAGCATTATGCCAGTTACTCAATAACGTTATTATTTTCTTATCCCTCCAAGCTAAGAACATTGTATTTCCTCGTTTGTATGCGACAGTTTTTTTTTCTCTTAATTTTGGTTTCTTCAGACTTGTTGGAACACCTTTTCTGTTTGTTTGTATGGTACCGGTCTAGTGGCATTTCATTTTTCTTAATTCTTCAGCTAAAGGTATACTAGTGTAATACCGGTCGGTATGCATATGATATCCTTCTGCGGTAGGTACCCTATCTAATAATTGTTGGTACAGATGCAGGGTAATTCTGGTGCTGACCAGTAAATCTCGCCTTGGCAGATGGCTAAGGGTTAAACCACTCAAAGCACTGTGATTTACCAAGAGCATGCTCATCGTAAGCTTCGACAAGCATTCGATGCGATTCTGCAGCAGTTTTCTTAAATTGGTAACAGAAAATCAATGCTGTCCGCTAATCGTAGTTTCCAGGCACAAAATTCGACATATTGAACGCTATTATAAACTATGCTATTGTATGAAACTTGTATTGTTGTGAGTTGAAAATCTTTGTCAGAGATGTCAACAAGGAAATGGCGCCAATGACGCGGTTTGACGGTAACTACATTGACAGCTAGGGCCATTTAAGGGCAAATTCCGGTTTCATATTTATAGGCCTGGTATAAGCGAATGGATATAGATAGATTTAAAAGAACGATATGATATACTTGTTTCGATGCTATTGAAGGAGACAGTATTAATATATTAGCTAATTCGACGGTTTAAGATATTATCAAATGCCTTGATTCAACTCCACCACAAAAAACAACTCTATTAAGACAGAAATGACAAGGAAAGCAATGGTTTTGTGAGTACATACAGCAATTGATAAAGTAAAGGGACAAAATACATAAGTTAGCTCGTGTAGGTGAGAATGAGTGACTGGTAAGTATTACTCGACAATATAGCCACAGTAACGGAATCTGTGGTCGAGAATCCAGGAACTTCCATTCGGCATCGTGGTTACAATTAAACATTTCCAGTAGCACTATGCAACGAATTTTGGTAAAAGATTTGCATTTGCACGCGTACAAGGTTCAATTGGTGCAAGAAATCAAGCCAAGGGACCGTGCGCAGCGCCGTGAATTTGGTGATTGGGTGTTGGAACATCATCAAATTAATGCGGATTGTTGACCACGATGCCGAATGGAAGTTCTTGGATTCTCGGCCATAGATTCCGTTACTGTGGCTATATTTTCGAGTGACCGACAAGGACGACGATGAACAATGATCTTCTGATCCATCAGCGTAAATTTGGTCTCAAATTTTGTAATTAAACGCCTCACTGTCGATTCATTTGGCGCATTATTGCGACCAAAAACTTGACGTAATTGGCGAACTGTTTTCGCAAAACTTTCACCATTTTTGTAATGAGTTTTTACAATAATTAAACGTTGTTGGTTTGAATACTTCTCCATATTCTTAAATCGCGTGGTCTGTACGTGACAAACGTCAAAAAAAAATTACCGTACAACTCGTATTAACAAAATGGCGGCAAATTTAAATCCGGCGCTCTTGCTGGGACACCCTTTGGAAGTATTTACACAAATTGAAGTAGAGCAATTATGTAAAATAGTCCGAAAATTAGAAAGCAATGCAGGTACAGATGAAGGTATAACTGTAGAAATAATGAACCGTGTTGTAGAAGCATCAGCAGAGAAATTAGGGTATATACTAAATAAGTCAATGGAAGAAGGAATGTTCCCTGAGGAGTGGAAACAAGCGATTGTATTTCCATGACCTAAAGTTCGAGGAACAAATAAAATTAAGAATTCAGACCGATAAATAAATTCCCAGTATACGAGAAAATATTGGAGAAAATAGTTCAGAAACAATTAGTATAATACTTAGAAAATAATGAGTTACTTAGAGAATGTCAATCGGGTTTTAGGGCAAAGCGTTCACGTGAAAGCGCTTTACAATGGGTAGTTTCGGACTGGAAAAGAACAATAGGGGACGGAAAAATGATAGGAGTGGTTTTCGTAGATCTAAGAAGTGCGTTTGGAGTAGTGGACAGAGAAATCTTGACTAAAAAATTACAATGGTATTGAATAAAAGGGGCAGAACTAAATGGGTTCAAAAGTGACTTGTAAAATAGATCTCAGAGAGTAAAATTTAGTGAGGTTCTATCAATGTCAGTTAATGTAGATTTAGGTGTTTCTCAGGGGTCAGTTTTAGAAATTTTCTTATTCCTATTATATATAAATGACATTATAGAGGCTATTAATGATAGATTGGTCGCGGATGATGCGTTGATTTATACAACAGGGTATTCAAGTATAGAAATGAATGATAATCTCAATGAGCAAATGGTGAAAGTGGAAGCATAATTGAAGATAAATACGTTGTATGTGAGTAGAAGAGACCCTTTAGCGCGAGACAGGGTGTGGCTGCCCTCCTGGCGCCAGGGCGGGTCTTGACCGACATCCCCCCCCCCCCCCCCGTGCTGCTTTCTCATCGGTGAGGCCCTTTAACGCGAAAGGGGCGTGTCTTCCCCACCACTTCACCTTATTTCCTGATTGGTCTCCCAGCAGCCCTCACCCCCGCAGCACGTACCTGAGGGTTTCGATTGGTGTTCTTACGCCCGCGCCATCTGTCGGATCCTGGACCGTACTTAATTGCCTATGCACCATCTACTGTTGACAATAGGCACGTTACTGACAGTCGGTAAAAGAGATCGAATGTCGGATGAGTAGATTATGTATCGGCGATCGGCAAAGTATATCGGCTGTTAACCGTAGGTATGCTACTAACCATCGGTACGGAAGATTTGGGACCTACGGTAGATAAGTAGGTTGGGTCTTACGGTAAATAATATTGTCTACCCTTCCACCGGTAAAACATGCCTTGTCGTCGATAACCGAGCCCCTCCATAACAGATTTTTTTTTTAAGTGAATTAAAAAAGTTATTTTAAAACGTTTCAACTATTCATAATAAAAATGGTAAGTGAAAACACTCGTTATTTTTTTCAGCTCCATAAAAACTGTTTTATTTTAACATTTTCATATAAGAAATTTACTTGCATTATTCTTGTTGACTGCTCATTTTCAATGACATCCTCCGCGATTCCTGCGAGCTGGTGGTTGATCATCAATATGTGTTCTCGTACCCGATTTGTTTTAATGTAAATAGCACGGCATGCCGATAACGAGTTTGCGGTCAATAGTATTCATTAGGGTTGCCTAGACAGCCAAAGATGATTTCACCACGATGTTTTCTTTTCAATTAACCTTTTCTCCGCTGTTACGAATATATATACATCTGCTGGCTCTTTGACAGCTATCCTAGTTGAATATGAAAATGTGTGTGAGATGGTGGGGGTACTTTCGAATAATAATAAGACAGAAAATACAAGGTTTCGAATATAGTAATTCACAAGTAGCATCCAAATCGTTCTGTACAAGTTTGTATACACGTGTTTATCTACAAAATGACATAAATAAACGCACATATAGTAATCGTTTTTACACACGTACATATATACAAACTACAATAATACTCATGAAACATAAAAATAATTTACAAACTATATACATAAACGTACACATTTACACACACTTACTGTATCTCCAATATGTTGGCATTTCACATGTTTGTGTGTGCGCGCGCGCGCGCGTGTGTGTGTGCTCGCGTGCTCGTTTATGTATATAGTTTGTAGATAATTATTTCACGAGTGTTTTTGTATTTGTTACTTTGTATTGTATGTTATCTACAAACTACAGGGTGTGCCATCTTTTATGTCGGTATGTAAACATTGAATAACTTTGAAAAAAAAACAACTGATTTCCATATATGAGGTATTTTTATTTAATTTGGTCCTTTACAATTTATTTGGACTAATTTTTGAATACAACATCAATCAAGTGGCCGCCTTTATTGGCCGAAGCAAAATGTGCCCTTTTTGCTGCGTTTTCTATCACTTTTTCGAACATCTCGGGTGGTATAGCGATGATTTCGGCACGATTGTTTGCCTTGAGCTCGTCAATGGTCTGAGGCTTGTTGGCGTACACTTTGCTTTTCAAATAACCCCACAAAAAGAAGTCCGGAGGGGTCAAATCTGGAGATCTGGGTGGCCAGTCAATGTCGCCATTTTTTGACATCACACGTCCAGGGAATTTTCGTTTCAGAAACTGCATTGTTTGATTCGCAGTGTGGCATGGCGCACCGTCTTGTTAAAACCAGTAACCGTCCAGACCTTTTTCACACATTTGTGGGCAGACATAATGAGCCAACATCCACCGAAATCGATTCCCATCGACTGTTTCGCCTTCTCTGAAGAAAAATAGCCCAATCATGGTTTTGGCGCAAACGCCGGCCCAAACAGGCACTTTTTGGTCATGCAATGGTGTTTTATGGATCTCGTGTGGATTCTCCGTTCCCCAAATGCGGCAATTTTGCTTGTTAACGGCGCCAGAGAGTGTGAAATGGGCCTCGACGATATGCACGTTGAGTTAACACAATTGAACGACTATTTTCAATGTACAGCGTCACTATTTCGGCGCGTTGTTTCGGTATGAAGCGATTCATGGTTGAAATTGTACTAAATTGACGTTTCAAAAACATGTCTACTCAAGTCAATTGGTTGATAAATGTCAAAGTTATTCAATGTTTACATACCGACTTAGAAGATGGCGCACCCTGTATATACATAAACGAGCACGCGTGCGCAGTATTCACATATTCATACATATTTACAAAGTATATATTACATAGGTGTTTCTAGTCATCATCATCAGCATCGCTATCTTTATAGCCAAATGGTAGTGATAACCTGTGAGTAATATGGCGACGTTTACGACATACGACACGACAGGTTTTGTACATTGTACGGATGAAGACGTTGTGAAGGGGTGTTCTTTGAATTGACGTGAATTTCAAATGAAGTAAAGTATTAGTAACGGATTGCATTTCTAATTTGATAAGTTCGCTTATTGAATTACAATGAATTATTTCCGAGTTTTTATATTTCAAACTTATGCCTTTCACTTTACAAACCGTGTCCACCACCGTTTTGGGATCCTCGATAGTCGTAACCATGTAACCATAAAATTTCCGACCCCCGGAGATGAACGAATTGATATAAGCGTTCAGAGCCATCAATACCAATTCGTTGGTCGTGTCACCGAGAAGATTACCTACCGAGGGCTCCCAAACACCATCACCAGTACTCACGTAAACAACCGAGTCCGTGTCGTAGTACAAAACCCGTCTGTCCAATAGCTCGAGGTAGCTACAAAGTTTCAGACGGGCCAAGGCCGCTGTAAAAGCAGCGATAACCACACTAGTTATGGGACTGGGAAATTTAGTATGAATGTGATATTTTTATATAATGTCTATTTTTTATGACTCGAGAAAAAGTTAATACATCTACCAGACCAAGTTTACGATACCAATCTGCTACGATGATAATGCAATCATTTTCCTTATCTAATACTAAATCCTGGAATATTATTGGAACGAAGTTAGGTATACGCTTGGCAGGATGGGGGCTAGACCGAGAAAAGTGTAACATTTGGACTATAGCAAAACGTCACGACAGTTTTGCTATGGTACGTTAGCACGCTCTCTATCTCCACCGCTTGGAGAGGGGCGGGCCGCCGTAGCGTATACGGCTATACTATGCCTCTCTCTCTCTCTCTCTTTCTCTTTCTCTATATTACTGCAGTCTGAAAGCCAAGCGGCATTCGCGTCAGTTGTATTCTTGTGTGCGTATGTAGTTATTGTTATTAATAAATAATGAACAATGAATTGTGAACGTGATTCAGTGATGATAGTTGAGGATAGTGATGATAGAGTCGGGTAAGTACCAGTGTTATACTGCAGGCATTATACTCTGTTCTTCAATAATGAGAAATACTACATGTACAAATCTAGTTAACATCAGCTTCAATGTATTATGTTTTTTGTCAACAAAATTTAATATTACTAGTCTTCTTAAAACACAAGTTATTCCTCGGTTATCTGTATTCGTATATGCGTATGTGTTTACCAAGCCGGGCGCGTCCTAACCTATCTTTACTATTCAAAGTTTAACAAGCCGTGCGTGTCATAACCTCTATATGGGGCATTCTGGGTGAAAATGACCTGTTTTTTCCCTCGTATTTTTTTTCCTTTTAGTATGTTGTAGGGCAATATAAAAAAACACCGACACAAATTTTTAGATTTTATTCGTCATTAGTTTGGTCACAGATAGCAAAATAGTGATTTTTCAAAAAGAACGATTTTTTTTTTCGGTTTTAAATTTTACAGTAAATTCTTGGATAAAAAAAAAAATTTTTCCATATTTTTTCATGATGGGCAAGCCCATAGGAACCTAAAAAAATAATTAGATCTACGGTAATTATGCCGTTTTGTGGCTTTTCCCAAATTTTAACTTTTTTAATTACCAAAAGCTGTATTTAGTCATAAATGTGAGTAAATAGTAGAAAAAAGTTGGAAAAATGTCAATTTAAAGTCAATTTACCAGAAAGGTCGAAAAATTGAAGAAAAATCGTTGGAAAAAAAAATTTTCATATAGTTTTTCTACTTTTTCCATAATATTCTTCAAATTGAAGACAAAGCGCATTTGTGTGCAATGAAAATTCAGTGAATTATAGTTAAAAAGCTGAAATTAGACAATAATCACTAAATTCGATATTTAATTAAATTAATAATCAATACATTAACTATAAATTTTCCACAAACAGACAACAAAATACACATATACACATACATATTTATATACATATCATATCCTCATATATATATATATACGTATACATATTTTATTTCAATAGCGAATCAACAAAAGTATCGACTACTCAGATACAAGCTACAAGATAAAAAAAAAACAAATGCGCAAACATGTAAAGAATATCGTGAGAGAAAAAAAATACAGGATATAAGAGTACAAAACATCAGTGCACAAAGATCTGATGAATGTCGTGAGAGAGAAAAATTGGAAGAAATTAAAAAACCTAAAACGCATAAGCAAAGATCTAAAGAATATCGTGACAAAAAAAACCAACTAATTGAAATACAGCTGAAAAATACTGACCATCTTCGACAAAGATCTAATGAAGAAATTAAAAAACCTACAACTGATGCACAACAAACATTACACGATATAATAATAAAGAAACAAAACATTGAATTACAGCAGCAAAATACAGACCATCTTCCAAGGTAACATATCACATTATAAATATTTACATTTACCGCTTATTAATTTTATTTATTAAGGATTATCATCATTATTAGCTGATATATATTTATTATTAGGTGCGCAACGAAGTTCCCGCTGTTTTTCAAGAGATGGCTCTAGTAGTAAGTGCTGGTCGATTGGGACATAACCAAAACGTCATGAACCAAGCTTAGACATATGGTAAACAAACCGCTTTGACACATTAGTGATTTTGTTTTTGCGTCATATACTTTTGGTTGTGTGAAAATGTCTAATTTTGTGCCAAATAATCGTCATTTGCGGAAAGTGTTGCTTTTCTTCTTTCATTCGAAGAAAACGGCGGCTGAAGCGCATCGAGAACTCCAAATAGTTTACGGAGATGCTGCTCTAAGTGAAACAACATGCCGTGATTGGTTCCGTCGCTTCAAAGACGGTGATTTTGATGTTGACGACCGTTCGCGTGAAGGAAGGCCAAAAACCTTCGAAGACGCTGAATTGGAGGCATTGCTCGATGAGGATCCGTGCCAAACGCAAAAAGAGCTTGCTTCAGCATTAGGAGTTTTGTTTTGTTTGGCTTCAATTTTGTGGTTCACCAAAAGTTGGTCAAAAAGCAAGAAAAAAAGCTGCTTTACTAGCTGTTCAAAGCAAAGTTGGTAATCTTGCTATGCCTATTGAATTGCGAACATCCAACATTACTATGACAAGGGATAAAAAAGATACTGTTAAACGAAAACACTTTCCTATAATTTCGGCTTGTGCTATGACCATTCATAAGTCACAAGGTGGAACTTTTGATCAAATTGTTTACGAGTATGGCAGAACACATCCACAACAACTTATTTATGTTGCACTCTCTCGTGTAACAAGCATCGAAGGTTTATTTATCCTAACATTTGATGATGATGAAACTAAATTTAGATTTCATCATAATCGAGTACAAGCTTGATCAACCGTATCTTTGTTACAAGAGTTCAAGAGGCTGTCGTTAAATAAACTACAAACGAAAGCGCAAATCATCATTGATTTCATTGGTAATAAAAGAGATATCTCATTGTATACTCTCAACGTTCAAAGCCTTCCCAAACATTCGATTGATTTAAATGTCTCTGTTACACAAAAAAGCGACATTTTATTACTCTCCGAGACGTGGTTGGACAATAAAAAGGAATGTGAGGTACCAAATTTTAATTGTATTACGCACTTTAAACGTGATTCTGTTCGTGCAGGTGGCGTTGCAATATATCAAAACAAAAGTGATACGGCTAATGTTGTAACACCAAATATGGAGGTAATAATGAACAATATTCGGGACTTGCACGTAAGATCTACAAGTATTGCAGATTTATGTGCAGCAGAGTGTGTCATGGAAAACGGTGTCACCTTAATCATGGCAGTCATCTACGTATCACCAAATAACAAAATAATAGACATTCAACAATTCATTCATGGAGCACTGTTAGAGTATTCTAAAGTTGTATCTCAAACGCTTAGCAGTTACAACAAAAATTTACATAAACTTCCACTCATTTTGGCAGGCGATTTCAACATCAACTTTCCGATAAAAAGTCAAAGCCATTGTTACAATTTCTTTTGGATGAATTTGATTTAAGAATTAACAATGATCCAGCAGAATCTACAACAAGATACAATACCACCATCGATGCAGTTTTTTCGAGACACTTACATAACATTTGATCGCAAACATATGTGTCCTATTTTAGTTATCACAAACCAATCATTACTACGATTGACTGTACAGATTAAGTTTATATTTCGTTTATATTTGTTTGTACAATAATTAGTGATAAAAAGTTTGTTCCTAAAAAATATATTAATTACAATTTTATTACCATTCCTTCATTTATTATATTTTTTTATTTAATTACTCTCCAACGCCGTTAATTTATTTAATTGTGCCTCTTATTTAATACGTAATATATAGTGAAAGGAACTTTGTTCCAATAGGGTGTCCCACCGACACCTCTTCTTTTTTTTATTATGTTTTTCTTTCTCAATAGTAAATTCGAGTGTGGGATGCTGAGTATTGAAAATTGTTGAATTTCGTCGAATTTGATTACAGAGCAAAGAGATAATCACGACCTTTACGTATCATTTGATACAAATTGGAGTGTAATGACGTTTTGAAAAGCAACATTCTTCTCAATCAGTCATAAATATGTAATATCATATTGGAGTTAATGGAAAGCCCATAGAAAACCCAGAAATTTGTTTGTAAATTTGATTATCAAAAGTAAAATAAGTAAAAGACATAATTATCTCAGTTACTTTTTTAATACGACGATAACAGTGCCCTCTCTAAAAAAATACCTTTTTTTACGGATGGTTTAAAACTAATTTTAAAGAAACATTTGTCAAAGAGAGGCTACATCTAATGAAACTAAAATGGATTGTATTAAACAGATAAAGTGATGTGCTTAACCAATGATTTCAAAGAAGATCTGTTATTCACATTTGTTCAGTTTTCGCACCTATCACGCCCACAATCCACTCATGCACGCACTACGCTCACAAGACTACGACGCCTCGCGTCATGTGGTTCAGCTCACAGGCATACTCTACCGATGTATAGACGCGGCACACTCAAGCGCGTCTTCTAACAGGTCGCTTCCTCGATCGAAGCTCACTCAAGCGGCCAAAGCTACTAATGTGGTCCCAGCGGCATGACCACTCACAGGACTCACATTTTATCGCTGGCGGTGAATCAAAACTCAAGCGAGTTTTTACGCTCGTCCGTCCTCATGACGCTCCGCCTCGTAGTCGACGGATGTAGCCATTGTTGATGCTCGAATCGTTTGTTCAAGTAAGCACGCGTCACCTCACATTTTCAGTTCCATTAGTCTCACTGATTTCGACCAACTCAGTACTGTAGTATATCAAACGCAGTGTCGAATCACGTGTAGCTCAAATCAGCGCAAGTGCAAGCCACGTACACTTACCACAAACTCAGCAAAACTCACAAAACTGTCAATGATTGTACACATCGTTGGCAGCGTAGCAGCCACTCAGCGTCGCACCAGACAAAAGGAATTATCGACTCACCAGCCGGACATGTGGCCAGAATAACGAGCTCTACATCAGATCGAATTGACAGAACCATCCACACGACTCAACACGTCAACTCACCAGCCCGCTAGACAACTCACCACCAGTGAATCAACAGATACAGGCCAGAAATATTTTTCACTCATCAGCTATTTCCTCTGTTTTCATTGTTATACACAATCAATAAAGATTGATTTTATACTATTTAATCGTGTGCATTTAATTACAATACACTTGTCACCAGATCCTTAATATCCAGCCAGTCTCACTTGTCAACTCGACGTATTACGTGCTCACGTGCAATTCATTCATTCTGCTCTCTGGTCACCAAACCGAGAGAATCACTCACATCGTGAAACTCGAACATATTTTGTGAGAAACCCGTTAGTTCAATACATTTCTTTCTTCATTTCTTAGTCCGTCGAGTTATTCTGTGCTCAAATATAATTTATTCTCGTTTTATTGGTCCGTCGACCACCGAAAAAACTCAATTAATTCATTAGTTCTTTTCATATATTTTTTGGTCCTTCGAGCCGGATAATTTAATCACTAGCATTATCATACATTAGAAATCGGACTCTTAATACACTTCGTCAATATTTAATGAATAAAATCAACTCATTTTGTGTGTGAGACAATTGATAGACGAAGCTATTGGCCTCGTTGGGATGTTCAGTTTATATATTTTTTAATTGTAGTTTATTAATGATAGTTAGATTCATTCGTAAATTTTGCTCGTTTTCAGATATCTAGACGTCTAGTAACTAATTTTGTTCGAGAACCAGTTAGATGGAGAGTAAGTCGACTATAATATATTGGATAAATAATTAGAAGCGGTACACAGATGTAATATATAGGGTGGACGATTTATCTGAAAACATTAAAATATTTCGAAAACTACGCATCGGATCAAGAAAAGTTCTCAATAAAATTTGTTCGCCTGGAAGGGGGCTATCCAATGATACCAAATTCGACCCCTCACCCCTACCCCCTGGGGTGGGGGTGGGGGCAATTTGAAATCGTAAATGGGAACCCCTATTTTTTATTGCAGATTCGCATTCCCCATAAAAAAATAAGTAACTTTTATCTGAAACATTTTTTTTCGATTCGCGATAGATGGCGCTGTAATCGCAAGGGACCTGATTTTTGCGAATATCTCGAGAAATTACACATCGGATCGAAAAAAGAAAAAACACATGTTTAATTTTTCAAAAAGCTATTCAGCGATACGAAACTCGATCCACCCTCCCCCCATCCCTACCCCTGGGGTAGGGGTGGGGGCAACTTTGAAATCGTAAATGGGACCCCTATTTTTTTTATTGCAGATTCGGATTCCCCATAAAAAAATAAGTAACTTTTATCTGAAACATTTTTTTTCGATTCGTGATGGATGGCGCTGTAATCGCAAGAAACCTGATTTTTGCGAATATCTCGAGAAATTAGACATCGGATCGAAAAAAGAAAAAAAAATGTTTCATTTTTCAAAAAGGGGGAGGGTGGATCGAGTTTTGTATCGTTAAATAGCTTTTTGAAACATGAAACATGTCTTTTTTCTTTTTTCGATCCGATGTGTAATTTCTCGAGATATTCACAAAAATCAGGTTTCTGGCGATTACAACGCCATTTATCACGAATCGAAAAAAAATGTTTCAGATAAAAGTTACTTATTTTTTTATGGGGAATCCGAATCTGCAATAAAAAATAGGGGTTCCCATTTACGATTTCAAAGTTGCCCCTACCCCCACCCCAGGGGTAGGGATGGGGGGAGGGTCAACTTTGGTATCATTGGATGACCCCCTCCCAGGCGAACAAATTTTATTCAGAACTTTTTTTGTTCCGATGCGTAGTTTTCGAAATATTTCAATGTCTTCAGATAAATCGGCCACCCTGTATAATGGCGTTTATTGCTCCACTTGTCAAATGCCGTGGGAGAATCTACATACAGGGTGCGCCATCTCAATCTGGTCGATGGAAGTATTGAATAACTCTGACAGATTTTAACCAACCAGCGTCGTACAACACGTTACGTATAGGTTATTTCAGTACAATTTCAACCATGTATCGCTATACGCCGAAAGAACGCTTGGCTTACACTAATAACGTTAGTCGAATGAAGGAAGCTGAGCCGGATTTTTGGGAGCGAATTCTGATGACCGATGAGGCTCATTTCACCCTCTCTGGCGCTGTCAACAAACAAAACTGTCGCATGTGGGGCACCGATAATCCTCATATTATTCACGAAACTCCATTCCACGATGAGAAAGTGACAGTTTGGGCCGGTGTTTGCTCAAAAACCACCATTGGACCATTTTTCTTCAGAGCTGGTGAAACTGTCAATGGGGATCGATATCGGTGGATGTTGGCACACTTTGTATTACCACAAATGCGTGAAAAAGGTCTTAAGGAATTTTGGTTCCAACAAGATGGTGCGACATGTCACACTGCGTGCTCAACAATGGACTATTTGCGTCGGAAGTTCCCAGGACGTGTGATATCAAAGAAAGGTGATATTGACTGGCCACCAAGATCGCCGGATTTGACTGCACCGGACTTCTTCTTGTGGGGATTTTTGAACAGTAAAGGCTATGCCAACAGGCCGAAGACCATAGAGGAGCTAAAAAACAACATTCGAGCCGAAATCGCAGCGATATCGCCCGAGACGCTGGCAAATACAATGGAAAATGCCGAAAAAAGAGCTCATTTTTGTCTCAGTAATAAAGGCGGACATTTGATCGATGTCGTTTTTGGAAACTAATCAAAATAAATTGAAATGAATCAAATTTAATAAAAAAATACGACTTTGTGAAATCTGTTGAAAATTCTCTAAGTTATTCAATACTTCCATCGACCAGATTGAGATGGCGCACCCTGTATATAAAACACATAAAATAGAACAAATAATATATTTAACTGAGCACAAAAAACAGAGAATAAAAGGTGAGCATTGTTTTACCACACACGATTATATCAATTGGTGAGATGCAATGAGAAGTGCTGTCGAGCGCTGGCCATGCGGTGACGCAGAAGTCGGGTGCAGGACACGGTGAGTCTAGATGTTGATGTACAGATGAGCCGATTCTTGGAGACCACAGTGATTTTTAATCGAGATGACCTTGATATAACACAGTAGATCGGCCGAGTAGAATGATGAGAACTTAAAGTATTGCAAAGAAACTAAGAAAACCACGCGCGGTTTTTGAGATGCCATCTGAGCAGAGCAAGAGTAAGATGCAAGATGTCTGCCTTATTCGAAGCAGCTAATGTCTCAACGACGCTGTCGAAGTGCACGCAGTGACCTGGCCGTGCTTGGCACGCTGACCCAGTGAATTCTCACTCCCGTGAGGTGCTGCCGCGAAGCGGCCACAGCGAGCAGTTGTCCATGCTAGCCTGCAGTGCGCAGTTCAGCAACGAGCAGCAAAATGCATTCTCAAACAAATTTGTATACAATTTTTGTTGGATCAGTTACCATAAACTTGTAAATGATTTTCATCATTTAAGAGTCCAAGGGATTTTTGTATTAAATCAATAGACTTTAGAACAATAGTGACATTCACTTTATCAGCTCTAGTGATTTTTATATCAGGGTGTAAAGATAAAGATATCTTAGCATCAACTATGATATTACTAGTGTCTTTTTTGTGTTAGTGCAATGTAAGTTATTAAAAATATTAGTTAGTGAGCTTCTCGCATTATTTTATTCACTTTAGGTTTCTTTTGTGTATAAGTAAGAGTGAAAAAATGTCGGTGCCAACGATAGGAAAAGTTCTATGTGAGGTGGAATACCTCTACTAGATAGCTTGATCAATCAGTAATTTATAGGACTGTTAGAGTTGTAAGTTCTGTTAATGTTCAAAATCGTCGTGAATGGGTCAATGGAATCACTATTTGCTGTTATGTTGGTGTTGCAATAAATTGAATTACTCTTATTACTTACTAGTATCGTACCCGGCTTCGCCCAGGTTTATTTTTAGTATCGTTACCTTAAATAAAACCAAATGCTATGATTTTCAAATAGAATTTATATTTATTGAACGTTTAAACATTATCATTGAAGTATAGTTTACCAAAGTCAATCCTTCAACACCTGTATAGCTATACCTACTACGAAGAATAACTTTGCTTTTTTTAAAAACTTAAATTAAACGTCAAAATTCAATAATACTCTTAGAAAATTCAAATGTCCGTAACTCCTTAAGGACTCAACTTGAAGAGCTGAAAATAGTTGCGTTGACCTAGAAATCAGGAGACCTTTCCAAAATGTCCAAGATCATCTTCCTAGCACGCTCCGTCTAGGAGGAGTTTAAGGGACGGAAATCCACACTTTAAGAATTATAGTATAGATATTCTGTTGTGCCGCGAATTAATCTAGTATATTATTTCGCCATTGTACCTCTTTCGCGTGAGGCCACTCACCCGAATTAGAAAAAATGTACAAACGTAAGCAGCGAGCAGCGAGCAATGACCGCTCGAGCTACGACTTGCAGGAATTTGCAAGCGACATTCATTGCGAAATTCATCGATTTCGCCAAAGGCAGTAAATAACTCCTTTGCCGAAATCATTCTATTAGTAGATTCGAACGAGAGAGGTTGGTTCCTCGTAAAAGGCTCGAAACAGCAATTATTGTAACTATCTTTTTTATTGTCATTCAAGTAGATAACGGAAAGTTGCCGTTATCTAAAATCCATATCCAAATATCGTTTTTCCGTGAATTCACGTGTTCATTATTTACTGGAGATCTATCTCCTTCTCGGCAAACGATCCCAAAAATAATAACTTTTAATATTATACCGATTACCGTACTAATTCGATTACGCGGTACCGGCAAAATAATTCGTACTATAATTATTTCCATTATTTCTAATATTATTTGCATCTGTGTGTTGAGTGTACCCGTCAGACGATTGATAATTATTTCTATTATTATTATTCCGTGATAAGTTTTATTGTATGTCATGGTCATTATTCTGAATTGTCGAGTAATCATAAGCTGGTATCAAATGTAAATTATATGTCTGTAAGAACAAAACAGAGCAAATAATCTCTGCTATCAAAAATAAAGTTATGCATATGAAAGTTTTTGGTACAATGTAATCGATGACGTTTTTTTGATAACCATTTCGTACTTCAAAATATAACATAGTTAGCCTTATTTTTTTAATGTTGAAAAGTTCTTTGTGAATACACGTTGGAGTTTTTAATCATCATTAATGTTTTTCTAATTCTATGATCGGTTAGTGTTTTTTTTTTAAGATGATGTCATCAATCTCTCCAACCAGCATTTTTGTATGTATTAGGTGTAGTATTTTTTAAGATTTTAGTCGATTTTTTATATTAAAAATCTCTAAGTTGTAAAGTTTAATAGAATTAAAATATTTCTGGACTAGACCTTCCTAGCGAGAGCAGAGGAGAAATTCGAGTTGTTCTTGAAGACGTAGCCCTTTTCATTTGGCCTCTTTCAGATTTTAAAATTGTTGTAGATGTGTAGATCTAAATCTTCTATATAGACTTTTAAAGAAATCCATGTTTAATTTTATGTCAGTGTAAACAATCGTTCGTAGACGCAGTGACCGCTTTTGTTGTCAATTATTTGAGTATTTTACGACATTGCGACGGTCCGGAAAAAAGTCAAATAAATCCCAAAGTTAATTCAATTCGAATTCAAAGTCAATTTATCGCAGCACAAACAATACAACAAACAATAATTCCATTTACCCTTTTAAGACTATTTTGAACCGAGGCGGAACTTATAACTCTAACAATAGTCTTACAAAATGTTGGTTGATAAATCTATCCAGTATTTTCTATCGTACGGACCTGAATTTTGTCATATTTGCCTACTCACAAAGAAAACCAAAGGTGCTATCCATAAAGTTATTTCTGAATTTGAATCACAGTCATATTTGATTGAGAAAGACAAGTTAAATAATGCGAGACGCTTACTAAGTAATATTTGAAATAAAATACATTGCACTAACACAAAAAAGACACTAGTAAAGTCAAAGTTGATACCAAGATATCTTTATCTTTACACCCTGATATAAAAATCACCAGAGATGAAAAGTATAGCACTATTATTTTAAAGTCTATTGATTACATTAAAAAATCAGGAACGGCGGTGAGGTGGTGGAGAGACATGCCCCTTTCGCGTTAAAGAGCCCCATCAGTGAGAAAGCAGCACGGGGGAGGGGGCGCAGCGGGTCTTGACACGCCCTGGCGCCAGGAGGGTGGCAACCACGCCTTGTCTTGCGCTAAAGGGCCTCTTCCTAAGATTATGTTAATTAGAGGAGTCAGAAAGAAAGCAACAGAGGACAATTTAAAAATTAAACTGCAGAGTAAGGTACTAGAGATTGTAAGTGAAATTAAATAAGTAGGCGTAATGATTGATAAAAATTTGAATTTTTCTAAACATGAATGTGAATATATTAGTGAAAAGGTAGGAGCGAAATTAGGTGTTATGCGGAGAATTGGGATGGACTTATCAGCAAACATGAGGTGCAATGTATATAAATATCAGGAGTACAAATTGAAAATGCGGGATTTTTTTCTATTTTTGAACGTTTATTCTGAAAAAATGGTAACAAATGAATTATTCAAAGTATTGTCCATCGCTAGCCACAACTTTTTCCCATCTTTCTGGCAATTTACGGATACCGTCGCGAAAAAATTCGGCCGGCTTGGCTGCTATCCAGTCATCGACCCATTTTTGGGCTTCTTCGTAAGAATGGAAGCGCTGGTCAGCTAGGCCATGTGTCATCGATCGGAAAAGGTGGTAATCGGAAGGAGCAATATCTGGGCTATACGGCGGGTGGGGTAAGACTTCCCATTTCAGCGTTTGTAGGTATGTTTTGACCGGCGCTGCAACATGTGGCCGAGCGTTGTCATGTTGCAAAATTACTTTGTCGTGTCTTTGCTCGTATTGTGGCCGTTTTTCTTTGAGTGCGCGGCTCAAACGCATCAATTGAGTTCGGTATAGTGCTCCTGTGATGGTTTCGTTCGATTTCAATAGCTCATAATACACCACACCCAGCTGGTCCCACCAAATACAGAGCATGAGCTTGGCGCCGTGAATATTTGGTTTGGCCGTCGATGATGATGCATGGCCGGGGTAACCATATGATTTTTTGCGCTTCGGGTTATCGTAATGGATCCACTTTTCATCACCAGTGACAATGCGATGCAAAAAACCCTTCCGTTTTTGCCGTTCGAGCAGCAGTTCGCATGCAAAAAAACGGCGCTCGACGTCTCTCGGCTTCAGCTCATACGGCACCCAATGTCCTTGCTTTTGGATCATTCCGAGGGCTTTTATACGATGGGAAATGGCTTGTTGTGTCACTCCCAATGAATCTGCGAGCTCTTGTTGAGTTTGACACGAGTCTTCATTGAGTATTGCCTCCAATTCAGCATTCTCAAACTTTTTCACTTGGCCCGGCCGCTCTTTGTCCTCAACGTCAAAATCACCACTTCTAAACCGCACAAACCATCTCTCGCACGTTGAAACCGATGGAACATGACTCGGATAAGCCTCGGAGACCAATCGATGTGCTTCAGCAGCACTTTTCTTCAAATTAAAGAAGTAAATTAAAACTTCCCGCAAATGCTGTTTTGTTGGCACGAAACTCGACATATTGAGAGCTCAAAAAAACTATGAATTTGACACTGCGACAAATTGACACATACTGAAAATTAAAGCTATAAGACGTAGCTTTGACATGAACATAGTCACAGTACTGCCTGATGCGTATAGCGTTAGTAACGCCATCTGTTATCAAACCCGCATTTTCAATTTGTACCCCTGATAGTAAGTCCATTGTTCGAATATTGCTCATCCATACTAGTGGGTATAAGTGAAAAAATTTGGAGCATCTACAAAAAATGTAAAACCAAGGGATAATAATAATATTAGAATGCAATAGAAGAGTAAGAATCCGTGATATGTTAGAAGCACTACATTTTATGTCGATAAAAGAAAGGATGGAGTACAAAGAATGTGTTCTCATTTATAAAACTATAAATGGGTTGTTTCCCATATATTTGCACTATAATGTAGAATTAGCGCAATATGAAGAAGGTGTAAGTACACGGCAAAAATGAAATATTTATATCAACAGCTGTAGAACTACGGACGAACAGAAAATGTTATGGTATAAAGGACTGAAAATGTACAATGCGTCACTAAACGAATTAAAAAGAGAAGACAGATTGCCAAATTTCAGAAGAATGTTAGCGAAACATATCTAGATAAGTGAGAGGGGAGCAAATATATAATGTGTAATAAATTTCTTTATTGTAATAATTTTTCCCAATTTCATTAAATGTCCATTTATTTTATTAGTTCTTTTCTAATAAAATTAAATGAATAACAGCAAGAAGGGTCATAATTCATTTATTCGAACCATTTTTTTATTCAATTAGACTACACTGTTGCGTTAGAAATAGATTCTTCGACCCATGAGGTACTTTGTACTTTTTTGGCTAGTGACTCTGCCACACAAGACGACAATCTTGTCTCCTGTGACTTCACTTTTACATACGACGTGCATAAGGTATAGCAGAGAACATTCCACATTTATCGTGGGCAAACGTCCACCCTTCGTACATCAAAATACATTGATACGATATGACATATACACAATATTATCTTCGATGACAGGTTATAGCTCTCATTCCATATTGAGTGAAACAAGATTCAATTGCCTAAACAGGCGGAAATATGAGCTCGCGATTCACGCAACTCTCAACAGATTATTGCTCACATTAGATATTATATGACATATACACAATATGAGCTTGAATGACAGGTTATAACCTCATTTCATATCGAGCGAAACAAGATTCAATTGCCTAAAGAGGCGCATATAAAGGGTGGTTAAATTTTAAGGGCCGATGTTGAATGTGAACCACATCTAAACGTCAAGTTTTTTTCTGCATTTCATTTGACATTTCTCAATTTCAGACTAACTCAATTTGAACGATGGAAAGATACACAATCGAGCAACGCGTTAAAGTTATTCAGGCTTATTATGAAAATGGGCGTTCAAATCAAAATGCATATCGTGCACTTCGTGATTTTTTCGGTCAATTTAATCGTCCAAATGTGCGTACAATCGGAAAAATTGTGCAAAAATTTGAGCAAACCGGGTCTGTAGGAGATATTAAAACACCAGTGCATGCTCGTACAGCTCGTACTGCAGAAAATATTGCTGCAGTTCGCGATAGTGTGGCTGAAGAGCCGTCCACCTCAAAATGAGGCCGGTCAGGCAGTTACTGTGAATGGTGTTCGCTATCGTGAGATGATAACGAACTTTTTATGGCCCGAATTGGAAGATATGGATGTGGGCGATATGTGGTTTCAACAGGACGGTGCCACTTGCCACACAGCTAACGAAACAATGGCTCTTTTGCGCGACAAATTCAATGGCCGTGTTATCTCACGTGGTGGCGATGTCAATTGGCCGCCAAGATCATGTGATTTGACACCGTTGGACTTCTTTCTTTGGGGTTATTTGAAAGAAAAGGTGTACGTCGATAAGCCAGCAACAATTCAAGAGCTAAAGGATGAGATAATTCGGCACATTAACGGCATAGAACCTCAATTATGCCTAAGCGTCATCGAAAATTTGGACCATCGGATGGAGGTGTGCCGCCGAGGTCGCGGCGGCCATTTGGCCGATATTTTGTTCCATACATAATTGAACCATACCATATTATCATAATAAAAAGAATTGACAATAATTTCCTAAATAATTTGTGTTTTATTCAAAATCAACATCGGCCCTTAAAATTTAACCACCCTTTATTAGCTCGCGATTCACGCTGCTATTGACAGACGATAGCTCTCATTATATATTAACGAAATCAGTCCACTATTCAATTGCATAAACAGGTAAAAATATCAGGTGTAGTAAAAAGAAATCCATTATTTTTCCAATAGATGGCTTTAGTTATCTGTATCTCGCGTTGTATAAGTCCGATCGGGTTCCACTAGATGGCGTTAGAAAGATGAGAATTCGTACTAAAAAAACTTTCCTGACAGTTTTGTTTGATCGCGCGTCAAAGATGGACACTAGCAAAGAGAAAATACGCCATATTTTACAGTTTTTTTCGATAAAGGCGAAAACGCAAGCCAGGCGGCTGAAAATGTGAATAGTGTTTATGGTCCTGATACTGTAACAGCCAATCACACGCAATTTTGGTTTCGTCGATTCCGTTCCGATAATTTCGATGTTCAAGATGCACCAAGCACTGGAAGGCCAATCGTCGAAAATGTCGATAAAATCATGGAAATTGTCGAGTCCGACCGTCATGTAAGCACTGTTTCGATTGCCCAAGAGCTAAAGAATCCACAAAAAACCGTTTGGAACTATTTGAATAAGGCTGCATACAAAAAGAAATTCGATGTATGGGTGCCACACGAGTTAACGGAAAAAAACCTCATGGACCGAATTTCCATCTGCGAATCGCCGCTGAATCGCAACAAAATCGACCCATTTCAGAAGCGGTTGGTGTCTAGTGATGAAAAGTGGATCGCTTACGACAACGTCAAGCGAAAACGGTCGTGGTCGAATCGCGGTGAGCCGGCGGAAACGGTGGCCAAGCCAGGATTGACGGCCAGGAAGGTTTTGCTGTGTGTTTGGTGGGATTTGCAGGGAATCATCTACTATGAGCTGCTCCCCTACGGCAAAATTCTTAACTGGGAACTGTACTGTCAACAATTGGACCGTCTGAAGAAAGCAATCGCCCAGAAGCGACCAGCTTTGGCCAATAGGAGAGGAATTGTGTTCCATCAGGACAACGCCAGGCCACACACACATCGATACTGACTCTCCAGTAGCTCCGGGAGCTTGGTTAGGAGGTTCATATGCATCCACCTTATAGTCCGGACCTGGCACCAAGTGATTACCATCTGTTCCTGTCCATGGCGAACAATTTTGATGGTGAAAAATTCGCTTCAAGAGAGGCTTGGGAAAATCGACTGTCTCAATTTTTTGCCAATAGGGACGAGGGCTTCTATGAGAGAGGCATAATGAAATTACCTTCAAAATGGCAACAAGTTATCGAATAAAACGGCGCATATTTGACCTAAATCGGATCATTCTAACTATGATAATTAAACAATAATTTAAACGGCCGCCTACACAACATATATGGTAATTAAAGCCTTCAATTTCATGCAAAAATAATGGATTTCTTTTTACTACACTTGATATTAGCTCGCGATTCACGCAGCTATTGATAGATTATAGCTCTCTTAATACATTAACGAAATCATTTCATAATTCAATTGCAGAAACAGGCCAAAACATTAGCTCGCGATTCACGCATCTTTTGACAGATGATAGCTCTCATTAGATATTCACAAAATAATTCCACATACGATCCAAACCGCGCAATAAACCCATACGTAGCCTTTTTCGCACGCGCTGTTTGTAAACTAATTTCTCTCCGAGAGATACTGCTGTTGCGCCCCGTGTGGGCTTAAATTTACCACTCGTTATGCGTGATTCTATTCGCGTGACAATAATTAGGACATAAAATTCGCGACATAGTACATGGCAATACTAATTTAGACTTAGCTGAACGTGCACTGACGGCGACCGGTGCAGTAAAAACTGTCGATATCTTACAAGATGGCGGCTTCCTTGGCATAGTCGCCGCGAGTGGTGGGCCATTGTGACCGAGTGACGTCACGGGAAGGATGCAGTGGCGTCTCCACTGCAGTACATTCAAATTGGCGGCCACCAGTAATTCTCCCGATGCGCTGTGCTAATAGCACTGAAATGATTCCATGGGAGTTGGTCGTAGTGCTAAACCAACCAAGAAACCGGCGATTTCCTTAAACCGGCGTCAAAATGTGCATATGTAGGTTTTTTAACTCCCCAGGAGGATCCAATGAATAGAGATTTGTCTCTGTCGGCAGACACCATTTGTCCGTATTTTCCAACGTTCTATCGTCGGTGAGACGATTTGTCGCTCGACAAATTTGATCTTCGTAGGCCGGAGCTTCGGATGATGGAGCTTCGGATGATGGAGCTTCGTATGCCGGGGCTTCGTATGACGGCCCAGCCGGCCTATTTTGCACGAGGTTCGGTTGTATTAAATTTACGTTTACTTGTTTCACGAATATTACAAAAATATCTTAAGACGTTTACCGCTAATTATTCGATCTTGATGGTTCGCTACTTTGTACGATGCAATGCGGCCGGATGGCAAAAATATTACGCGATACTTTACGTGCTTTTATTTTTGGAGTACACACTAGCGTTGACTGCGTGTGGTTGGCCTGACTTTTAACGGGCGATTGGGGTGAGTCGTGAGTGTTGCTCGCCTACGACTCCCGCCTATATCAGACCTACGCGACCCCCAGCGAAGACAGCTAATTACTTATATCATTTACTAATGCGGTTTACCGCGCGCAGTCGGCAATTTATCAACCTGGGAGATCGATTGACTTATATAACAGGGTCGACGATTCGACCAATTCTTACAAATGTATAATAGAGTTGCTTTTAGTAGGATACTATCAGTTATTAATTTCAAGTATTAATTATTGTATGTAAGCAAACTTATTATGTAGCTATTGAAGCTAATAAACGACTATCGTCATCTCTCTCTCTCTCTCTCTCTCTCGCATTTTACTGTAAAGCACGAAGAACACAGCGCTACGCGATACACACGTGAAGAACTGCTGTCGATGCCTACAAAGCGCTGGATATCTGGTTATGATTCAAAGGATATTGTTATCTTTGAGCCCATGTTACCCTCTAGCAGCATCCTGAGCATTCAATCTGTCATTGGCATCCTACACGCAAATATTAAAAAGCAATATATATCCGCAATACGGCAAGGAGGTTTTAAGCGACGCGTTTTGGTGTCGACTGATTTGGTGGAGAGCGAAATAAGGCGTGCATGTGTGCACTAGTGAGTGTAAAATCGCCGCGGAAGGTGGAAGGCTGTCAACAACAGCGGATGTGGTAAGTCCACAATTTTATTTATTTTTCCAAGTATGCGTACGTGTTTGCTTCATCCTGTTCTTATCTCTACTTTTCCTTGTTCACCAGAGTACCCACACTAACCCACTTTACCATCTCCACGTTCCCGACACTGTTTTAGCAGAGTGGGTAGCGTGATGGTGGAAAAGCCAATCATATAAGCCATGATATAGGACTGATAATGTTCATATATTATTATTGGCATATTGGTCACGGATATTTTATCCGCAGTTATTTTGTCCGTGGTTATTTTGTCATCGTTATAATGTTTGCGGATCTTTTAACGTGACACTGGTCGAAACAGCTGCGGGCTCCCGCTGCGAAGGGATGGCGCGTCCCTATTGTTTTGAAAGAGTATGACAGTTAACCACTTTATCGAATTATTTGCCACTACGCTTCTAAATGCTTCGTTATTCGGTTTTGACCAACTCAGAAATAGTTGCGTAGTGTGCTGAATTTAGTTTCGTCTCAATCTCTGAACGAAGTAGATACGAAAATATTAAAGCAAATTGAATAGTAATAAAAAAAAATCAAAAAAATCCTGCGGAATTTTTGCGGCGAATGATAACCGTCGATGAAACCTGCGTACACCACCATACGCCTGAGACCGAACAACAGTTAATGTAGTAGATTGCGGTGGGGGAACCAACTCCAAAGAAGGAAAAGGTTGTTCTCACTGCTGGATAAGTGATGGCGACAGTTTTTTTGGGATAGCCGTGGAATAATTCTTATCTTATTAAAATAATGCGTAGGTTATGTACGAAAACATATGGGGACGAGATTACGTAATGTGCAGAACAAGAACAAGGGCATCGATGGGAAAGGATCTGGAAATTTGACAGATAAAGTCATCAATAAACTTACTACCTATTACGGCTTGGCAATACGCAGAACTGCAGGTTCAGTACCAGAGATGAAGAAAGCTATATGGCCACATTTGACCATACACGATCGACCGATAGTGATCCACATCATGAAGGCTGCCCTGAAGGCCCCGAGAGCTGGTGCACATGGCGTAGATCAGAAGCTGCAGGAACATTGGATAGTTTCACACATGATAAACCACCGCTGAGCGATGCAGTTTTGGGGGTCATCAGGCCCATTTATGAGGACTTGACATTAAACGATTTATTGGAGCGATGTCTCGGAGCTTTTACACAAAACAACAACGAAAGCTTGAACTCAACTAGCTGGATGTTTGCTCCAAAACATTTGCACTGTGGCAAAAACACTATAGATATTGCTAATTATTTAGCTGTCGTCATTTTTAATGAAGGATTCAAGCAAATTCAAAAAAGTATGGATGTATTGGGAATCAAAATTGGCCCTAACGCTAAAGAATACGCAGAGTGTAGAGACAACGAGCGTATACAACGGTCCAACAGATGGGCGTCTACCGCATCTAAAGAGGCGCGGACCGCCAAAAGAGAAGCGAGTGCGGCTCAATATTCTTTTCTTGAAGCTGAAGAAGGTGGTCTATATGGTCCCGGTATAGCTGATTAAGGGTAAGTTACTCAAATCAGTTGTTATCCACCGTATTAGTGCTAAATGTATGGCAAACTTTAAACGCGTTTTTCTCGAAACGACATTTTTCAAGTCGAGCGCACGTTTTGCTCAAAAACTATTGGACCGATTGACTTCTGGTTTTGCACGCATTTCGAGGGAACCTTCATCTATAGTCTGAACTAGAATGATACCGATAGCTTGAATATTTTGGCCCTGCTCTCATGTTATAGTTGACAATTTTCAAACAGCTGCGATTCCGAGAAAAAATTTCGTACTTAGTTCTATTTCAGACGATAACTACATTCAAATAGATTTTTTTTAAATTTGTTCTTCTGTTTCAGACGACTAGAACCGCCACAGCCTGTGCGCCCGATTAGACGAGCGTCTCACGCCACGACCTGCATAACAGCGCATAACTTGTATAGATTTCAATAAAGTATTTCATAAAAATTTGTGTTGTTAGTTGAAACATGTCTTTTTATGCGTCAAAAACTCCGGCACTGTAGATTTGATAGTTTTCGCAAAATTAATTCCTAAAAATTACTTAAAAAACAAGCTTCTAGACGGTAATACCCCTTTAAGCGTCCGCAAGCCAGGTAAAGCGCCACTTCATTTTTATTTTACCGCAATCAACATACTGGTGTACCCTGATAAAGAAAATAAATACGAAATTTGAAACCCCGGAATAATACTTTTAAGGGGGGAAAAGGATCTGCGATACAAAAAAAAGCATATTTTTGTGATTTTTATTTCAGAGTACCTTATTAGTTAATATTTTTTAAATTTGTTACATCATTAAGCATTGTTCTAAGAATATTCTGCTAAATTTTCATTAAAAAATATTGAAAAACAAGCCAGTGGTAGTGGTGAGAACCGAGTCACCTCAAAAAAAAGTTTGCATGCGGTAGACAGGATAACTCATGATTGCTTCATCCGAAATTAAAAAACCGAAAATATTTCTTTAGTACATAAGTTTATCTTGGATTTGAACGAAGGAATTAACAAAATATTCATTTTTTAATTTTTAGTAAAGGTGCAATCAAAAAACTCTGATTTTTACCAAAAATTGCTCTTTATGTTAAATTAAAAAATAAGTTGTTATTGAAAAAAAAAAATTCTTCGTTCAGAACCGAGTATTTGGTATGTAAAAGAAGTGTGCAAAGTTTAGGCGAAATCGGTCCAAACGTTTTCGAGAAATTTTGACTACCGACTTAAAATTAAAAAGTTTTGAGAAAAACGCGATTAAAGTCTCATGACGGTCAAGGGAGACCGAGCGCCCGGAGACTCAATTGTCTATGGCTCGAAAAGTTTTGCTCCTAATGCCTTCAAATTTTCTGACAATATTTCTTATAAGTTGTAGTATCAGAAAAAAAAGAAAAAAAAACACTTTCCGACCCTTTTCCTCCCTTGATCAAAATCAAAACTAACCCGATTCTTATGGAAATTTTTATCCAAGCAAGAAATATATTTTGCTAAGGCACGAAATCACTAACACAGCCTACCGCACTGTCGAGATCATTTTCATGTTGTTCAGAAAGTACGAATTAATTTCACGAGAACGATTCACTACAAAAACCATCGGCAGCGGAGCACTCACAAGCATAGCACCTCCGTAAACGAGAGCTGAACGGATGTATCGTTCCAAAAACAAAGTGAGAGGGAGATAGGAGCTACATGCTCTGTAGCGAGTATCCACAGTCACGAGAGCCGTACTATATAACACATTACCGAGAGTCCGCAAGAAAACTGTACACACGGGAATGCGATTCTTGACTCGAGACATCTCACTGGCGTCTTGATACCGACTGCCATTACAAATATCTTTCGAGAGCCAAATATTATTGTTAATTCTAATCGTGTGAAATCCTTTGACCAATAACTACTGCCCTCTGGCTCGAGTCTCCCCGCGGTTTATTTCGAAAGTTTACTTTAGCGAATCGGTAGCCTAATACTCATTAAAATCCTCCACTATGGCTTTAACTGTGCATAGGGCGAAAACAGGGTCTGACCAAACAGAATTGGTATCAAGGGGGGTTCCACCCTTGTCTATAACGCAACCAGTACCTCCGTCCATTTTCTAGCCCACCGCATGTCTTCTTTGAAACGCCGGTATTCAACTCGGTATTCCGCCAATTCGAGGGAAAAGCTCGTCGGCTACATTCCTCTGCCGGGCAACTCGTTTCCTGTTGGTGCTAACGTGCAGAGCTTTACACTTGCATGAATTTAATTCATAAATCACGCCTCGTCGTGGAGATGCGTGTATTTATTTTACGTAAACGAATTTCTCCAGGTGATATTTTACTAAAACAATGCCTCTAAATTCATACGATGAGTCTGGTGCAGCCGTATGAAGCATTAAATTTGCTAGAATTATTTAGTCTGTGACTGTGATATTCTTGTTGTTCACCTGTCTACCTACTATCCTCATAAGGCACCTGTGTTGGTAGTGTTATGCCGCGGAATTCTATTTTTTATTTGCAACGAAAATGCCACTAATTGCGACATTATTTCTGCATCGCTCGATGCGAGGCTGTTTACTTGCGAGTGGAAAGAATGTGCTGACACGCGAAGCTATTCACGATCAACGGCCCGCGTTAAAATGCAACTTCCCAATTTCGGCGAATGCAGCGAGTAACTACATTCACAAAATCAGTATTAAACTAAAATTGAAGTTGAATGGTTCCATCCTCATCAAAGACTCGATAGCTAAATTTTAATTGTTAATGACGTTATTATAATTCTTTTTTCACGTACAATAATTTTATTGTATTCTTAATCTTGCATTCTTAATATTGCATTCTTAAATCTTGTTTAATGCTATCTCTGCGTTTTACTCTTATTCACGCGAGTTCTAACTCCTTAACATCAAACGATCCCAATTAATAACTTGTAATTAAATATTATACTTTAGAACGTATTATCTCTAAATACGGTTCGTACGGCATAACAGTAGATAATATGAAATCATATCTTATGGTTGCAGTTTTAATTGTGAGACGATGTTTATTTTTATGTTAACGTTCCTATAAATCCATGCTGTACTCGCCTGCAAGCCTGTTAGACTTATAGAGACGTGTTTCATACGCCACGTAATTATTTTCATCTAGCCACCTCGCCGGTCGGGGATTTGGGATATTTGCAAAGATCTATCCCCCTCTGGGTTATGAAAGTACTCGAAAAAGTGCTATGGCTTGTAAAGCTCTTTACTTTCGATATACGTGTGATATACGTGCTTGACTACTGTCGTTGTCGACTGAATCGTGTTGTTTGCTCGACAGCCCTGGTAAAACCCGTCGGTATGTTTGGGTAGATTTCTAGATTGGCCGAGAGATAACTGCTGGTTTCCTCGATTTAGAGTGGGCCTGCGGTCCATGCAGGGCGAGCACATGGTCCAAGCCCTCAATTGATGCCCGGTTTGACTCGTCGCAGTGACGGGGTAAACACTAGGGCACGTTTCGAGATACAAGAATCGCCTATCTAGCCTGTAATGCATAGGTTCTTTTAGACCGTTGGTTTTGGCGATTTGTTTACACAATTTCGTTACCGAAATGGTGAAAATCGACTGTCTTATTCGAAGTAGTATGTGTACACCTTTGCTCCATCCCACTCCTATCCCCACTCTTTCCCCCACCACGCGACATCCTCCACCACCTCACTTTTCCACCGCCGCGCTACCCACTCTGCTTAACCAGTGTCGGTAACATGGAGATGGTAAAGTGAGGTGGTGTGGGTACTCTGGTGAACAAGGAAGAGTAGAGATAAGAGCAGGATGGAGCAAAGGTGTACACATACTCGGAATAAAATTCATAACTTACCCTTGTGTTGGCGGCATCTACGGCGACTCTCTAGGGTGACGGTCACAATAATTAGTCCGCGGTACACACATATGCACGCACACACACCCGCTCTCTCTCTCTCTCTCTCTCTCTCTCTCTCTCTCTCTCTCTCTCTCTCTCTCTCTCTCTCTCTCTCACTCATTCACGACTTACCCACACATCAAAAACCGCAGCTACGCACCCGGGTTATGTGAATTACTCGCACCCATGGAGCGCGGGCACCGTCAGGGATACGCATGCGTATCCTGATCAGAGTATCATTACCGCACGTTTCATCGATCCGATCTAGATATCCGTCCTCGTCAATTAAATCTTCGAGGCCGAATACCGTATACTTCACGAGCAACCCCGGTAGCACACTAATCGGCGGCTCGGGGTGAAATAGCTGCGACCAGGCGACGTACGTATATCGATTCCTCGAAATCGACCAGCAGCACCTCGCAGCACCCGTCATCACTCACGTCGATGATATCCCCGCGCACAGCCCTTTGATTACGCACAACCACACAGGACACCCCAACGCACAAGTCATCGATTACAAATTGTCTCCTCTCAGAGCGCTCCTCGATATATAATTTATATAAATTGTCCTCCAGTCCGCACAATATTATCGTCGGTGCTACATATTGCCCGACACATAAAAGCTGCCGTTAGATCGTCGCCTAGATTTAGCGGATACATTTTGCGATTTTTTCTATTTAGACTTTCGTCATACACTGCTAAAGACAGACTGAATGCTTCGGATGATGCTGGCGGGGATCACAGGGTTTGAAGATAACAAACGCCCCTCTGAATCATAACTAGGTGTCCAGAGCTCTGAATGCAACGACAGCGGTTTTGCACGTGCGTACCGCTTTGTGCTGTGCTCCTCGCGCAGCGCTTGTTCTGCAGTAAAAGAAGCAGAATATGATACCGTACAGCAAGAGACCTTGATTATAATTTATATATAATTATAAAATAAGAGACATAGTAAGACGATGTATTTGTTTTTAATTAATCAATATTTTATTTAAATCACTTTACACATATTTACCGTCGTATGGAACATCCTTGCAAACATGATAATCTTCGCTCGGAGACTCCTCCGCCGTTAAATTTATTTTTATGACTGTCTGATCGTCGAGAGGCAAAAGTATTGTAATATTCACGTACTAATCTGTCGTTTGTCATTACATTATCGCTAAAGAGATTATTAAATCGCGACATGGTGAAGCCGCATGACATAAGATGCAGGAATACGATATAAAATTGTCCACACACATCCGACGTATGACTCTGTAGCTGCTTGAGGTCGTACCGATAGAACTTGCAGTTTGTTCGTAGTCGTGCGAGATGTTGCGGTATAACTGGTGGTAGCCCGTAGTTATCAAAATACATTCCTTTTCCATGATGGTTAACGTACATGGCGATCCAATACTCTCCAGGTCCGTCGTGGTTATCCGTGTTAACTACGAGTCCAGCCGGTAACGACCATACACGAAGAATTCTGTCAGCAGGGTATACGCTAACGGTTGAAAGTGATAGATACTGCAGACTCTCGTAGATTTGTCTAGTGTTCATGCTGCACACATAGTCAATGATTAAGTGATAACCGATACGCTTTGCAAGACGTATATATGTAAAATTTATTTCACAGCATCGTCGATCGTGTCACGACTACATGATGAAGATTTCTCCTCTTTCTTATTCTCTTCCTCTTCGTCTGCTGACCAAACTTCCATGTATGATTTTTCTTTAATTGGGTGCTCGCGAAGCCAATTTTTTATTCGGAAAGCCTGGCGCATTGCACAATGCGAAGATGCTGTATCGTTTATCATAGCGTGTCTGAAGCATTTTCGCAAATATTTAGGCATAAATGTGTACGATGGGGCGCCCTCATCCTCCTGGTTGGAAATTTCACGATTCGTGATATCGCAAAGAAGTATAGCCTTCTCGTGACCGCGTGTTTAGATACGTCTTGATTTTCGCGAAATTTCACGCAAGTTAAAGTATGCTTGTTTACAGCTCACATCGCCCTTGTACCATTTAAGACCGTGAAAATTATTCGAGAGAAAATTATTCTGGCTTCTCGAATGCTGTGGTAATTCGGCAAAGTGACACGGCGGTGCGACGATCCAATCAGCAGAGTACGGTCTATCCACTGCTACCACGGCAATTTCTTTCGAAATAAATTCCGAGTATTTACCACGCATTCACTGTATATCCACGACGATATCCATTTTCACGTCTAATCCGTACAGATGCTCGAGTTCGACTGATTAGTTACTCACAGAGACGCTTCTACGTCTCTTAACACGAATTAATTTTATTCCGACATCAGCACATTTTTCGCTTATCCGGTAAAATCCACCATTACTTGCCGAGAGGCATTGATTTCAAGGGCATTATCATATTCCGCGTAGACTACACAATTTATCGCTGAAGCAAGCGCATCCTCAAAACGTACCTCTATTCTCACACTACCGTGCTTTATTAAATTCCAATGTGAATTGCTGTTTGCCAAAGATCGGGTGTCAAATCAAAAGCAAATAGACAGTATCCATCGCGATAATTATCGCGATCGATCGAATTACCGTCGTTCAAGAAATGTATTCCAGTTCCCAAAAACAACGTTTGAAAAGCATCCACATATATATGATTTTTCGTGAAATCAGGTTGTAACGGTTTCGAAGGTATTTGAGCACCATCTACATACAACGAGAGATAATTTATCCTGTAATTTTGGAAATTGAATGGATTCATACTGAAGTCGCCGTTAAACGCTTTGTTATCGACAAAATCGATAATTATACGCTTCGGTAATTTACCTAGCACGATATTATCGATAGTCTCTCCATGAACACCAGAGTGTTCTGAAACGGCCTTTACCTCGACTCTCGTAAGAGGATATTTTGCCGTAGATTTTGCCAGAGTTCTAGCATGCGAGAGCAGCACACCAGGAGCTATTTTTGTTCTACGAACGAGAAGCGATGACTCGAGAATCTTTACGCCGCATTGACCATTGTAACGTCAAAATCGCGGCCTATCTTACGAAACCCACGAATTTAACGGAGATGCATGTTTCGGTGTATATTTTCCGTGCTCTGATCAAGGAGAATAAATCCTCCCTTTACCACACCCGACGAGAAAATACCGAAGACGCAAACCCGTTTTTGAGTCTAACCTCACGGAAAACTACTCAGGATAGGGCTGGAGTGCGTTTTGTTCTTTGTTGGGGATAATCACTTCACGAATAATGGGGTGGGACTTGAATGACAATTTCACGCGGAGCAAGATTTCACTTTAATTGGTAAAAGAAAATTGTACTTACGATTGTTTGTTGCTGTGGTTCTTGCTGCTGAACGTTGGTTGGACGTAGACTGGTGTAGTCGGACAAACTCAAAATCGAACGTATGCGTTGGTGCGTATTAATAATTATTTATTGAAATAAAACTACATGAGTAGTCGAATGTTGCACGTTCAATATTCCCGATTTCGCCCGCGTTAATAATTATAAGTACTGTACTCGTACTCTGTACTACTTGAAACTTTGTGAAATTGAGCCGCGGTAAAAACTCCTACGGACTATTGACTCACTGTCGGGCGACTGATTGACTGCCTGGCGAGTGATTAGTCCTAACTCCCCGTGAAACTGTGTTACTTGACTCCCCGTGAAAAAGTGTCTCCGGCCGATTTTCGCGGCATTTTATAGGGCTCCTGCGCGTCGAAAAATCTTGTCGTCAAGCCCGTAAAAAGAAAAGAAGGGGTAAAACCCTATCCTGATTATAAGAATTTCCCCGTGGTCTATCTCAACCATACACGTATTCATTCCCCTTACAACGCAGAGTAGCTTCTCGACATGCAGAGCCATAGGTCTATGCAAGTGCATCGGTATGGCGTGCTCTGATTTGTCCGCGCAATGTGATACACAGAGGACCGCGCGATTAGGTGAGGGAACGCGCTCGAGGCGTTTTTCTCCTGAAAATGAGGCGATTTTTACCACCTCGCTTCTTTGCCTACTCTCGATAGAGTTTCTTAGTCTAGGTAATATCCTTATGCTCGCTTTTATGTAGATGTGACTATGGTAATGGCTCAGAATTTCAGCGTTCGTACGGAACTTAATTAAATCCTTCACATCAAACACTAGCAATAAATTTGTTACAGATTCTGTAGTTAACTCGTTGTATGCAAGCTGATTTTTGCGTTAATCTCTTATTAGTATAAATATTTTTGTTGAATTATGGCTTATTCTAATCATTATTGGTTATTCGTTTAATTAGTAATTTCTCTACTTATAGTTTAACCCTTTTTCTTAAATAACTTGTTAGTTAGACAATTATTCTCGTTTTATACAAACGAGAGAGAGACAGAGAGAGAGAAGGTATTTTACTTGAGAGCCACTCGCCCGACTCGGTTACTCGTACATTTCGTTCGTACGCAACTCGGCCAGATCGCCGTTCAGCCCTCGGTATAAGGCGTTTATCGTGGCGCAGAGAGTCGGACAGCCTCGCTTTCCTGCAGAGGAAGCCTTATTGAAACGTGTTACAGTTTTCTCTCTTTCTCGTTTCGTCTTACTTTTGGTATTTAGCTGTAAAATAATCTTAACATTTCATTTTATCCTTTCTATATACGTGTAACATACCAGGTGTATGCATAAGTTATTTCCGGTTTTTTGGTAAAAAAAAACACGTAATTTTCAAGGGAAATTAATTTTTGTTTTATTCAAAATATTGGCCATCGGCTTCTACACATTTCGCCCATCTTTCAGGTAACTTATGAATACCATGCCAGAAAAACTGCTTGTCTTTTGCGGCAAACCATTCGTCGAGCCATTTTCCAACTTCCTCGAAATTGCTGAAGTGCTGCTCTGGGAGCGCGTGCCCCATTGATGCGAAGAGGTGATAGTCAGATGGCGCCAGGCCTGGCGAATACGGCAGGTGCGGAAGGATGTCCCATCCAAGCGATTTCAAGGTGTCTTTCACTGCTTTTGCTGTGTGAGACGGCGCATTGTCGTGTAACAAAATCACTTTGCCATGTCTTCTGGCCCATTCCGGTCCTCTTTCGATTAATGCGTGGTTTAAATTAATAATTTGTTGGCGATAGCGTTGTGTATTAACGGTTTCGCCGGGCTTCAAGAGTTCATAATACACAATACCGCTCTAGTCCCACCAGACACAGAGCATGGTCTTCTTGCCGAAGCGATTTGGCCTTGGTGTTGAAGGACCGGCTTCGCCAGGTGAAAGCCACGATTTTTTCCGCTTCGGGTTTTCAAAATAAATCCATTTTTCGTCACCCGTCACAATTCGATGCAAAAATGATTTCCTTTCGTGGCGTTGAAGCAGCACTTCACAAGTGACTTTGCGATTTTCTATTTGACGTTCATTCAAATCGTGTGGGACCCATTTACCGAGTTTATTGATCTTCCCCATTACTCGCAAACGTCTGCTGATTGTTTCTTGTGACACATGTAATGCTTCTGCTAATTGCCGTTGAGTTTGAGTTGGGTCATCATCTAATAACTCCTGCAATTGCTCGTCTTCGCATTTTTGTGGTCTACCAGAGCGCTCACTGTCTTTCACATTGAAATCACCACTTTTAAATTGTCGAAACCATGTCTCACATGTTCTAATCGATGGAGCGTGTTCACCATATGTTTCTACCAGCAAACGTTGACTTTCAGCAGCCTTTTTCTTTTGATTAAATAAGAAAAGCAATGCGTGCCGCAAATGTTCTTTTTCAGGCACAAAACTCGACATGATCACTGAACGATAAAACAAAGACGCTAGTTTTTGGCAGACTCAACTTGTGTGTGTTTGTAGGTTAATGTCAGACGTACAAAATGACGTATGTGTCAAATTAATACGCTGCATACTTTTTGCTGGCGCCATCTCTTAGTTAAACCGGAAAAAACTTATGCATACACCTGGTATTCCATATATTGTAACGGAACGCGATTACGGCGATCCGCTACTATAATAAAACCTTAATACCACCCACACATCCAGCCTACACCAACAGACAAAGATCAAAATTAATAGAAAAAACAGAGAATCACTCGAAAAATCGATGATCTATCAACGAAAGAAGCAAACACAGAAAAGACGAACATCGGCGGGACTAGGGTAACATAGTACATAAGCAGGTACACACGGTCAACCGCAAAGTACACACCCGAAACAGCATGGCGTTAGACATAGGCCACACCTAAATAAAATAAGACTACTATCAAAACAAACACAGCTCGCAAGAAGCTCGCACGAGTAAGACGAGGGGCAGGCCAAACAGCAATACCACACACTACAGACCGGACCCCAGCGTAGTAACCCCCGCCCCACTAGGAAGAGGCGGAACAACGGGTAACAACAAACGCCTTACCGTACTAAGAAGGCATAGTCTGCGTCACCCTTTAAACCAACCACACCACACCAACGCGATGCGCTGAGAACGCCACGATACGGTGAAACTACAAAAGAATTAGTGGAACTCTTGAAATTCCAAAAATTCGCAAGAATGAACGATAAGGGGATTCCACATGAAACCTCAGCACATACCCCCACTCAAGGATCAAATATTAATAACGAAATAAAAGCATAAGACAAACCGAAATATCACGAAAAACAATTAACAAATTGAGACTAGGGCAAGCCCTAACCGGATAAACCCTCAAAAGCGAGAACAATATAAAAATCTAGGAAGAACATCTAAAAAACACATTATCAAACACGAAGTTCGCAATAATTAAGCAATCATGGCAAATTTCGAACCAGAAACTAGACAAAGAAAAACATACAAAGGATAAGTAAAACCACACATAACAACAATTAGTGAAAAAACATTAATCAAACTGTAAATACTCTCAGGAAAAGTTTGAACCTCCTATGGGTGGAAATTTAACACAGACCAACAAAATTCAACCTTGCTAGAACCGCGGTTCAAACTCAGAAAAAGACAAAGCCCGGCTAAATATAGAAATAACGATACACCGATACACCACCCCGCACCTCCTTCACCTAGTGATTGAATGGCGACAAACATCACGTGACATACCCAAAAACACCCCCTCGGGGTCTATCCACTTAACTATATAAACCACAACCGGACAAGCCTCGCGGCTCTTATTGACAATCTGTTCTTCAAGACGAAGTGCTGCCCGACAGCCATCCTAAATTCATTTTTAATTCAAAATGTAACGAAACAGTGTTCTTTCGATCAATCGATTCTCCTGCATTGCGTTTGGCCGTCGTTTGACCGAACGAAACTATAAACGATAAGAACTAACCGTTTGGGAAATATCATGGTAGTAAAAAGTATTCTTTTGCTCAACTGATTCCCTGGCATTACGTCCTGGCCGTCAATTGAGTAAACGAATTAATTAGGATACTCTGCGAGGAAAGCGCTCCCCTGCATTGCGTCTTGGCCGCTCCCAATCGCAGCGTTAGGGCACTCTATCATTAACGTGTCTCCACGCATAGCGTCATGGCTACATGTCTTTTGCAGAGTGAAGAAGTACGTGTGTCTCCAGGTTAAGGGAGTGGCATCCCGACTTGTTGCACCACGCGTAATCGACTCGTAGGGTGTACCTGCGTGGGTGGGACCACGTCAGGGCCAGCACCAACTACCACCTGCTACGGACGGATACCTCGGCCAATCTCACTAATTAAGATACCAAATTGTAAAGCCTTTAAAGGCGCAATAAGGTAGCTTAATCAAGTGAAACTAAAGGCCTCAGTATCCGGGGTACAGGAAGAGCTAGTTGGTCATAGCTGCGACCCCGGTGTCTTTTGCGAACAGCGAGCTATAGCTAGGGACCCAAACAATAACAAAGATGAGTAAAGATAGGTAGGTAAATTCACATCCCCCCCCCCTCACCACACGACACTCACGTTCCTACTATAAGCTCAACGCGCGACCATTAGCAGGGCGAAGCCTCAAAATGCAGATCTCGCGAACGGGCATTTCAAAACAATAACATCTCAAATAACATGTCACCAGCTAGACGTCCGATGATTAAAAACAAGGCGGACCGGTACATCTAACGAAGGTACCAAGGAACGCCCCGTATGAGGACTAAGCCCAGCAAATAGGCCACACCTTGCAACATCTAATAGAGACACGCGAAGCACCAATGGCCATCGGGATTCGGCCAACGATATCCTAAAAATTCGAGAAATACACAAAATCAAAATTACACAGACACGATATTCGATACTCGCGCATTAGCAAACGCGAGAACCCCTAAACAGATAAATTGAGTGTTAAGCTCCGTAAAAAGGCGATATCTCATCCCTTTACGAATAATAGAATCAAAACCCGAATGAAACTGGAAATTGTTCCATTTACGTAGTATTAAGAAAATCGCGCATTAGCAAACGTGATAACCCCTAAACAGATAAATTTAGTGTTAAGCTCCGTAAAAGTGATATCTCATCACTTTACGAATAATAGAGTCAAAACCCGAAGGAAACTGGAAATCATTCCATTTACATAGTAGTAAGAAAAGCGCACCTTAGCAAACGCGATAACCTCTAACCAGATAAAGTGAGTGTCAAACTCCGTAAAGGCGATATCACATCTCTTTACGAATGATAGAATCAAAAACCGAAATACCGGAAGCAATTACGCATACGTAGATTTAAGAAAAACTCACGTAATATCTTAACGCAGGCAAACGTTAGAAACCCGTACGAATGACCAGATCGTCCTACGAACGTCCTTCCATCCTCTGTCTAAACTAACAAGCAATCAGACAATTACCAAACAATCAGTGCCTTCAGCACCATAAAGAAAAAGAAGTACCTCATCAATACAAAGACCAATGATGAAAGGGTAACAAACCACATGTCCTTCACGGACAAATGCGACGCAACGAAACCTAAACTGAGGCCTCACAAACAAAAACAATAAAAATACTAATCACAACCTAATAGATTGATTGCAAATCCATAAAACCACAGACACTTCTCATCCCATCCAGCCCAGAGCACGAACCGGTTTCGAGCAAGCTCCACTCTCCATACGATCTAGGACGATATCGCTCGAAGTAAAAATATAAAACCACGCGATTTCACACCGTCGCCGAACAGACGCGCATCGTAGCGAAAAACAAATAGTGACCAAAAATTGCGAAACGTTTCAATATATAACTTGCTGGTAAAACAAGTATTTTTATGCATGGAAACGAGAGAGAGCGAGAGAGTACTTTCTTGAGAGCGACTTGCCCGACTCGGTTACTCGTATATGTCGTCCGTACGCAAGTCAGCTAGATCGCTGTTCAGACCTCGCGCAAGGCGTTTATCGTTGCGTGGAGAGTCGGCCAGCCTCGCTTTCCTGCAGGAGAAGCTTCATTGCAACTCAATTTAGTCTCATGTCTTTCTCGTTTTGTCTATTTTTCGCTATTTTACCATAAATTAATCCTAATATTTCCTTTATCCTTTCTATATATGCATAACATGTTCTATATATATATGATGGTATTTTTACTATAAATTCCAATATTTTACGAGAGACTTATTAATATAATCTCAAGAGGAAAAGGAAATTAATCCTGATATACTGATCTTTCTTCTATTACCCAATTACAACTGGTAAGCTCATTAATTCAATGTGAATTGTACTCGTTTTCGAGTGACAGCCCTGGGTAGTTTCCACATGGAAGCATAATTGTTCTCTTTGCTGCTGATATTTTACCTACAGTATTCATGTGAACACTTTGATGGTCATAAATCTTTCGTTTTAATCAATAGTTCTTCCACTTTTGTTAATTGTTTCGCTCAAATAATAATTGTTCATGATTTCATCATCCTTGTAGAGAGAGAGAGAGAGAGTGTGTGTGTGTGAGAGAGAGAGAGAGAAAATTTCAAGCAAGAGCGAGAAGAAAGAGTGTGGTCGCCTGGTCACGTAATAGCGTTCCCTCCAACCACTCCCCTATGACCAACAACGCCCCGACGGCGACTAGCCGAACCCCTGGTCTAGGATTGAGGGTAAGGCTGCGCTGAATCATAGATCTATAACTGGCAGTCGATAATCGGGTCTACGCAGTAGATCCCATGTTTTGAAAGTTTGCCTTTTGACCGGGAGCGCTGAAAAATTCCATCTTTACATGATTAATTTTCCCGGGTGACGGTCGGTAGAGCCGCATCTTCACCCTGTTCCGATCTCTGTCGCTAAAATCGCTCTCCTCCCCTCTTAAGATGTTCGAAAATAAAAGAAAAATTTAGAAAGTTACTTTTACTGTAGCGAAACTAAAACAGAAGAACTTTAACGTAATCGAAATTTAAAAAAGATAAATGCGACGTCACGTCAGGACGTAACACCATTCTTCGTATCGCCCACAAGACAAAATGAATATCTAGACCGCACCAGCCGTAATCGCATCTCAACACCGTTTAATAGGAACCGCTCCTGATTGAATATATCGCAATGCAGATGACCGAGCAAGTCTACAGTTTTTTCGACATTTAAAAATTGTTTTCTCTTCACAAGATCCGTATTTCCCGATGTTATATCATCCATGTTTCCAGGGGTATCGTCGTACCAGAGAACGCTCGTGAGGTACGAATTTTTTGCTGCTGGACCGTAATTCAAAAGTGTTTCTATGTACGCTCGATAAGCGTTGGCATTATTTAAAGTCGAAACTAATTTTTGATTTAGGTATACATCCACCTGATCAAACATAGAATGCAAGAGATTGTTTACAGGGCCGGCACTTACTTTCGACGCTGTACCCGCGGCAATTTCCGTAGTAGGAGATGTTATTTTCACTTTCAGACTAAGCATAGTATGCGCAAGATCGATATACTTATCACCCTGTCCAGGAATAACAAATTCAATCGGTGAATCATCTGTTAGCGAAGATATTGGTTTGTAATACACCTAATTGAAGCCTTCGATGGTAGTTTGCGTCGGTGGGAGTGAAAATAATTCAAGTTCCGATTAAAGACACTCGCACGAGTACGCATGTAGAAAAGCCATCTTGTTTCAGCTATCTAAAAATATCTGCAACCGTTCGTTGACGAGTCTTCTTCTTATTGTTCTTATTATTTTTCTTCTTCTTTATTACTTTTCTCTTTATTACACTGTAATTTTTACGGGAGATACGTCGTGGTTTACGTTCGTTCGATGAATGAGGAGTTCGCGAAATTTTGCGCTTTTTATAAAGACCCAGACCCCCGCATGAGAGGGTCAATTTTTTCAGAGGCTTTGCGTCTGAGATTAAAAGTGGTCGACGAAACAGACCCCCAAGAAACCGTGTCCTCGTTGATTAGGTGTTCCGATATAAACATGGTTAATACCACCGTACCCGCGACGACCCCATCCTTTCTGCACACTGTCAATATCATCCATAGTGGTGTAATCAATCATGGGAACTTTTGAAATGTAGTGTCACAGTCAACGTTCCCTGTTCGAATGGTATAGGATCTCCAAATTCGTCATTTATATCGATCTCGATAGTGTGTAAATTATTTCGCAAGAGGAGTATATATCTTTGCGTTGACAATGATTTAATTTTTATCGAACCATACTTACAGTCATCAGTATCAATGGGAACAACTCGTAAGAGGGGTGTTTGTACATCGCCTGTAATATAGCTCTCGCAGATCTGTGTATAGAAACATGCTGCCCGGTATAGCACCGGTGAGTGATGCAGGTCTCGACCCTGCGTATTCGCAATGCGGCTCTATCATTACAGACCTACAGGCCTCTTTCGAGAATCCTAGTAGCCTTGCGATAGCGGGCGATACGCGAAAGTCGTGGTATCGTAGATCGTCGCATCGCGCGCCACGTCGACCTGCCCGCTCGGAAGCGATTTAAAGCGCAAATGACCGGCCATGTGAGGTAACTTATTTATACTCTCCAAAAGAGCGTCTATAGAGCGATATACACCAGGTGGAACTTGGTCTCTATCAGCGCGTCTCCGTGTTAAAAGATTTAAACCCGATAAATCATAATCACCATCCCCAAAAGTTACGAGATTTCCTACAGTAGGAACATGTAAAAGAGTCACCGGATAAGCAATTTCCACAAGAGAAACAGACCATTCTCCGTGCAAACGTATCTGACGCGATAGTTTTGTAACAAATTTCGTCGTCTTATTATTTGGAAAATACTGCATACTACTCTTGCTCGGTAGTACGACAAAGAAAGAGCTATCCTTGGAGCTCATATTTATCAGGGATGGTGATTCCGAGCGTTCTTCCTCTTTGTCCTCTTCTTTTCTTTCGTCTTCTCAGATGACCGAGGTACTCGTACTCGTGATAATTTTGCCTCGTAGAAAATACCGTCGATAGTCTCGTTATTCAGATCGTGTAAATTATGAACGAAAAGTTCTCGATTCACTGATATTCGTTGAATCTTTAATAATTCGTTACTCCAACTACGCTCATATATTTTCACGAATGCTGCTTTAGCTGTACTGATACGTACCAAGTCACCGACGCTGTATTTAGGCTGTTTAATTTTTCTCGCGTTACGCTCGTAACGCCGTGCTAAATTTTCTCGGGCTATAGAGGCATTTTCGAGGGTTACCTCGCTTGAGGAATATGTGTTCCGCTGTGTCTAGTGTGATTATAACCATATAAAAAATTTTGTAAAACATCGATGTAACACTTATTTCGCGTGTATGTAAAGTAACGCCACATTCGCTCTTTTATCGTGCGATTAAAGCGCTCGGTAATCGAGGCTTTTCTATCAGGGTTACCAACAGCGCGAAAATCGATATTCTTTTTCTTGAGAATTTGCTGAAACGGAGCGCCGATAAATTCTTTGCCTCGATCAGTTTGCAATTGCTGCGGGCGACGATTGTTACTGCGTGCGAGTATGCGTGTTAGACCGCGGGCCACGTTTGCGCTCGTTTTGTCATGCAAAACCTCGACCCACGCGTATTTGCTCAACACGTCGATAACAACAAGCGGATATGCGTACCCATCGTTGTACGTGGCTATCGAGCGAAGATCCGCTAAATCAGCCTCTCATACATCGTCTATATTACTCACGTAGTACGTTGTTATATACCAGGTGTATGCATAAGTTTTTTCCGGGTTTTTAGTAAAAAAAAACACGTAATTTTCAAGGGAAATTAATTTTTGTTTTATTCAAAATATTGGCCATCGGCTTCTACACATTTCGCCCATCTTTCAGGTAACTTATGAATACCATGCCATAAAAACTGCTTGTCTTTTGCGGCAAACCATTCGTCGAGCCATTTTCCAACTTCCTCGAAATTGCTGAAGTGCTGCTCTGGGAGCGCGTGCCCCATTGATGCGAAGAGGTGATAGTCGGATGGCGCCAGGTCTGGCGAATACGGCGGGTGCGGAAGGATGTCCCATCCAAGCGATTTCAAGGTGTCTTTCACCGCTTTTGCTGTGTGAGACGGCGCATTGTCGTGTAACAAAATCACTTTGCCATGTCTTCTGGCCCATTCCGGTCGTCTTTCGATTAATGCGTGGTTTAAATTAATAATTTGTTGGCGATAGCGTTGTGTATTTACGGTTACGCCGGGCTTCAAGAGTTCGTAATACACAATACCGCTCTGGTCCCACCAGACACAGAGCATTCTTCTTGCCGAAGCGATTTGGCCTTGGTGTTGAAGGACCGGCTTCGCCAGGTGAAAGCCACGATTTTTTCCACTTTGGGTTTTCAAAATAAATCCATTTTTCGTCACCCGTCACAATTCGATGCAAAAATAATTTCCTTTCGTGGCGTTGAAGCAGCACTTCACAAGTGACTTTCGATTTTCTATTTGACGTTCATTCAAATCGTGTGGGACCCATTTACCGAGTTTATTGATCTTCCCCATTACTCGTAAACGTCTGCTAATTGTTTCTTGTGATACATGTAATGCTTCTGCTAATTGCCGTTGAGTTTGAGTTGGGTCATCATCCAATAACTCCTGCAATTGCTCGTCTTCGCATTTTTGTGGTCTACCAGAGCGCTCACTGTCTTTCACATTAAAATCACCACTTTTAAATTGTCGAAACCATGTCTCACATGTTCTAATCGATGGAGCGTGTTCACCATATGTTTCTACCAGCAAACGTTGACTTTCAGCAGCCTTTTTCTCTTGATTAAATAAGAAAAGCAATGCGTGCCGCAAACGTTCTTTTTCAGGCACAAAACTCGACATGATCACTGAACGATAAAACAAAGACGCTAGTTTTTGGCGTACTCAACTTGTGTGTGTTTGTAGGTTAATGTCAGACGAACAAAATGACGTATGTGTCAAATTAATACGCTGCGTACTTTTCGCTGGCGCCATCTCTTAGTTAAACCGGAAAAAACTTATGCATACACCTGGTACATGTTATATGAATCCTGTGCCGCAAGCCATGGTAAAACATTTTTTTGCGCTACTCTTCGATCGACCTGGGACAAATTTTTTGCTCGAGAATAGGAGGCAGGATAAGCGGTGTCATAATAGATTTTTCTTAAGGATTTTCATAATTTTAACGATGACCAGTTAAATGGATTCTTTTTCTTTTTCTTTTCTAACTGTGTGGGTGATCGATATTCATTGGGGCGTCGTTATCTCTCTACTGTCGCTGGCTCTCTACTTGTGCGATGTTTTGCAATTGTTCGGCCTTTTCTTCATCCCCCTCCTGCCCCTCGATGATGTCGTTTTCCGCCGTGAGCATTAAATCTCTGTTTGAGTGTGCGGTCTCGGCCTCGTTGTTGTTGTTGTTGCTACTGTTGCTGCTGTTGCTGCTGCTACTATCGCTATCGCGTCGTAAAATAAGACGCCGCTGCGGTGTCGAGGATGATGTAGGTGTAAGCTCGTGTAGTAACTCAGGATTGCCGATAAATTCGCGTGGCATCTGTATCGCTCACAGGAGTTTGGCAAAGGGCGATCGTCTGATGAGTTTCTCGCGTTTTCTAGCTCGCATAGCATCGTTAACAAGATCAACGATATTGGAATTTGAAATTCTTCTGCCGTCTGTAAAAACAACACCGTTACGATCCCATGCAATTTTTTTGCCAACGGCGCTGCGATGCAAATTGCAAAGCAACGCTATTGCTTTAGATTGATTTTTTTTTGGTACGCTATAGATAATAAGTGTGTCATTGAGTCGAGATTTAACTTTGTTCATTATGTTATGCCGGTACCGCGTAATTGGATTATTCGGTATTCGGTGTAATATTAAAAAGTTATTATTTTCGGGATCGTTTGCCAATAAGGAGATGAATCTCGAGTTATTGATGAAAACACGAATTTATATAAAAGGAAGTATTTATTATAAGCAACGGTAACTTTCCGTTGTCTATTTAAAAGTCAAAGTAAGAGAGTACAATAAAAAGTTATTTCGAGTCTTTACGAGGAACCAACCAGTTCTATCTTGAGTCAAAATTCATTCTGCCTTTTCGTGAAGCAGTTGCTAACTGTCTTCACGAAAATCCTTTAGTTTGCGTTTTTAGTGTTAGCCTATCGTCGAACGCCAAGCGATTCGCCTCAAGCTGCGTCGGCGTTCCTGGTGTCGATCGTACGATCGGGCATTGGACTTCGTTTCCTGTCTTGAACGAATTCTAATGTTGCTTTGCTATGGAATATTCCCGAATATACGAAGTACGAATATTCCGCGGCACAACATCCCTCCCCCTTAAAAGGAAATTTTTTTTCTCTAAAAAATTTTTTCTCCGATTGGTTTCCCGTATTTCCTCTTACAATTTGTTACGGTTTAATGTTATGACAATACAATAAAATTTTTCATTTTTTCATTTGTAACGATGAAGTTTTTCCTTTTGCTTCTCATCGTCTTTCGTGCCTAGCGAGTCGTTCTCGGTTGGGGGGACGGGTGCATACTCTGTCCAGCTCGGATCGCAGTTGCTCCTCTGGCTATTGTCGTCCGAGCGGCTCGAGGTTGATGTTTACCTCGATTGCTGCCGGGGTCGTTGCCTCGCTTGTCCTTGTTGGTGTTCGCTTTCGTTGGCACCTATAACACTTAAACAGAACGTAGCCAACCAAGGCTATTGGTGCTACTGCACCCAGTGAGTAGAGACTCAGATTATGTGTTGCATCCCGTCTCCGACAGTATTGAGGTTGTCCATGATTTGGTCTGCTCGAGCTCCGAGCTTTTGAAGCTCTTCCGCGTCTCGCAGCAAGCTCTGCAGTGGAATTGTCCTCTCGGTCTGCGTAGGGGGTGCCTGAACTTCAATTTCCGTTAATTTTAAATTGCACGACGGGAGGTAGTTTTTCGGATGTTCTGCGATGTTCGCCCGATGGTTTTGATGCTGAAATCTCGGGCGGTTACTATACATACGCCTACCAAAGCCAGTATTCCCGTATTATTTAACATTTTAAGCCGAGTGGGATTTTTCCCACAATTTTTCTAGGGTTGGCTCGACGTATAGCCATCACCCTTGCTGTTGCATTAGGACGATGAGGGGATGGGTTAGTTCGATAACCCTTTTCGCGCATTTCTCGCCGTTATCTGTGTCCATTTTCGCTGTAGGCTGAATAGAGCACATTCAGCGTTGGGACTAGATTGTCTACGCGTGCCTTCTTCCTCACTCTGAGGCTTATTAACATGTGTATATCAACCGAATAGAGTGTGCACGTTATTCTTTTTACACTCTACGCCGAACACTGTCCTGTGTCAGTATTAATATGCTATACATTTTTCGTGGTGCTTTTCTGGCACGGTCACAGTATTCCGTCCCCTCCGGATTGCGTAATGAAATTGCAATTTCTTTTCAATTGTTTCGTTCAATATATTTTTCCGATATGTATACCCTCTTTTCCTGTTGATAAAATTTGGTCTCCTAAGACCTCTTCTACTTTATTGGAGCTCCCTACCCTGCGTCCAGAGGAGCTCCTTCCCACATTTATTTTCTAGCTAATATTTAGTTTTAACTAGCTATAAGTATTTGAATTCCTTAATTCCTGAGCTATTAGTGCTCAATAAAGAACTTCAGGTGGTTTGCGTGCACCGCCTGGATTTTACGTCCTTTCCGGACCACGTAGTTGACGGGGGGCCTCTTCTCTACTATTTCGTGAGGACCCGTCCACTTCGGAGTCAGCTTGGCTGACCGCCCCCTGCGCACTGACTCGTCGCGAAGGAGTACGCGTTCGATGACGCAGTACTCTTGCACCTGCGCGCCGTGGTCGTACGCGGTCTTCGACCGTCTTTTCGCGCCTTCCGGATTATCACGAGCTACTGTCCATGCGGCGCGTAATCGTTCGCGTAACTCTTGGACGTAGTCGTCGTAAGCGTAGGTGCTGCGGGCTCCTGTTTCACGGCGGTCGGTAACTCCGCTCCGCGTCCGTACACCAATACATGGGGTGACAATCCGGTCCCCGTATGTGGAGTGGCGTTGTACGTGAACATCGCGTACGGTAGCTACTCGTCCCAATTTCCTTGATCCTCATCTATGACATTTTTTAGGTACTCAGCGAGGGTGCGATGCGATCTTTCTAATGCGCCATTTGATTCCGGATGGTAGGCTGTCGTTTGTATTTTCTTGATTCGCAGCAGTCGACACATTTCCTTGAAGGTTGAGCTGAGGAAGTTCGTACCCTGATCTGATAATATTATTTCCGGTGTTCCGTGTCGGCAGATCAATTCTTCAACGTGCGCTCTAGCGACTTTCGAAGCCTCTTGGTTCGGCAGTGATATTGCTGCACTGTATTTGGTAAGCGCGTCCTGGAACGTAAGTATGTATTTTTTCCCGGAAGCGCTTTCCGGTAGCGGTCCGGCGATGTCGACCGCGACTTTTTCAAATGACCTCGATGGGGTGTCCGTTACCACCATCGGCACTAGTTCCTTTTTCCTGATTTTATTCTTTTGACAGGATTCACATGACGATATATAATTTTCTAAATCTCTTCTCAGGCCGGGCCAGTCGTATTTGGTCCGAATCCGATGTAACGTACGCCGTATACCCTAATGCCCTCCTATGGGGTGTCGTGGTATTCTCTAATTATTTTCTGGCGGTCATCGGCAGAAGGAGTGGCTACGCCACTGCAGCAGTCGCTATACTCTTTTATAACGCTGTCTTCGTCCGCGCTGCTGGAAGCTCGTGGGCTACGGGCCCCGCCGTGCCTCGCTTCCTCAGCAGGCCTTTGCGGTGCTCTGTCCGCAGTTTTTTCGCTCGGTGTGCCCACCGTTAGCTCCGCCGTTGGGTCGCTCTCTGTCTCGAGCGGCCTTGCTATGTTTGCTTTTCGCGGTCTTCCGCGCTTCGCGGGTCCGCCATGCTGTGCTGGGCCCGGTCCGTCCTTGTCAGCGGTGCTCGCAGTCTTACCAGTGGCTTGCGTTGCTAGCTTGCGTGGTCTGCCCCTTTCCCGACCGCACGGCTCTTCAGCGGGGCTGTGGAGTTCAGTAGAGCGATCTGCATGCACGCTGCGGATCTCTCTATCTTCTTCTGGCGCATTGACCAGCGCGACCTCTCTCTCTGCCGCGTTGCTGGGCTGGTCCGGGGTATTCTCGGCTCTCCGCTTTGTGCGGCTGTCCGTACCCGGGCGCTTGCTGTCCTCGTTTCTCTCGCGGGCGAGCTCGACCTCTCGCGCCAGCGAGCTACCATGGCTATACGGGGTATCTTCGGCTGTCCGCTTTGTGCGGTCTTTCGATGTGCCTACTTGCCCCGTCGTGCTATCCTCTTTCGACTCACGGACTTCGTTCTTCGCTCTCGTTTGGGCCCTCGTATTAAGGAATATTCGACTTAGCGATCTGCATTCGTGTTGCGCTTTCCTGCCTTGTACTCTACGTTAAACTCATGTTCCGCCAATTTAATTTTCCAACGCATCAATCTCGAACCTGGATCCTTTACTCCGAACCGCCAGGTGAGCGGTTGATGGTCCGTCACTACTGTGAAACAGGTACCATAAATATATGGCCGGAATTTAGCTAGGGCCCATATTATCGCGAGTAGCTCTTACTCCGTGTGTTACTATGTCGTCGAGGTACACATAGCATTTGACGCCCTGTAGTCCTGCTAACGCGGAATTCATTAGCCGCTGGAAAGTCGGTGGTGCGTTCTTCAATCTGAATGGATTTAAAATGACCCCGTGGAGTAGAAAATGCTGTTTTTCTATGTTTTCCTGCGCCATCGGGATTTGGTGAAATCCAGAGGCGAGATCCAAAGTCGTATAATATCGGGCCCGTCCCAACTGGTCCAATATTTCGGTGATATTGGGTAGTAGGTACGAGTCTCCGATGGTGGCTTCGTTCAACTTCAGAAAGTCCACCGCTACGCGCATTTTCTTCACTCTGGCGGCATCGGGTTTCTTAACTGGGTTATTCCTTCCGCTAGCATTTTGTCTATCGGCATCTCCCCTTCTCTTTCTCGTGGGCGAGTTTAGCCTCTCGCTCCGACGAGTTATAGTGGTTGCCTTGGGTATCTTCGACTCTCCGCTTTGTGCGGCTGTTCGTATACCCGATTGCGCTATCATTCTCTTTTTTGTTGGACTTTCTTTCCTATCCCACTTGGGCTCGTGTGGTCGCATATATGCGACTCAGAGCGTCTGCATCAGTATTTATTTTTCTGACTTTATGCATTTTACCAGACCCATGCCCCGATTTTACGGTCTTCCCAGGCAAGGGTTGCGATCCTAGGTCCTTCGATCCGACCTTAAAGGGTGCGCGATACTGCAACTCGTGCGTGCGCTGTCGCTTGTTCCCTCGTAGTTGGAATACACCGTTGTATTCGCACACTATTCCTGCGCGAGCTGCTTGCTTTTCACTGCTGGGGGGCACCAAGTCGGGCTTCCATTGGCGCTGCGCAAACCGTTTGGTCTTCTTCCCCGTGTTCTCTTAGCTAACGCGCAGTGCCTTGACCTGGCGGCTTCGTACGGTTTTCGCTATCTCCGACGGCTCGCATGTCACCGTCGACTGTTGCACTTCCCCGTCGCATTTAAAAACTTCTAAACTCATTCTTTTGATTCTTGACGGTGTGACACGGGGTCTCTCTATGATGCCGCGGCCGATCCCGCTCCTTGTAGGTAGTCTGACAAATGTATTTTCCTTGGCGGCATCCATGTTAGACCCGTTTCCGGAAGGAAGATTTTTGTTTGTAAGCAGGCCTATGTATTTGCATGTGGCGGCAGTTCTACTGCGTGGTGACGAATATATCCTCTTCGTGCCGTCCCGTAGCGGCATGCAGTGCCCATACAACTTGAGCATCTCGCCATGCAGGATATCCGCTTTATGCTGCTTGATAAAGTCCATGCCTAGTAGTCCGTTGACCTTCAACGGCACATTGTTCGGAACGATGTAGAATCAATGCTCTACATTTAAAGCCGGTGTTTCGAGTACAAGTTTAGCTATCCCGAGGGGGGTGAATTATTCGCCCGCTACCCCCTGCAGTTCTACAGTGCAGTCGCTCACCATGGTCTCAGGTTTGAGACAGCCTTCCTTGATTATGCTGCACTGCGCTCCGGTGTCCGCTTTGAGAGTGAGTACCCCGGTCGTGGCCAACGGTGCATCGATATCGAAGTCGCTGGTGGTGGCACTTGACGCCGGCAGCGTTACTTGTAGAAGCTGCAGCGTTGTTTTCTTCTGCTTGCACGCAGGTCTCTGCTGGACAGTTAGCATATTCAGTCTCAGTGTGCCCAGCGTGGTCACGCCTGCAGTGGCTGGATCTGGCCCCGCAGTTACCGTATTTTTTGCATCTTTGTAGCCTGCGTTTCTTGGCTGTCGGGGCCGCTGCGTTGGCTCGCTTTTATTCTGCGACAGTCTGTCCCGGCAGTCCTTCCACATGTGGCCTTTCTTCTGGCAGTAATTGCAGGTCATTTCCACATTGTGGATTGACTTGTTTTCACTGGGTACTGGTAGGCTTACTCGTCGCGTATTCTGGGTGCAGTCTCGAGCCATGTGTCCAGTTTTTCCGCAGGTGAAACAATTTTCTCCCTGCCGGGGTGATGCGCCTTGGGACCTTCTGGGATGGCTTGGTGCTCCACCTACCCCTCCCTTTGGCTGCACCATGTTGGTTATCTCTATGGCCCCTGCCACAGAGTCGTGCAACGTTTGGTAATTTCTAGCACGCACCAGCACTTGCACCTGGCCGTGCAGGCCGTTTTCGAAGTTGGCTTGGGCACTTCGTCGTGTGACGCTCTCGACGGTGATGTTTTGATCCTCAGTTTGCAATGGTTCGCAGAGTATTTCGGCGATGTCTACCGTGATCTTCTCCGTCCTTGCCGCGTAGGCGGCGATGTCCTCGTTCTGTCCCTGCCGGAGGGAGCTGAACTCCATTTGCAGCGCGGCCAGGGACTTCCGTTGTCCGTACAACGCTTCCAACTCGCTCCTGAGTTGCGCCATGGTGCTGATGGTTTTGTGCCGCAGTTGTCTTGCTGCTGCACCCTCTAGCTTACTCATGACTACCAACTCCAGGAGAGTGTCATGCTCCTCTTCTGCTACCCTGCGGAATATCGTCTCGCAGGATTCTAAGAAGAGCGGCAACGCCTTTGAATCCTTGCCGTCGAACGTTTTTTCTATTTTTATACCGAGACTGAGGCTGAGCATATTTGAGGGCCTCTGCGTCTCCTCGAACCGCGTGCGTCTCGGGGGCAGTGCGGGGGGCGGAATGTCCTCTATCCCTGCTCCTCCTAACCGTCGCTGGAGCTCGGCAATTTGCTCTCGTAAGGAGTGGATGAGTTCGTACTTGTCCGCACCAACCTCGTTTAGCGTATCTGCCAAATTCCGTCTTGCTGACGGTGTTTCGGCCTCCCTGAGTTCGCGATCGAGTTCGCGTTGGCCTCGATCGTGCTCGCGCTGCAGCCTCTCGCACTGGCGTCGAGCTCTTTCCAACTCGCGTTGGCTTTGGTCGACCGCCTCCAACCGATCGCGTACTCTTGCTGGTACCGACCGGGCTGTCGTACCGGTAGCTGCTGAAAAACCTACACGATCTATGGTTCGCATATTTTCTATTTCCCGTTCACCCATGTCCTCGCTGATGTGCTCGGGCGTTTGCTCGCCAGTGGCTATATTAAACAAGTCGTCGCTAGCGTCGTTGTCGAAATCCCCGAATGACGCACCCCTACGTGGGTTTACGCCAAACTGGGCCGTCAGTCGGTCTGCAAGGGCCCCTTGTCTGGTCGAAGGGATTCGCCCCGACGGCGAGAGCCCAAATAGCGCCCTGCGCGCTTCGTAAACGATGTCCCCTACGGCCGCGGCTAATCCAGCTGTGGGGTCTACCTCTGCGCTGGGCAACGTCGTCTCTAGCGAGTTGCCCTTATTTCTTGGTCGGGCTCCTCTAGGCTCTGACATGTTTGCTAATTTCGCGGCGAACCCTACTTAAAAATATTCCCACAATATCTCAAGAGAAATATATATCTAGTGGAATATTTTTCCAAATATCGATTCTACTCTGGCTTTGGCAAATATTTTTTTTTTTCCTTTTTCACGGCAATATGTAATAGTAATGTAACCGCCACTTACAGAAAGATGATCTGGTAGACGGTCCTTGGTGTTGTTCTCGGGTGCAGTTCCTCCGGTGCTGTAGACCTGTTGTCTCGTAGCTTCCCTCGAAGGCTGGTCCAGTTATCCTCCCTGGTACCGTTGACCCGTCTCTTGGTGGTTCCTGTGCTCGTCTTCGGTGCGTCGGCAATGACTGCGCGACAGCTTCGTCTCGAGTAGCTGTTTCGCGTACTCGGTTGCACACTTTGTGCGGTTCTCCGCGACTTGACGTGACACCGTCAATCGAGACTTTAAACGGTCGACCGATACGTCACCCCGCACCGATTTTCACTTCGCGTCTTCGCGTTGGATTAGTCGGGTTTTCACGAACTACACTGGTGTCCTTGCCCGCGTTGTAGTCGTCACGTTAGTGTCGCTCTTAATTTTGTCCAAAACACTTTTGTCCTAATAAATCGCGAATCACTTAACTTCGGCAGATCCCACCGCTGCCACCAAATGTTATGGCGGTACCGCGTAATTGGATTATTCGGTATTCGGTATAATATTAAAAAGTTATTATTTTCGGGATCGTTTGCCGATAAGGAGATGAATCTCGAGTTATTGATGAAAACACGAATTTATATAAAAGGAAGTATTTATTATAGGCAACGGTAACTTTCCTTTGTCTATTTAAAAGTCAAAGTAAGAGAGTACAATAAAAAGTCATTTCGAGTTTTCACGAGGAACCAACCCGTTCTATCTTGAGTCTAAATTTATTCTGCCTTTCCGTAAAGCAGTTGCTAACTATCTTCACGAAAATCCTTCAGTTTGCGTTTTTAGTGTTAGCCTATCGTCGAACGCCAAACGAGTCGCCTCATGCTGCGTCGGCGTTCCTGATGTCGATCGTACGATCGGGCATTGGACTTCGTTTCCTGTCTTGAACGAATTCCAATGTTGCTTTGCTATGGAATATTCCCGAATATACGAAGTACGAATATTCCGCGGCACAACAATTAAGACGTCGTCGGATTTATTCTCGTGACTATCGAGTATTGCTGTTTTTCGTTTTGATGAAATATTCGGTACTGCATTATCGTACTCAACCATGTGAAGATAACGCTGTAAAACCTGCTGGTACGCTATCCATTTCTCTCTCTCGCTCTTGTACGAGTAAAAGTTTAGAATTTCACTCAGCTCAGAGTCGAGGCGCGATAATGGCGTACCGGTAGTCTGTACGGAGGGAAACGGGTCTGCACTAGTAGTAGTAGTAGTAGTAGTAGTAGTAGTAGTAGTAGTAGTAGTAGCAGCAGTAGTGGCGAGTCCAGCGAGACGATGTATGTTATCATAAGGAATAAGTACTATCTTTCTGGCATATTCCATGGCTCGTGTAGGCCAAGACAGGCACAAGAAACAACTTGAGAAATCCGACACAGTGCTCGACGATGATCTTCCTTTTACCGCTCCAATTTCCCCTTTTGGCGGCTAGTCGTCGAAGAATTGTCGCGTGCCTCCAAAGATGATTCTTTTGCACGTTGTTCAGACTCACGTTTCCCTGTAAAACGTTTAGAGCACACCCGCATACACACCGTACGGCGCTACATCTGCTTAGCGCAAAATTGCACATCGTTGCTCTTGCTTCAGATAAGACAGCGCTTGCAATATAATTATATGCTTTATATCGAGAGGTCCGCGCAACGCCATTACAAGCGCATTACTGGTACATCGCGAACCTTTATTGCTTTTTGAGGCACGTAAACGTATTGGTATTGGTCGTCGGGAAATATACAGGCGCGAAATCGACAATTATCAGGCGTCGATTGTTTCAAGTCGAATAATAGATAGCCGTGCGGTACAGCCGTTGCATTGAAATATACCTCCTGCAAAAATCGCGGATTCTCGGGACATACCTGACGGGCTATATGCTGAATTTGCGCGCGATCTCGCGGATTTTTGAAGACAACCATATAATTAGCGTTTAAAGAGCTATCGCGCTGCCCGTGACCCTGATGGAAGAGATTTTGCCTCATGAAAATGACAAGATTTTTATGATGGCTACCCTTGGTGAAAAGATCGACCACAGTATTGTTGGATATCTCGCGCATTAGATCGTCAATGACCACAAGTTTAGTTCTTGTATTATTCGAGTAGTCTGCTGCTTGCCACTCTGAGTAATAAAAAAGTATACGCTCGAACGTGACATCCGTCATTTCGCGTATATATTTAAAGAATTTTTTGACAAAATATTTTTTACTACAACCCGTAGGACCGCTTATCACGGCTGTCCATGGATGTTTCCAACGTGTATCCATGTCGATGAGTGTTTATCAAAAGCAATCAGCTGACTCTTAAATAAGCTCATACCGCGGCGACGGCGGCGGCGGCGACGACCCCGCGGCATCAGCCATTTTCTTGGCCTTAACGAGCTGATAAAGCGCGGCGCGCCTGCACTAGCTGATGAGGCGTGGGCCCGCGGTACAAGCTGGTGTTTACACCTTATGTAAATTAAATAACGATAGTTTTTATATTTCTCACAAATAAAGCAATATTTTTATTTCACTATGCATACATCTCTATGTGCAACTTTTACGAATCATCAAATTCTAAACAGCAATATTATATCCACGGAGGTAGCACTAGAAAATCAGAACAAAAGGAAACACTCGATAAGAATGACGGGACAAAAGGAATCGACGAAGAGAAAGTCAGAAGAAAAGGGAACGGTAGAGAGATAGCAGCTACTGCTACGAACATCAGCACAAAAAGAACGAGCCGACAACGGTTTAATACATAATAAATCAATATATATATTTTTTTAAATGTATTGTACACAGTAAATATGATACATGAAATTAGACAAAAAGATAATTTTTCAATATCGCGAATTCAATCGTAAATCTATATACTTTTTTGCGTTATACTAATTAGCGTATTTCACAATAGCCGTGCGGTACAGTAGAATACATCCCATGCCGCTTTCGCTTCGTGTTAACAGGTTCGCATGATTTCGTTTCTTTACGCGTTATTACATGATGGAATTCCGTGCGTCGAATAGCGTCGAATTTAAAAATAATAGGTACGCTCTTTGCTCTTGTCACGAAAAATCGTAATACGTTATAATTTACGTGACGGCTATTCACAAAGTTTAGCGTGATACCCTTTACTTTACATTTTTCAATAATCGTACCGTCGGGTTTACGAACAAGGTATGCGTAAAATGTTGGACCTCCCGAAACGAACGAAGTTATATAACTACTAGGCTCGTATTCGCTTAATTCATCCATAAGATCTCCTAGAAATTGACCGATTGGCGGCTCATACTCGTTACCACCGGGGCGACTCACGTAAATACAGGAGTCCGTATCGCAGTACAATATTCGTCGCCCGAGCCCCACAAAATAACTGTATAATTTTAGGCGTGCCTGTGTCGTCGTGTATGCTGCAATCACGACATTTGATGTCGGGGATGGCTGGATAGCATCGCGGTTGCTCACATAGTTTACATACATAATCTTGTGATTAACCGGTAGTATCCCCGTCACCTCAATTTCCGGACTCATTAGTACATTCATTAGCTACGCGCGCGTGAAAACGATAATGGTTTTCGTGAGATTCTCTCGTTGACCAAACTTTCCCCAGAATAAATTAAGAGCCAATTTTGCGAGTGAACGTAAACCCGGATTTGGCTGCAAAGCACTTCGCTCGAGATATACAATCTCAGACTCCTTGTACAATGCTATAAAACGCGCTATTGCATCCTCGTCATCGTTACGCTCTGTTGGCGGTCCACTCGCCTCCTGCTTTATTTTTAGAAATGTATCGATGTACTCGGCAAAATGACCGCCTCGTCGTGTTGTCGAGTCATACTGCGTAACAACGTATTGCCAAATTTCATAGATACGCGTCTCCTTATATCCGAGCGACACAACTTTTCTCAGTTCATCCACGACCCATGTGCCGTCAAACGGTCGCTCAGTCGTGTCATCGTGTGTACAACCCTCGGATGTGTACATATCTGTATGGCACGTTCTACAGAGGGGGAACAGTAGTTTCCGATGCATGCGAACAGGCAGTACGGGTATATACAAATCGCGCGGTGCTATCACGGTACACTTCACGAGACCCTCGACGACACTTAGATCGTTTTCAAGTCCTACGAGTTTTCGACACTCGTCACCTACGTACAATTTCGGATGTCCAACGGGATATTTTCCATTCTTACACACCCATGGATACAGCGATCGCACATGCACATAGCGTATCTGCTCCCCATTCGCGACGTCGTAAAAGCTTACAAAATTTTCCGTTCGACCGCCAAAGAATGCATCGCGTTGTTCGAGAGGCACCTGCTTGACCGTGGCGTGATTTTTCACGTATAACGACATTTCTTCGTTATTCTCGAGTAATCTGTCAAAATCGCATTCCCATATTTCGGTTAGAGTGTACCCTTCGATCTGATTCGCCCGGAAATAATAACGGTACGCTCGTATCGCTCATCCATTGTATCGCCGAATTTAGTTCGAGCATCTCTATTCACGCGATAACATCGAGGACAACGTTGCCAAAAGCAGCCGTGAAATTGAAAAACGTGATGGACCCCCGCATCGTCGTAGTATCCGTCGACAGCCGGTAGGCCGGTTGGAGGGCGATGCTCTCTCGTGCGGCCAGCATGAGCGATAACGCATTTGCGCTCACGCTCGAGCCATACGAGCCTCACGACGGCCTTGCGCGACTACTTATCGCCCCAGCGATATCCCCCTGGTGATAACACCGCAATGCGATCTTTCTGTAGAAAATTCTTCCGAAATACTCTCATACATTCTGATGCTATCGTGCATGCTTCTGTAAAGGGGCACACGCTCCCGCAACGTATAAGTAACTCTCGAAAAGCTAAACACGCTCGTCTCAAAACTGTAACATCTGTACGACAATGTTGCACAAATTGCGTCGCAAAATCAAATTTATAATCGACGCGACTCGTTTCTTCCTCATACCATTTTAAAAAACGCTCGCGATCCGCTGAGCACATGGTATCGGGTGAGTAAAAATGCATAGCCGGCAGAAGACCTGAGTAATTCTGATATTCCGGTGTGTTAAATAAATGGGGAAATGTACCCTTTGCCACCTCGTCAGCGAAACCAAAGGCCTTAGGTAAAGCGCTAAGAGCCATGGGTGAATAGTTTAGACTATCGAGAAACACGACATCGCTAATGTTAATCAAGACAATCTTCGTACCATTCATAATCAGAGAGGGCAACTGTGTTTTTTGCACTTCGATTAAATACCGTAGAATAAATTGCGCGTCGAAACCTTTTGCATTATGGGCAATACAGATGGTCTTTTTAAATTTTTGCGATAATGCCAATTTTACGAGCTCCCCAACAGGATCATCGATAACCACGAATTCACGTTTACCACAGTCAGCACAATCGGTCTCTATATCTGTGATATCCAGACATGTCATACATACGCATTGTGTAACACATAAATTCGGCTCGTGAATACGTATCGATTTATCATCGTGCAATTATTCGTGTTGTTGCCTCTCAAAATCATGAAATAAAAATCTCGTGGAAGGCTCGTCTTTTTTCTTCTCCTTTTGCGCCTCTGGTTTCCTAAGAGGTGCTTTAAAACACGCATGCGTAGTCGGTCGCGTTTGCTTGCATGTAATACAAAACTATATACTACATGCATGCATCTTTTTATCTGTTGTTTTAATCATACGCGAGCAGCCTCTACAGATTTCCAATCCGTTACAGACGCTGTACCGTCTATGTTTACGCGACGTCATACCCGCGGAGCCCTCACCCTTGTGATGAGCGATGCAAAAAGCACCAAAAACGAACGATTACAGTCTGTGCAATACTCAGGCTGAGAGTTTCTATTGCCGTTGCAATAAGTGGATTTACATCGAGCACATTGATAGCTACAGCGATGCTCGAGTACTCGAATATACTTGGAATTACATTGTGCGCAGAACCCCCGACTACCTAGCGCGCCAGCGAGATTTAATATTGGCTGGTAGTGATGAGAACGCTCGTAATAGAGAATAATGAGTGAATGATTAATTTTACCTATTGCACAGAGTACGGATTTTCGCCCATCGTACAGAGCAGGAACGCGTTTTCCGAAGGTGAGAAATTCATAAACAACAATCGCTATACCCTCGTGAACCAAGTACTCCTGAAAGAGCTGAATTTCGCGCGCACCGCACTCTCTAGGCCAGCGGTCGGGGAACCGGGGTAAAATACCCTAAATGGGGTAAAAATGAAATTTTTTTGGGTAATAGGGAAATTTTTCTAATATTTATATTGCTATTTCATAAACGTGTTAGTATGTTTACAAACTTAAATAATTCAGCGCTTTATACGGGCCGGGTCGCTAATTCGGGTTGAAGTCGAGTTTTTCGTTTGGTGTGTGCGTGATAAGCAAGAGACGGTCGTTGTGTGTGTGTGCGTGCTTGCGTTACGCACTTTCTTGCATCGATCACTAGAGGCGCTGCGTACGTTGTAATCATTACATTACAATGTAATGTATAAACTTAGCACTCAACGGTCAGTTATGCACGGGTTACCGACGCGTCGTTAGATTGTGTGCAAATTACTGACGAGACACATCATTTCATCATCAATTTCAACTATCAAGGTAAGCGCGATTTAAAATTTAATTTAATGTAAGTGTTTTTTAACCACTGTTTCTGTCACCCTTCAGATGGCAGCAAATAGAAAAAGAACATACCAGGAAGAATTTCTTAATTACGGTTTTACACAAATAGAAGACAAAGGTACGATGAAACCACAGTGTTTTGTATGTTTGAAAATACTGACTTCAGAATCTTTCAAAAAAAGTCAATTGAAAAAACATTTGGATAATTTGCATCCACATCTGTCTTCCAAACCGCGAGAATACTTTGTAAATTTAGAAATGTCTGTTAAAAGACAAAGATTGGACAGCAACTTGTTAGGTACTTTTGATCAGCGTTCAGCATCAAAAGCTAGCTTTGAAGTAGCCTGGTTGCTTGCCCGAAACAAGAAACCATATACTATTGGTGAAGATTTGATCAAACCAGCAGCTGTGAAAATGACGGAGATCATGTGTGGTCAGAAAGAGGCGAAAAAACTGAATTTAGTGCCCTTGTCTGCAAGAATTGTAAAAGAAAGGATTTCCATCTTGGCAGAAAATGTAAAGGAACAGGTTATTTCCTCACTAAAACAGGCTAAATATTTTGCTATTCAGCTTAATGAGACTACAGATGTTAGTAGCAATTCACAGCTAATGGTATATGTTCGCTACAAAGGTACACATGCAATTGAAGAGGAATTGTTGTTTTGTTCTCCTCTCGAGTTGAGATCTCGTGGAATTGATGTGTAATAAGGTAAATGAATACTTTAATGCTGAAAGCATTAATTTAAAGTGGGAAAACTGTATTGCTGTGTCTGTTGATGGAGCTCCAGCTATGTTGGGTCATATTAATGGTTTTTCGGCTTTGGTGAAAAAAAAAATCCAAATATTGAAGTTACTCACTGTATGATCCATCGCCAGGCACTTCTTGTGAAATATTTGGAACCTACACTGGAAGCCGTCATGCATGATGTCATCAAGATTGTTAATATTATCAAAGGACATGCACTAAACACGCGGCAATTTCGTGAATTATGTCAGGACGGTGAAGCGGAATATACGGACCTACTTTATTATACAGAAGTAAGGTGGCTCTCTCGCGGAAATGTTCTAAATCGAGTGTGGGCTCTCAAAACTGAACTCGAAACATTTATGTTTGATCAAAAGAATATTCTCGCAGATAAGTTTAAAAACCCCTCGTGGGTTGCACATCTCGCATATTTAGCTGAGATTTTTGAGAATATAAACATATTGAACAAAGAATTGCAAGGAAAAAATATTAATATCATTTCAGCCAGAGAAATACTATCAGCGTTTGGATTAAAGCTTCAATATTGGAGATATAAAGCAGAACAGAACAAGATAGCTTCTTTTTCAAAGTTAGCTTTGTTTTTGGGAGACTTTTAAAATATTACTTTTGATGACATCAAGGATACAGTTATAAAACATCTTACCAAACTCAGAGAGCGGTTCTCTGACTACTTTCCAGATCTTGATGTACATACTGTGAATTGGGTTGTAGATCCTTTTAAATGTGAAATTACTAACATACCAGAAGAACCTCCAGGTTTGGCAGAGGCAATTCTTGAACTTCGATCCAATACTGAAGCACGTATTCAATTTGAGACCAAAGCAAATTTGTCGTCTTTTTGGTTGTCAAAGGCTGCGAAGGCTTTCAAAATTGCACATGAGAAGGCGGTAAAAAAGTTGCTGCCATTTGCAACAACCTACCTTTGTGAACAAGGCTTTTCCACCCTAATGAACATAAAAACGAAAAACAGAAATCGATTAAACATCGAAGACTGTATTCAAATTGCTCTTACATCAAAAGGTCCCAATTTTGAAGTAATTATATCAAACATGAAGCAACATCATTTTTCCAAAACCTGAAGGGGGAAAGTTTTCAATTAATTTTTGTTTGTTTTAATTTAAGAATTTTATTTTGTTTGTCTATTACATACTTACTATTTTCATGTAACTTTTTTTATAAATATGTAAATGTAAATTAATTCAATAAATAATGTTTGTTTAAAATTTACATGGATTTTTTTCTTTTCAGAATGGGGGGGGGGGGGGGGGTAATATCGACTTACGCAAAAATATTTTGGGGTAATGGTTAAAAAAGTTCCCCGACCGCTGCTCTAGACGGTGTCGTTACCTCTGCATTACTCGTGAGCTCTTTCGCTGCTGTATTGTAACGGTAATTTTTTAACGTTCACATATATTTTATTTATCGTAAGGATTCGGGCTCGATCACATGACTAATTAATAGAGACTTCGTAGTGGTTGACAGTGAGGCTTTATTCAAAGTAGAAACAATTTCATAAAATGTCACTTATTAATTATGGTCACTCGAATTTTTCTAGGATGACTATTTAATTCCGTAATTTCAGCAATTACTTCTATGATTATAATTTTTTATTTGGCATGCATCTGTTCTCGGTATCCTCGAAGGTTTGTTATTCTTTTCGTACAGCGGTTTTGCTGTACGTTCGGTACACATACATCTTCATACAATCTGTCACTCGCATCGCACTCGCTCTTTGTACAGAGTGTATGAACCCTGTGTACAATTCTTTTTCGTTTATTCACGTTACACTTTCTCTCTATCTTTCATCCTATCGGGCGGTTCTAGTTTGTACTGCCGACCTAAGATTTACATTATTTAATCCTACTTCCTTATATACTACTAGCTAATATATATCGATTTAACCTATGCTCCTAAATCTAATGTCCACCATTTATTTCTGAATCTATTTCTCGTTTCCTTTTCACTTCGGTAGAACGAATGTTTCACGATCTGAGAGGTATTTAAATTTGGGAATTCTGGTGATTATTTCGACGTTATTTCTCCTTATTCTAGCGCGAATTCCCGGTATTCTTGGGGTCGTGCTACAGACACGGACTTATGCCTTGGTATTATCTCGTTTTCCACACACACACAGTCGTACGCCTCAGACTCTCTGTGGACAGAGTGTAGCAACTCTGTTTACAATTCTTTCTCTCTCACACTTATCTCACTTTTCACTCTTTCTCGCTTTCTCTCGCAGGAAAGGCGATTCCTATGGTTCCTACTGGTTTAAAATCCGCACTCTTTAATTTATCCTCTTATATACTATTTTCTTATTTCGATGCACTGAATTTCTTTGATTATATTTATTCACGTAATCCTATCCTGATTATTCCCAACTACTTCTAGTGTTCTTTCGTTTTTCCACGATCGACTAATTAACTTTCCTCCTCTTTACTTTTAAGATTAATCGTTTTCAAGACTTATGCACTCTGAATTGACTTTAGTTGGGTTCGTGTTACCGAGTAAGAGAGCCTTCCTTCCGGTACAAGCGCTTTTATAGATGTCTCCCCACCCTGGTTCCCACTACGTCATCTCAGACTTCGGTTTTAAAATTCGTCCCATTTCGCTCGATTTTGCGATACCGTTGTCATGCCCCCCCCCCCTGGCTCTCCCTCGTCGCCGAGCAAGGCCAGCTAGTCGCTGACCTGCTGTTTTCGGCGACGAGCGAATTCCAGAGGCCCGACGACACTAGTTTTTACGCTAGGTCCGGGTTCGTCGGCCTAGCGTCCGCTGTACTTACTGCTCGAAATATATAATATCGGCTCCTCTAGCCGATCGGAAATATAAATTCGCGTTAGCGCGTGTAACTATGTTACAGTATATTGCGCACCTCGAAGCCCGTTCCGAATTCGACACCATCGTCTATGTAGCTCGCCCGTACGTATTTGACCGCGTGCGGCATGCGCTCGGGCTGTGACAAGGGATCGTTGTAGACACAAATTATCGCGACTACTTATGCGTAAAATTGACTTTTTTGCTATAGACTCGTGTGTAAGCCTAGTACCCACACCGGCTCCTTCGACGTCTCGTACTATACATGTCGTCATTCTATATGTACCAGCGTCTATTCGAAATTCGCGCGCGCTCTGAGCTACACTATTAATTAGTCGCCATATATCGTCAGGAACGGTGTCACGAGCTGGTCGAAATGATAACCATACAAGTCCTTGCGCGAAATACGGTACGCTCAGAGTCATACCCACATAATCATGTCCTTCGCACGATTCTGTAAGACATGTGAGAACATCTCGTATACCGCCCTCGAACCGTGTCAGATGATCGATACCGTCCGATGGCTGACAAAAATAAAAAACTGTCTCTCGACCCTGCATCCTAAAGCGTGGAAAATATCGTCTCTGCTATTTGATATTTGACACCGAAACGTTCACCAGGAGGCAGAATATCACCTCCCCGTTCAGCAGTCCTTCCATCGCCAGTCTGTCCACCTGCAAGCATAATTAAACCATTTATTAGAATTTTTAAGTCATTTAATTAAATTTTTTGTTTGTCGCTAGCTATATACTATGTATATAATTCGTATAACGTAATTACAAACTTATACTTGCTTCTAGTCCTCGAATCCGTCAATTGCACCCGGGAATCGCCGACGCATTTCGTAAACCAACTCGATTATCGGCGGTCTCGGCACAGTGAATCGTGCAAAGCGTAAAACGTTTGGGTCCGACTCGTACCCTGTTTTTTCATTTAACTATTATTGTCTTCGTAATTTTTTTATTTTTGTCAGCGTAATTGTATTATTAAAAGCTTACCTGAATCTACCGGGTCCTCCTCCTCCTCTTCTTCTTCTTCTTCTTCTTCTTCTTCTTCTTCTTCTTCTTCGTCGTCGTCGTTGTCTGTATTGCTATTAGTATCATCGTTTGAACTGTGTTGTCGCGATGGACCTGCGACGCCATGAAAAGACCGTTTGTTAGTTTATAACCGCAGAATGGTTGGGTAAAATTTATCCAACGATTCCCTGCGGAGCTGTCACCATCGTTGTCCCTGCTATGATCATCTGAATCGGTTCTACCCTCCTCATCGAAATCATAGGTGTTGGATCCCATTTCTTCGTCTTCATACCGTCGAACTATATAAAAATCTTATGAAATAAAGGAAATAAAATAAAAGTAATTAACGCTGTATATTACTTACGTCTTTCATTGAGTATGGGCTGCAGAGCAGGCTCATTCAGCCAACCGCGTCGACGAATAACACACACCACCGAATCAATAACTATTTGATTATCAAACAATCCAGTATTATGCGCGTCAACTAAATCGCGCTGATGACACTCGCACAGCATACCGCGAATTTTACGAACAACCGCCTGGGTCGGTAGTTCCCATAGAGTGATCTGCAAATTTCTTTCGCTCACCGTGAACGCAACGATGGTCTACGCTTCAATATCAACTTTATCAATTTTCTTATCAATGAGCGCTTTACCACTCTCACCATGATTGTGTTGTTAGAGTAGTAGTAGTAGTAACCACAGTAAATCAGACAATTAACTAGAGAATTTTCAACTTTTATATATATTCCTTTAACACGCTCTTTGTCTCTTTCTCTCTTTCTCTCTCTGCATATATTGCAGCGATGTAATGAATACGACTAACCAAGAAGCTGGCCGCACGCTATCACTTTACAAAAGCAAGACCTAGGGATTGTAACGGTAAATTTGTGCCTCAACGCACCACGTTACCTATGACTGGTCCAAGTTATTTTTCCCTTCCTTTATGTTTGGTCCAAATTATTTTTCCCTTCCTTTATGTTTTCTCTTTCGAGATGGGCGCCAGGCGCTTTCGCGCCGGAAGGAAAAAATACCGAGTCAGACGACCAGCATCAACCCAGGCCAGCTACAGCTGTTCGAGGCAGAGTGGGTGGTTCGGACTGTCAAGTCACTAATTAGTCAAAATAAAAGAAAATACGAGTAAAATCAAGTGATTAAAGCAAGTCATTAGAATGAAGGAACGCGGACAAATAATAAAATACAATCAATAAATACGTCAAACGGTAAACAGGAAGGTAGGCGACTAAATAAATAATAAGAATAAATAAACAAATAAAATAATTGCAGTAAATAATTCAAACAACAACAGCAGGTACGGGACTTACAAACTTCTTTATTTCTTGGCGAACTGATATTAATCTCCAATAAACATCAATTTAGAATTCAAGTAAAATGTCCCGTAAAATTAGTCTCTCATGTTCAACAATTTTCCAAATCTAGTCAGGTGTCTAAATTTTAATCCGTAACTCAACGGCAGCAGTTATCCCACGCTCTCACTCACTCCCATACTGTGCCTATGTCGTGTAGCACGGTCTCGCTCGCCTCTAATTTCGAATAAAATTTATCTATACGTTCTCAACGTCTGGTAGTCATGGTTCACCGTCTGTGATACGGCCTATCCCGAGCTAATCCCACATACTTTCCAACAAAACCAAAACAACGGGACGTCGAGAGGTCACGTACGCGAAGCGACCCACGGCTGGCTATTACAATTCCGAATAAAATATGCCGTGTAAAAGTCCGACCACCGGGATTTTCTGCGATACGTATGATACCAAATACCGAATAAATAATCGTCGATAATTCGATAATAATAAAGAATAATAATAGTACTAAAATAATCAATGTGAGAGTAATACTCTCGATCGGTACCTCGTGGCTTGAATAAAATATAATGAATAAAATATAACAAAGAAAATATAACGAATAAACTATAACGAATAAACTATAACAAATAAAATATAACCAATAATAAAGAAAGAATAATAAATAAGAAACAAATAAATAATAAATAATTTAGGAATCAACAAGTAAAACCGAGAAACGCCGATTGATTCGAAGGCTTCGCGACGCGGTCCATAACGTGCAAGTCCCTTCAATACGAAATTCCCAACGGGACGACGTACTAACACGCGCACGACCTTCCCAATCCAAACACAAAGACACTCAAGTTAAATTATCCCGATCAAAATCTATAATCTAGTCACAATCCGTGACACGGTCTATTCCGTTCAAATCCCACACCAATTCATTAACAAATTCTAAAGCACTCCGGGATAACGGCTTAACGCGCGCACGGTTCCATTGACAATAGTAACAATTAATTAATACATTCACTTTTCCCCGGCCTCTATCCGTTACACGATCTCGAGGTTACATGCTACCGACGCCGCAGTTCCCGATACAAATTAATACTCTGCACGTAGTGTACGAGAGCCGCAGGTGTGACTAAGCTCGAATAGCATTTCTCACAGAATTACAAAAAAAAAGAAAGATAATAATCCAATAATGGCGAAAGGCCGTAGAAGGGAAGAGAGCTCACCGGGACCATGACGAGGTGTCGTTCCTTGAAATCCGGTACGAAGTTGATGATATTAATTCGAGTCCCTCCTCGATTAGCTATCAGGTGCGGCTTCTCGTTTGAATCCTCCACTCGACTAAGTGTTTGATCCGGCGATAATTACGTGTACAGAAGAGCGGGACAATGATACTTTTCACGCTACGTCCTCCTTGCTCGACGATAACCGGGAAAAAGCCTTGAGGTCCGTTCGGCACGCGTGCCCGTGAACTATGGCCCCCACTTAACCCGCTAAACTCGGTTAATTGGGAGAACCTGTGTCGCACGATGACCGCGACTAGCGCCTCAGCTGGACGAGAATAGAAAGCCCCGTATCCTTCAGTACGTCGGGCGGGATAATGATACATCCCGACCGGGAAAGGTGTGAAATGTCGGTCCAGATAAAAGGGCAGAATCCCGAAGCTCTCCTTCTCTTGGTACTCTCCCATCGACTCTCCGGTCGTATCAATCGCATTATGCATATATATAAAAAAAATAAATATAAAGAATAAATAAATTACAAAAATCCCCCTTACAACCCTGAGATATCGTGCTGGTAGTCGTCGAGCGAGGAGGACGTAGCTCGAATATTCTGCCACGTTACAGGATATATTTAGCGATGGTGATGTACTTAGTTATCGAGTTTCACTGATGAAAGTCATATTGTTTTCATCTAATTTCAAGGCACTCGGTCATGAGGATAATCATCAAATTTCGTCGACGAATATTATTTAGTTTTCATGACACATCTTAGCTGTATGCCGAGGTGTGCGTGTGCACATAGATGGGCGAGAGTATGCAAGAGTTTTGGGATATATTTGCTGCTGCTGTTACTAGGCTGTTGAGGAGAATGCGACAGATATCAAAAGATTTTCGTGAGCAATTTTCAGTCGTATGATTTGCAGTATCGAAAGAAGAGGCGATGCAGCTAGATGTTGGGGGAAATCTGTATAAAACGGAATATGAGCACCACCGACGATTCATTCGAAAAGTTACAGTCTACACGAAAGCAATAAAAATGGCAAATAACGGTGCTACGTCTCACGCGATATCGCCATATATAGCGAATCTTGTTATGTACGGTTTAAATAAATCATTTGGTAAAATAATCGTCGCCGGGCTCGAGTTGAACTCTACGTGTACTTTTACACTAGGGGTGAAAATATTGTCGAATACTTTTACCGGAATTACACTCAGTGCGGACGAGTGGCGAGTGTTTAAAAGTGATGTTTCTCGCGTACAACAATATTTCGAAGCTAATGGGACTGATGCCAAGAAAATGGGTAATACCCGCATAGAGCACACAACGCATTACACACTTTTAACCTCGTGTTACCAGCACAGCGCTGTCTCATTTGGTAAAATAAGCGGTAGCGCTAATGAGGAATACGAGAATCAAGAGAAATCTGAAGAATCGAAACGGAAACGCTTCCGAAAATACTCTCCAAACATTGTTCTTCAGCGGCCTACATTTGATATGCTCGTCGAAATAAGTAGAAGAATTGACATTCATATGCAGGCTTGAGAGCAAAAGTGAAACAATTCAGCGGTGTATGAACGAGGTGGTACCATATGCCCGTGAAAATATAGTTGTCAGTGAAACACCTCGTGCAGCAGCGTATAAGATCATCGGTTCCGTGGAATTCTTTGAAGAAGCGCTCGAGCACATCACGACCTTGCTAGCGCCGGAGGATACGGAGCTTATAAAAATGATTTTGTCCGAAATAATTGTGCTGTATCGTGGTCATATCGCTGATCATGCATCGGATGTTGCGTTGTTAATGCAATAAATCTCCGTATGTGTAGTTATTTGTGATATAGACACAGTTGTAAATAATTGTATATAGTGTACATTTCGCTCGAACTATTATAAAGTATACACTGAGGACAGTCAGAGAGAGAGAGAGAGAGAGAGAGATTGATATTTATTAGCTTTCTCAGCTATTTTTATCTTACATAAAGTATCTTATAAACTAGTTAACTAATATATTATTATTTTATAACATATTCTCTTAACATATGCTTAAATGTTGTAAGTCTATCACACTGCTTCAGTTCCAACGGCAACGCATTGTACATTTTTATCCCTTCGTAAAATATACTTTTTTGCGCACTACTTGTTTTTCGAAATTGTATCACAATATTTCCCGCTTGCCTCGTACTCCTTTCATTCTCACCCCCTACTAGCACTATCTTCTTCCCTAGTTGCTCAGGCAACATACCTTTTACAAGTTTAAAAACAAATATACAAACATTATAATGTAGTCTGTGCCTTATGGACATAAACTGCAGTGCGTACAGCATTCTTTCAATCTTGGTATACTTATCACATTGCAAAATGACTCGCATGGCCCGGTTTTGCGCAACTTGCAGTTTCGTCAGCTGAGTCTCACCTACACCTGCTAGTATCGTAGCACAATACTCAAAGTGTGGTGCTATAATTGATTTATAAACCATGCATCTAGTATAACCCGATATGTCGCTACCAATTCTATTTAAAAAACTGATTTTTTTCCCTATTTTCTTTAACATATAATCACAGTGTTCCTCAAATCGGAGCTTACTATCAATAATTACTCCAAGGTATTTGGTACTTTCCACACATTCTATCAGGAGTACAAATTGAAAATGCGGGATTTTTTTCTATTTTTGAACGTTTATTCTGAAAAAATGGTAACAAATGAATTATTCAAAGTATTGTCCATCGCTAGCCACAACTTTTTCCCATCTTTCTGGCAATTTACGGATACCGTCGCGAAAAAATTCGGCCGGCTTGGCTGCTATCCAGTCATCGACCCATTTTTGGGCTTCTTCGTAAGAATGGAAGCGCTGGTCAGCTAGGCCATGTGTCATCGATCGGAAAAGGTGGTAATCGGAAGGAGCAATATCTGGGCTATACGGCGGGTGGGGTAAGACTTCCCATTTCAGCGTTTGTAGGTATGTTTTGACCGGCGCTGCAACATGTGGCCGAGCGTTGTCATGTTGCAAAATTACTTTGTCGTGTCTTTGCTCGTATTGTGGCCGTTTTTCTTTGAGTGCGCGGCTCAAACGCATCAATTGAGTTCGGTATAGTGCTCCTGTGATGGTTTCGTTCGATTTCAATAGCTCATAATACACCACACCCAGCTGGTCCCACCAAATACAGAGCATGAGCTTGGCGCCGTGAATATTTGGTTTGGCCGTCGATGATGATGCATGGCCGGGGTAACCATATGATTTTTTGCGCTTCGGGTTATCGTAATGGATCCACTTTTCATCACCAGTGACAATGCGATGCAAAAAACCCTTCCGTTTTTGCCGTTCGAGCAGCAGTTCGCATGCAAAAAAACGGCGCTCGACGTCTCTCGGCTTCAGCTCATACGGCACCCAATGTCCTTGCTTTTGGATCATTCCGAGGGCTTTTATACGATGGGAAATGGCTTGTTGTGTCACTCCCAATGAATCTGCGAGCTCTTGTTGAGTTTGACACGAGTCTTCATTGAGTATTGCCTCCAATTCAGCATTCTCAAACTTTTTCACTTGGCCCGGCCGCTCTTTGTCCTCAACGTCAAAATCACCACTTCTAAACCGCACAAACCATCTCTCGCACGTTGAAACCGATGGAACATGACTCGGATAAGCCTCGGAGACCAATCGATGTGCTTCAGCAGCACTTTTCTTCAAATTAAAGAAGTAAATTAAAACTTCCCGCAAATGCTGTTTTGTTGGCACGAAACTCGACATATTGAGAGCTCAAAAAAACTATGAATTTGACACTGCGACAAATTGACACATACTGAAAATTAAAGCTATAAGACGTAGCTTTGACATGAACATAGTCACAGTACTGCCTGATGCGTATAGCGTTAGTAACGCCATCTGTTATCAAACCCGCATTTTCAATTTGTACCCCTGATAACATAGTGCCATCTAAACGTTTTAATGTAATATTTTTTCTCAATTCTTTTCTTATACTTCTAATTACCATAAACTTAGTTTTTACAGCGTTCATTTTTAACTTATTTCTATTCATGCAATTTTCTACTATAGGTAATACCCTGTTTAATTTCTTTTCTACCTCTTCGCTGTTTCCTCCTTTCACATATATTATTGTGTCGTCCGCAAACATTTTAATGTTACACTCTTCTGGACAGATTTGTACAATATCATTGATGTATATCGTGAATAGCAGAGGTCCTAATACTGATCCCTGTGGAACCCCATACTTTGTCATAATTCGTTTTGACCACTGATCGTTAAATCTAACTTGTTGTGTTCTGTTACCTTAATATGACCTTAAACATTCTAGTACCATTCCTCTTATTCCGTATTGATATAATTTATCCAATAGTCTATCCCTATCTACTGTTTCGAATGCCCTTTTTAAATCCAAAAATATTACTCCTACATGGTTTCCTTCACTGACTATCATCTTCCATTCATCAATGACAGTTTGAATTGCTGTCTCACAGGAATGATTTTTCCTAAAACCTGATTGGTGTTCTGTAATAATGTCATTATTTTGTAAATACATTTCAATTTGCTCTTTTACTACTAACTCTAGTACTTTCTCATATATTGGCAATATATTTATTGGTCTGTATTCACTCGCTTTCTTAGGTTTTTCTATTTTGGGAATTGGTATTATTGTGGATGTTTTCCACTCCTCCGGACATGTACCTTTATTTAGTGCATCATGTATTACCTTCAATAATTCTTCTCCTATTACGTAAAAGCATGCTTTCAATAGTTCACTAATTATTCCTTCATCTGTTCCTTTTTTACATGGCAAACCCATAACAATTCGTTCCAATTTCTATATATCTATCAATTCAAAATTCGCTATTGTATCCCTACTTTTTATAACATAAATAGTTTTCTTACCTTTATTAGTCTCCACACATATAGACTCAATTATATCATCAATACTTTGTATATAATACAAATTAAACTTGTCTGCAAAATTACATTCACCTGTGCTTCGCAATATCTCAAAATCTACATTATTTATCTCTTTTACCCCCGCTTTTTCTCCTCTTAATACTCCTTTTAAAGTTTTCCATAACATTACAGGGTCATTTTTATTATTGTCCATTATAATTTCATAATATTCTTTCTTTTTGTTCCTAATCAATTTCACAACCATATTTCTTTCAAGTTTAAATTGCAGCCAGTCTTGTTCAATGTCTGTGTGCACCGCTCTAGTATATGCCTCGTCCCTTTTCTTTGTAGCTACCCTTATATCATCAGAATACCATTTTTTTCCTTCCCATATCTTTGGAATTTTAAACTTCCTCTTTGGTGCAACTATATCTAATGCATCTACTATACTTTGAACGAAATTTTCTGCTCTTACGTTCACATCTAATTCATCTCTATACTCTCTTCTTTCTTCTATTGCTTTAAAAAATTCACCTATATGAAATTTAGTATAATTTCTACTAATAAATTTTCTGTATTTTTCACCCTCGTTGCTTATAATAAGTTCAATATTTATCCAAGAATGATCTGTTATTTTCGGTTTATCATGCACTTTACAATTCACCTTATTATTCGCAAAAACCAAATCTATCAATGTTTTACTATCTTTCGTAACTCGCGTTGGCTTATCAATGTATTGTTTCATGCCTAAATATGACATTTCTGTTGTTAATTTCTTTGTATAAAACGAATCTTTCATTACATCTATATTAAAATCTCCCACCATTATACATTGTCCCTTCACTACCAATGAGTCCACTATATCCGCCAAACATCGTATAAAGTCACCATCTGACGCACTCGGTGAGTGGTACACAACGGCGATCGTACCTTTGAAAATACTGTCTTCCACTTCTACCGCTACACACCAACAGTTAGATATTAATTTTTTCCTTAATATTACTTCATACTTGATATCGGTTCTTACGTATAATATAACTCCCCCTGTGTTCCTGCTTTCAGAATCACATCTAACGATACAATAACCTGGGACATTCACCTCACTATCTTCGATATCTGGTATCAATCTTGTCTCCGATAACGCCACTATTGCCGGGTTCATCCTCTTCATAACTTGGTGTTGGAATTCTTCCTTGTGTGCCATCATACTTTGAGCGTTTGTGTATACAATTACCTCTTTCCGTGATTGCTACTTGCCAGAATCCCAGCCAATTCTTTTCTTCTCTTCTTCTAATGCTCTGATGTAAGTTGGACATTCCACACTCAGAGCATCATGTTAATCATTTATCTTTAGATTATACGTCTTATTTTTATACATACAATTTATACATCTTCTTCTTGTTGCCGTACATTCACTTGTTTTGTGATCTCCTGCGCACTTATGGCATGTTTCTTGCCGTGTACAATTTTTGGCAATATGGTAGTAACCCCAACACTTAAAGTATCTTCTCACACTGTAGTGGTTGAATACCATACATTTCCTCCATCCTATATTTATTTTTCCTCTTTTTAGAATTAATTCGTGTCTTACTTCATCCACCTCAAGTATTAACGAGCCTTCTTTGCTTTCTCTTCTGGTCCTTGTAGTTCCTTCACTTCTTTCGTTGCTAATCCTCTTCACCACTCTTATGTAAAATCTTCCTTCTTTCCCATCAATATTATTTTGCTTCTTGACCGTATTTATTAAATCTTCGTCTTCTAGTTTCATTTCTTTTTCATCAACATTTATAATTCTTAACTTTGGCTTTATTTTCTTTGGTTCCATTATCTCGAAGTCTTTGCCTAGCTTTTCACACACTGTGTCTCTCAACTGTTTTATTTCTCTCTCACTCTCGCATCCAAGTATAACAGATGCTTTAGCTCCTTTCCTGATTTTTGTTATTCCTACAGCTAGATTCTTTATATCTATCTTCACTTTTACTATCTTCTTGGCGGTCTCGCTTTCCTGTTCCTTTCTCGGTTTAACGACGAGTATGCTTTCTTTCTTTTCTTTGATTGCCTCACTATAACTTTTTTGTCCATTTCCTGCCCTCTCAGCGTTTCCTCCATGCATATTCTGTTTTATCTCGTCTAATTCCCGTTTGAAAGCTATGAACTCCTCCCGAATTATTTGTTTTATCATCATCATGATTTCACTTTTGCATGTTACCTCATCGTTCATTTCTTTAACTGTTTTCACCAACCAGTCTATCTTTGTATCCATACTCACTTGCTTGTTACTTCCCGATGTAGTTGCTGTTGATCCTATGGATCCTGTTGACCCCAGTCTTTCCCTCGCAGGTGTCTTTCTCAAATCTGCTTTTTCATTTACAACAGAAATTTCAAGAAACGGACCGTCGCATTTTACTACCTCATTCTCCTTGTTCATAATCCTGTGTTTATTTGCACATCCCGGATGGAAGAAACACTTAATACATTTCTCACACTGTAAAACCACGTTCATCACATCCTTCTTACATGCAGAGCATCGGTACTCAGCATATTCGGTTCCAATCATGTCGGTATTACCGACCGATACCGGTACTCACTATATCAGTGACACCAGCAGATAACCGTGCCACTTGCTAATTAGTTACTTCCGCGGCCGCACTCGCTGACTCATCCACGTTGGCACCTTGATGGCTACCTGCCCAGTTTTTGTCGCGGAGCAGTGTGTAAAACAAAACTATCGCTTCACACTCACAATGTAACGTATTCCGGCCAGATAACACAACTTGGTATACATTGTCTTTGTCGGAACTTTAGTGACAAATCTGGTACTCACTAGTCTTCTCTAACCACCGTACAAATTAAGTCTTTTACGGAGCGACGCGACACACGTTTTGAGACACTAAGAGAGAGAGAGAGAGAGAGATAAGCAGCCACAGCCCTAAAACCGAATCATCAGTAAAGGTCTGCAACAAAAAGAAGGCGGAGCTCTCGTCATCGGGATTTAATGAAATCCCGAGGGGCGATCCAGGGTTAAATAGTATTGAGCCTTTCTCAGCTGGTCTTATATTACGAAAACGTTGGGTAGTGGGTATCAGTCACCAATTGTGACCTCATTCAATTTTCTGAAGTTGACCACGACTCGCAACTTCCGCACTCCATCAGCATCTGGTTTCTTCGCCACGACCAGCAGTGGTGCATTCCACTGGCTTCTGCTAGGCCGAATAATTCTCTCTTCCAGTATCTCCTTGGTTTGCCTCTCTACCTCCCTCTTCTGGGTTTCTGGCAGCCGGTACGGATGCACTTTGATGGGGTGTACCCCCTCCCTCAGGGGTATTCGGTGCTCCACTATGTGGGTGCACGGCAGCTTGTCCCCACTGCAATGAAATACGTCATCACATGCTCTCGTAATTTCTTCCAGTGCTTCATGCTTCTCCTTATTCAGGTGCGCGGTATCGAGCTGTCTTTGTAGCTGCGCAACGCGGTTGAAGCTCCGTCCTTTCCTCAATGCGTACGCTTCCGTAGCTGTGGCTTCGCCACGGTGACCCACTGCCGCTATTTTGAGCGGCTCGATTGTCACCGAAGGCCGTTGCTCCTCTACCGCCTGTTCCGCTGTGTTGACACGGCTTACAACACGATTGTTGCCACTCGACGGCGTGACACACGAGCCCATCACTACACCTCGACTCAATTTCATCCTCGAGAGCGGGACAACGAATTAACTTTTCGTAAAGTTATTCGTGCTGCACCATCCATCAGCGGTATACAACGTCCATACGTCTTGAAGGTTTCCTCGCTGAGGATGTCACCTTTACGTTGTTTGATAAATTTCATTCCGAGCAGGCCATGGACCCTCCGCGGCATTTCGTCTGATACAACATAGAACCAGTGTTTTACTGGTTACCGTCAATGCCGCTGTCTCGAGGGCGATATTTGCCTTGCAGAAGGGGACTTTGCTCACCTACGCCTGTGTATGCCTTGAGGATAATGACCCCGCTTATCGCTAGCGGCACGACTATATAAAAGTCGCTGGCCGTAGCGCTCGGACCAACAGCGTCTCTTGTAGCACTCGCAGCAGTGCTTTGAGTACAGGCGTATCCCCATTGGCCTCTTATTTCCGCAGGACCGTGCGCGCGCTCAGTCTCAGCGGTTCTAGCGTGCGACGTCCGGCGTTTGCTCTGCTAGGTGCCGTGTTAGCGGCAGCCTTCGGATTGGTCTTCCCCGTCTCCTTTGCCTGCTGCTTCGGTACGGCACCCAATGTTTGTTCGCCGGCCTTTACCTGCTGCAGCCTCTTACAAAAATCATTCCACAGGTGACCTTTCTTCTTACAAAAATTACATTTCACGTCGACCTTCTTAATAGTGAATAACTATTTATGCTGGGCATCGGCAGGCTTACCCAACCTATAGTCGCGTGCAATCACGCGCGAAATGCCCTGCTTTACCACAGATATAACAGGTTTTCCCTACCTGCGATGGCCTACCTCCCCTTGTCTGCACCATGTTAGCGATTTCTATCGCCCCTACTACGGAGTCATGCGGTGTCGGATAGTTCCTCGCACGTTCCAGTATTTGCACCTGTCCGTGTAGCCCGTTTTCAACATTCGCCTGCGCACTCTGGCGGGTGACATTCTCGACGGTAGTCCTTTGATCTTTCATCGCCAGTGGCTCGCAGAGTATCTCGGTTATATCTACCGTGATATGCTCTGCCCTTGCCGTGTAGGCGGCGACGTCTTCACCCTGCCCCTGTCGGAGGGAGCTGAAGTCCATCTGTAGAGCGACCAGAGATCTCTGTTGTTTATATAACGTCTCTAATTCGCTCCTCAATTGTTCCATTCAACTGATGGTCTTATACTGCAGCTGCCTTGCTGCCGCACCTTCCAACTTGCCCATCCCGATCAACTCCAACAGGGTCTCGTGATCTCCCTCAGCCAATCTGCAGAATATCGTTTCGCAGTACTTCAAGAATAGCGGCAGGGCCTTCGTTTCCTTGCTGTCGAATAATTTAACCATCTTGATTCCCAGACCGAGGCTGAACATGTTATAGGGTGTCCGCATCTCTTCGAAACGTGCTCGCCTCTGCATACAAGGAGGTGGAACTGGGTCGAGCATCCCGGATCCCCTTAACCGCTGCTGGAGCTCTCCAATGCCTCCCCTGCGAGACTGGATTATATTGGGATTTTGGTATCCTAGTTTCGAAACTCCTGCTCGAACTAGCGCCGACTCCCCTTGAGTTCGTGCTGATCCCTCTCGAGCTCAAGCTGCCTCCTCTCGAGCACCTCATGGCGTTCCCCTATTCGATTTGGCACGAACGCGTCGCCGTACCGCTCGCAGCTGGGTAGCCTCTCTGATCTATCCTTGACATCGGTGACGTTCTGTAATGAAGTTTTCTCTCCTGCAGCCATCTTGCTCGTTTAATTCACCAAGGTACCATCGTAGTCCCTAAAGAAGGTACCCCTAACAAAATTTCATCTCAATCTGATCGGTTAGCCGACCACCAAGTACTTTCTGCCTCTCGGCGGGGATTCGTCCCGTAGGCGAGAGTTGCCGTCATGCTATACGCGTCCTAAATGCGATGTCTCCGATCTCTGCAACTAAGCCAGTCGCGGAGTCTACAGCTTCGCGAGATAACGTGGAGTCTAACGAGTTTCCCCTACGTGTACGTCTGGTGTCGCTATCACCCGGCATGTGATTTCCGGCGCGTACAGCGTTTAATATTAACAAAAATCTCTGAGCAATGCGAGTGTGGAATAAATTTATTTTCCCGAACCGTACCTACCCCCGTATTTACGTGCGCTTTACTGTTTTTGTTACAGGTTATACAATATATTGCTGTATTATGGTAACCGCCACTTACAGATATATGGTCTGGTAGTCGATCCTGGCCATGTCGCTTGTGGTCTTGGGGGTGACGTTCGCCTGCAATTGCGCTGGCGTCCTTCCCTGCGCCGTTGTCCTTTGAGTCGGTTATCCTCAGTTCCCGTCCTTGGATGCGTCGCCAACACTTACGCGACGGCTTCTACAACTGCCCCTCTGGCACTTGCCTGCACACTTGTGCGTTATTGTCCGCGTCTCGACTACTACGACGTCGAAACGGAACTTCGACAATTCACGTTATAATGCACTGACTTACACGGGTTATATACTGAATTACAATGTCAGAAACAACCGAGTTGCTCCACCGATCTCCGTGGCTTCGACGCGTGTATTCCACACTACACGCCGCTTACACTTTCTTAAACTCTACGCAGTCCAATGTTACTAATTTGCACCAGTCTTATCGGAGGCGTGGGTTCGTATTCCACCGCTGCCACCAAAATTTTATGTCGTATGATGCGTATTTAGTGATAATATGATCGCAGGAATAATAATGAAATAAAAGTTAGTATTTTGGGGTCGTTTGCCGTTGAGAAGTTAGAACTCGCGTCAACAAGAGTGAAATCACCAAGGTAGCAATGACAAATAAATCAGTTCTTTATTATAATTTACGGTCTTGGGCCGTAATATTGTCATACGTTGCAAGTGTTACAGTTATATTCAATAATGCACTATTATATCTCGAGTCTAGCCGAAACCAACCGATCGTTATCATACCTTACGATCAAAAAGTACCCGGAATTATCATTAATGTATGGATTACAGACAGTAACGGGCAGTTACGGATTCATGAACCAGTAATCTTTATATGAGGGAAGTTCCTTCACTCTCATCAAAATATTGATTCCCAAAAATTTGAGCATTTCCGCTTTTGTCACTGGTTCAATATTGCTCGCTTCCTGAATTATATGAAGATTTGTATGTTCTACCAGTGAGTCAAAAAAATCTTATGGAAATAGGCAAAGAAAAAACAGATCAAGCGTATCGCATCCTGATGGCACGTTTGGTCCAGTATCCGCAGTAAACAAAACTTCATACTTCAATCTACGCTTTGATTCCTACTTTCCATGCATTTTTGACAATCGTTAACGCAATGGTTCATTTTTACCATCATATTCATCGTCTTATTTTTTGTGATGATTTCTACGGATTTCAAGTGCTTCGTTATATTCTATTTCTATGGGTTTCATTATTTTCGTTATCCGAATCCCACAGCCTATCGACGGATTTACAGTCACTGAGGATATCTACAACTTCTTCGTCCATGTCACTTGTTCTGATTGATAGCAAAAAGTAGTCATAGACCGAAAGTTACAAATAATGCAATAAGTGACTAATGTTTTTACGATTATTGTGTCACGAATAATTGTAACAATATTGAACCGAAAACTGTTCGAACCTATTCGAATAACAAATTTTTGTCATTATCCGTAACTATTGCAGTCTGCAGTAAATACAGTTCTTATCGACAATTGTCGGATCATCGAACTTATTCTAGAACTCTGCAGCTATCACGATTGCCAAATAATTGATAAATGGTCGTGCATCTTTGGGAAATTCGTTTCAAGTACTATGACAGAATTTAAAAAGTCAATATGGCGGATACAATACGGCTAAGAAAAATCTGGCATATGATTGCATTTGCTGAAATTTTACCGCTCGAGTCTTACAAAAGAAGGATCTCTTTACATTCGACGGTTCTACTGCACTGAATAGCTATCTAATAAACAACAATTTTAGCATTGGCCCAAACTTACAATACGACACAAGTTCACAACATAAACGTTTATTGGACTGCAATATTGTTGCAGTTTTATCTCATGAAAACAAGAATTGCGAATAGTCGTAACCAGTTAACCAAGAAGATCCTTGAGTACTGGTGTTTATCCAAATAAAATCCCTTTCTACATTTTAGTCTATTATTTCGAGTTTTTGAATTTTCATTTCACATCCGAGATCAGTGACCTGAGAAATCTACAGTGAAGAGCTTCATCATGCTCAGGTAAGTATGTGCATCGGGTCCTTCATATCAATCCCCTGATTTTTATTTTTCAATTTTCATTTCAAATTCGTGTTCAACGACTCCGAAAACTTAGGATTACCAAGTTTCATTAAAATCAAGTAATTTTCTGCACTTTTGTGAACCACTAGAGTCGCTACTTTGAATTTCCAAATTTTTAGTTCAGATTTGTAATCAAAGACCCCAAAAAACTACGAATATCGAGTGTCATTAAAATCAAGTAATTTTTTGCATTTTAGTCTACCATATTGGATCGTCCATTTTTATTATTCAAGTTTCGCCTTCAGATTCGGAATCAGAAACTCCGAAAACCTACGAATACCGAGTTTCATTAATATCAAATAACTTTTTGCATTTTGGTCCGCCATATTGGATCTGCCATTTTGAATTTTCAAATTTCCAGTTCAGATTCGTAATCAGTGACTGCAAAAACCCACGTCTACAAAGTTTTAAGTAAATCGTACATGAGGAAAAATGTAAGGCTCAATGGGTTAATGTGTGTTTTTCAAGATCTGCAGCGACGAGGCCTCGAACACGCTCCATGCATTCGCGGTATTGTCGACAAAATCAATGGAAAATAGTGTTTGTTTGCGGTGGATCAGTCCCCTGCACTGACGATAAAGAAAAAGAAGAAGATTCCGTTTACCTGGGTATCGTTGAAATGATGAAAGTTGTTGAAAAATTTACCATGATCCCTGTATGATCCCTGCTAGTGATTAAATTATCCGGCTCGAAGGACCAAAAAATGTATAATAAGTGCTAATGAATCAATTGAGTATATTCGGTGATCGACGGACCGATAAAACTAGAGCGAATGAAATTTGAGCTCAGAGGAACTCGACAGACTAAGAAACGAAGAAAAAAATTTATTGAACTAACGAGCTTCTCACAAAATATGTTTGAGTTTCACGATGTGAGTAATTTTCTCGGTTTAGTAATCAGAAAGCAGAATGAATGAATTGTACGTGAGCACGTAGTACGTCGAGTTGACAGGTGAGACCGTCTAGATATTAAGGATCCTGGTGACAAGTGTATTGTAATTAAATGCACACGGTTAAACAGTAATAAAGAAATAGTTGATGAGTAATGACAATTCATTGATTGTTTCTGGCCTGTATATGTTGATGCACTGGTGGTGAGTCTAGCAGGCTGTTGAGATGACGTGTTGAGTCGTGTGGGTGATCCTGTTGAATCGATCTAATGTAGAGCTATTTATTCTGGCCACACGTCGGGCTGGTGAGTCAACAATTTATTTTGTCTGGTGCGAGGCTGAGTGGCTGCTACGCTGCCAACGATGCGAAAAGTCGTTGACAGTTTTGTGAGTTTTGCTGAGTTTATGGTGAGTGTACGTGGTTTGCACTTGCACTGATTTGAGTTACACGTGATTCGACACTGAGTTTGAGACACTATAATACTGAGCTGATCGAAATGAGTGAGACTAATTGAGAAGAAAATTTGAGGTGACGCATGCTTACTTAAGCGAACGACTCGAACATGAATAATGGATACTTCCGTCGACCACGAGACTGAGGGCGTCTTGAGCGCAGACTTGCGTCACAGCTCGCTTGAGTGTGGGTTCGCTGCCTGCGATGGAATATGAGTCCTGTGAGTGGTCATGCCGATAGAGCCACTCTGCATGGTGCTAGCTGAGGTGAGCTCAGATCGAGGAAGCAAGCTGATCGAAGACGCGCTTGACTGAGCGTCGTCTGCTCGGCGGTAGAGTATGCCTGTGAGCTGCGCAATATGATGCGAGGCTTCGTAGTCTCATGAGTGCAGTGTGTGTTTGAGTGAGTTGCGTACATGAGAGATGCGAAAACTGAACATATATTATACTAACATTGATTATTGTTACTGAAATCGGTCGATAAATCATCCTTAAGGTTTCTCACGTTCCGAGATTTTCAATTTCCACGGAGTTACATAACACATTTAGTAATTTAATATTTAGAAGAGGATTTTTATCGATGATAAGTAGTGTATAATTAAATGACGGCAGATAACTGCCACAGGCTACCTGTATCATACGGCAGATAGCTCGCAGGTTGAAATCATGGGCGGTTACCTTATACAAACCTACCATAGCCAGTATTTCCGAATTTCGCAGAAATCGGTGATTCGCGGGCTTGTCATCGCACTCCACCCCTACCGGTTCCTCGGTGGGTGCTATGTAATGCCAACCTCCCGGCTGCTGCATCGTAATCGCTTTGGACAGTGTAGTTCCTCGCCCGTATTTATTTTCACGAATATCAGCACTTCGCACGGCGCTGTATCGGTGAATGGCACTGATGCGCGCGATGGTGTGCAAATATACCATTCTGTGAAATGCTTGCAATTGTCCTTTAACTCCATCTCCGTCATCCGTAAATAACTTCGGCTTTCCTAGTCGATATAATTTTTTAGACACTCCGAGCATTCGGTGAGAGTGCTTTAAAGCACCGTTAGACTCAGAATGATACGCCATTGTCTGCATATATTTCAGCCGTAGGAGCTGACGTGCTTCCAGGAGCTTACATGAATGTAGTACTTAAAAGATTCATCCCTTGACCGAACAGTATCGTCTCCGGCGTCCCGTACTTTAATATTGGACCTGGGAAAAAGTTCGTGGCGTTTTTTGAGTAAAATTCAACTGGTTTTCTTATAGTGTGAAAATGAATTTATTTAAACCAAATATGCTCCATTATTATCGACAATGTTTCGCCATTTTTCGGGTAGCGCCATGATGCCATCGGTGAAGAACTTCTGTGGTTTCAGGTTGAAAAACTGAATCAAGTGGTTTTCACAGGCTTCTTTTGAAAGCAGCTTAATTCCATTGAGAGAGTTTTGCAGAGATCGGAATAAGTGATAGTCAGAGAGTGCCATGTCTGGACTATACGGTAGATGCATCAAACCTTCCCAACCAAGCTCTCGCAATTTTTGATGGGTCATCAAAAAAGTGTGTGGTCGGACGGTGTCATGATGGAAGACAACCCTTTTCTATTAATCAATTCGGGCCGTTTTCTTTCAATTGCTTGGCCTAATCTCTCTAGTTGTCCACAGTAGAGTTGAGAATCAATCGTCTGACCAACTGGAAGTAGCTCATGGTGGACGATTCCCTTCCAGTCCCACCACACACACAGCATCAGCTTTTTCGCCGTCAATTCTGGCTTCGCGAATGCTTGTGATGGCCCGCTATCCCTTGTCTACGATCTTTGACGCTTCCGATTGTCGTACGTGATCCATTTTTCATCACCGGTTATGACACGTTTTAGAAATTGCTCGATTCCATTGCGTTTCAAAGGCGCATCGCAGATGTTAATTCGGTCTATCATGTTTTTCGCGTTCAACTCATGAGGAACCCATGCATCGAGCTTCTTTTTGTAGCCAGCATTGTGTAAATGGTTCAAAACAGTTTTGTGGTCAATGCCTATCTCCATACCAATATCGATACTGCTGATATGCTTATCTTGCTGAACTTTTTCAAGAATTTCATCAGCTTTTTCAGTGATTGAATGACCAGAGCGTGACTCATCTTTCACATCAAAATTACCAGAACGAAAGCGAGCGAACCATTTCCGCGCAGCAGATTTTAATAAAGTACCTTCATCGTACACAGCACAAATTTTTTGACAAGCCTGCGCAGCGTTCTTTCCTTTGTCGTAATAAAATTGCAAAATATCGCGCGATTTTTCATTACTTTTCTCCATTTTCAAACGCAAACAACTTTATAACCACTGCACTAATTTCGATGTTTATACACTCAAAGTAACGTTCGAAGTGTCACCTTTCCAACGAGCGTTTAGTGGTGTTGCTGCGATCTGTGTTTCCTGACTTATTTGCAATTGATGCCATCTATCGGAAAAAACGCCATGAAGTTTTTCCCAGACCCAATATCATTTCCTCAATAGGGGTCCTGGCCACTGTATTAGCCCTCTGATTCGGTAAGGCCACCGCTTCGGTGTATCTGGTAAGCGCATCCTGAAACGTGAGTACGTACTTGCTTCGGGGCGCAGTTTCGGATAGCGGTCCTACGGTATCGGCTGCTATCTTCTCGAATATCTTCGTTGGAGTGTCGGTAATAACCATCGGCTTGCTTAATTCCTTTGGCAATAATCGCAAGAGGCGACATATTCCTCCACCTCCTCCCTAATTCCGTGCCAGCTGTACTTAGCTGAAGGTCTCTACAGCGTTAGCCTTACGCCCTTGTGCTCAACTAGAGGGCCATCGGGATATTCATATATAACTTTCTGCCACTCCTCGACTGTGGGGCAGTACACGTCACTGCGGCAGCCATTCTTCTCTCCCATAGCACTGTCTTTCTCGCCTCTGAGTGGTGAGTGCATGCCGTTTTGGTCCCAATTCCCTACTACCTCGAACCCGCTTGCCCGTTCCTTGTCGCATCCTGTCGCTTGCATCGCCACAAGTCACCGAGCTCGCATCTCTGTTGCTCTGCAGCGCAGGGAACTCTGCCTTCCATGCTTTGCGAGACGCCCCGCACTGCCCACGAGTTTCAACTTGGCTGGGCCTTGCTGACTGCATGGTGCATGGGCGCTGTCGCTGTCTCTGTCGCCCGAACTCTCTGTTCACTGGCTATTCCTCTTTATTCGGTCTTTCGTACTTCTCCTGCCCCTGCTGCATAATTTTATGGTGTGGTAATACAAGTCATTCGCTGCGTTGGCTTGCACTGGAGGATTGTCGCTCTTATGCCCTAGTGGTAGTTTAATTACGGCTTAGCGCGTCGGCGCTAGTATGGCGCTTATTTGCTTCATACTCTACGTCGAACTCGTATTCTGTCAGCTTGATTTTCCACCGTATGAGACGGGAGCTAGGGTCTTTTACCCCAAACAACCACGGTAGCGGCTCGTGGTCCGTGACCACCTTTCATCGGATACCATAAATATAAGGCCGGAACTGTACTAACGCCAACACGATGGCGAGAAATTCTTTCTCAGTGGTTGTGTAATTTACCTCTCCCTTCGACAGAGTGAGACTCGCGTAGTAGATAAGCAAATCTTCTTGGGTCTTACCTACCGATAATATTGCGTAACTTGCCTTATCGGACGCATGCGTTGTTTCTATAAACGGCTTTTCGAAGTTCAGGTATTGTAATACCGGAACAGTAATCAGTGCCATTTTTAGTTTCTGAAATGCAGCGTCACTTACCGCAGTCCACTCGAGCCTTATGCCCTTGCAGGTAAACTCAGTGAGTAGCTTTGCGATTTTCGACAAATCGTTTAAAAATTCCTTGTGATAGCTGGCTAGCACAAGGAACTATTGACATTTCTTCATATTACGCGGTACCGGGTACTCTTTGACGACGACGAGTTTTTCGGAGTCGGCCAGCACGCTTTTCTCGGAAATCACATGTCCCAGATAGTGGGTCTCCTTCCTGAGAAAATAGCACTTGCCGGATTGTGTGGTCAAGTGAGCCTCCTTTAGTCGCGGAAAGACCTCTTCCAGTCGCCTATTCTACTCCTTGAGATTTTTTCGTTCGGCCGCGATGTCATTTAGGTGAACATAACACCCCAACCCCTGTAGCCCTTCTAGCACGGAGTTCATTAACCTCTGCAAAGGTCGGCGTTGCATTTTTCAGGCCAAAGAATATCCTGTTGTATTCGAAGTGTCCCAGAGGTATGGGGAATGCGGTTTTTTCCTTGTCCTCCTTTGCCATCGGGGTCTGATGAAACCCCACGCAAGATCTAATGTAGAAAAATATTGGGCTCTTCCCAACTGATCCAATATCTCTGTGATATTGGACACTGCGTACGAGTCCCCGATGGTAGCTTCCTTAAGTTCCGAAAGTCCATCACCACCCGCATCCGCCGAGCCCTGACGTGTCGGGCTCCTCCGCCACCTCTAGCAGTGACGCATTCCACTCTCTTCTGCTGGGCTCTCTTGTACGGGCGCACCTTCATTGGTACCACCCCCTCCGTTAACGGTATGTGATGCTTTACCATGTGGGTGCACAGTAGCTTATCCCCTCGTAAGTGGGAAATGTCCTCATATTTATTTATTAGTTCGATAAGCGCATCATGCTCTTCATTGTTGAGGTGTGCCAAGTCGAGCTTCTGTTGCTATCGCTCGAGGCACTCGACCCCTCTCTATGCTTACTGTGCCTATGTGCAGCGGGGTGACCTTGGTGTCGCTGCACTTCCACTTCATGCTCGATGGTATTCACCAAGCTGACAGCACAGCTAGTTCCCGGTGTGACACACGAAGCTAGTATGATGCCCTTGCTGACCTCATTTATTGTCAACAGCCCGATAAATTGGCTCTCCGTCGCCACGTATGTTACGGTTTCGCTGCGAAGAGGAAGTCTTATTCGTAGTGATCGTATAACTTGAAACTCTCTCCGCCGAGGACGTCTGATTGATGCTTTTTGAAAAATTCCATCTCCAGCAGCCTGTGAACAGCCAACGGCACGTCATCCGGTATGACGTGAAACCAATGTTTTATCGTCATTGCTGGCACCTCGAGTAGGAGCTCTGCTTTGCGTAGAGGTGTGAATCGCACGCCACCCACACCCTGCAACTCTATATGGCTTTCCGCTATTGGGATTGCAGGGCTTAGACAGTTCTTCTTAACTATGCTACACTGGGCCCGACATCTGCTTTCAGCGTTAGGATCTGTAGCACTCTCAACTGCACACCCAGTGTCTTTCTGCCGAGGTTGCTGTTTCCAGATGTCACGTTCGCATTCTTTTGGTTATTTCCATCGCCGTACAGTGGGACAAATCTGAAAAAAGGTGGCCAAAAATTAAAAAAATGATAGTCACCGAATGAGTTTAGTACCATAGAATCTTGTAGAGGGGGCTTTGGTGCTTGTTATTCCAAAAGAGAAGTGAGATATCTTTTATACCTGAAACGCTACGTTATTTCAAAGTTACCCATTCTCGGCACAGTGTAAACCACGTATAGCGGTTCCGAAATTCACTGCTACTTCAAGTGCGTGTAACTTTTTATTCCAGTGTCCTTTTTCAAATCTGTTTGATGAAGGGTGTTAAGAAAGGTATGTAGAATATTTACGTATATAACGTTTTCATTAATTTATACTCGCGTGTCTTAGAAATCATGTCAAAGATGTGTCTACATAATGGTTTTTCTTGTAAAAATTTTTACCGTAAATTAGCAAAAAAGTTATCTATTCAGCGGGAATCCAGAAGTTGAGATATGGAGCATATAGTTTACGATGTTTTGTAATAGAATCTGGAAGTAAATTCTGCCCGTCTCTGCCTCTGTACTTTTGAGGTTAGAAATACGCGACGTCGAGCAGGTGCTTTGTTAGGTAAGGGTCGACGCAGAGGCACACAGCAGGGGTCCGGGACTACCTGCTATTGAAATATGTAGAAAAGTATACCGTTGCTTCTTTTGATAATTTTCATATATATACCGGGTGTCTTATTTTGATGTATTATTAAATTTGTATCATTTTTGCAATTAATCATTCGAATAACACTCCGCGAAAATATTATTGTGCATACATATAATTTTTCTTATTTATAATTAAATAAAGCTTATTATATTAGAAATGTGTTTTTACTTAATATTACATCGCATTATGTCTGTATTTTAGAATCGCGTATTGATAAAATAATCTGTACTCGTCGAGAACTGTTCGAGATCATACGGAACGATTTGAACTCGGACTTGACAACGCAACTTAAATGTTTGGAACAACATTTTGTTACAAAGATGGAATGTTGTTTTCAAATCCATGACGAGGATCGACAATCTTTGAAGATCTTGTTGTCCAACCTAAAAAGGAGATGGAAACGATCTCAAAGATCAACAGAACGCTTTCTTCAAAACAATGAAGAGTAGCTTTGTTCTTCCACGATTATTAACGTGAGTATTGAAATTTAATACAAAAATATGTAAATTTAATTCGAATTATTAAAACAACTTAAAGTAAGATTCAAAATTATTCACAATAATTCCATTATGTACTCCACAGAATGTTTGGACGACTAATGAAGAACCTGCGGATTCGAATACGGCGACAATGAGTACAGCGAAATCAAAATCCACGGAATCGAAGAAGCGTGGTCGACCAAGTATGGAGTTCGAGAAAGCAAGTGATCGAAGCAAAAAAAAAAAGCCACTGATTTACGTAACACAGTAAGCACATTGGAATTATCGTTGGCTACTCAAATGAGCCTTCGTTCTTCTGGGGCCTCTCCTGCTGCCAGCATCGTCAAAGAAATCACGACAAAGTCACCATCGCGAGCGGATAAATACAGCGCAGCGTTAAAATTATCAGCAACTCGTCCTATTATTAAAATGTCTGCCGATGAGGCATTGTCCGATGTCGTTGAAGGAAAGTTATCGAAATATCAGTACATGCTTATTAGAAATTCAATGAAAAAACACAAGGCTCGTATATATCCCTGTTATCAAACAATTACACAAGCCAAACTTCGATGTTACCCATCAAATATACAGAAAAATGAAACCCAAAAAAAGTACAAATTTGTCATCGGAGACCCTAGAGCTTTTATTTTGCCCTGATGATGATGAGTCTCAAAATGTTCTAGAAATTTCTGATAAGCATGATACTGACTCTGATTTCGAACATGATAATTCTCCCGACAGTGATAGCGACTGATTTTTACAATTTTTTCTTATTTACTTATTTTCTTAACTGTACGCATTATTACAAAATAACTGCTACTCCGACAATTTTTTAAATAAAAATCAATCAAACACAAACTGTTTTTTATTTCGCAATTGTAATATTATAATCGTTATTAGCAACCTTGAATACCCTTATATACCAATGTTATGCCGGTACCGGGTAATTAGATTATTCAGTATTCGGTATAATATTAAAAAGTTATTATTTTTGTAAAGGATGTATTTATTATAGGCAATGGTAACTTTCCGTTGTCTATTTAAAAGTCAAAGTAAGAAAGTACAATTACGCGTTGTTCTAAGAATTTCACGAGGAACCAACCGTTCTCTGTTAAGTCGAAATTAATTCTGTCTTTTCGTAAAGCAGTTGCTAACTGTCTTCACGAAAATCCCTTAATTCGCAGTTTAGCGTTAGCCTATCGTCGAACGCCAAGCGAGTCGCTCATGCTGCGTCGGCGTTCTTGGGGTCGTTCATACGATCGGGTATTGGACTTCATTTCTTGTTTTGGACGAATTCCAATGTTTCTTTACTATGGAATATTCCCGAATATACTAAATACGGAGTGGAATATTCCGCGGCACAACATCCCTCCCCCCTTAAAAGGAAAAATTTTTTCTTTAAAAAATTTTTTCTTCGATTGGTTTCCCGTTTGAAGTTATATAACAATACAATACAATACAATTTTTCATTTTTCATTTGTTAACGATGAAGTTTTTCCTTGCTTCTTATCGTCTTTCGAGCCGAGCGAGTCGTTCTTAGTTGGGGGGACGGGTGCATACTCTGGCCAGCTCGGATCGCAGTTGCTCCTCTGGCTGTTGTCGTCCGAGCGCACAGTGGGGCCGATTCCCGAAGAGCTGGTCAAAAGTCGAAAAATGAAGTTTCATTTTATAGGATTTAGAGTACATAGGTGGATAGACTAATGTTTAAAGAATATAATGGAACATTTTACAAGGGCTAGTGAAGTATACCTGGCAAGTATAAGCCAGTACAAAAGAGACCTTCGCGCAAGTAATAGCTCGATCGTTCGAGCTCATATTCAAGCGTCGTATTAAAAAATTCGTAGAAAATCGTAAAATTGGTGTTCCTTAATTCTGCAAAATGGAGATTTTAGGTTGAAGAAAGTAGTTTATTGTCATATGCGTCGAAAATTATAACAGATACATATAAATTAATAACTAAACATTGTCTAAAGTAGAAAAAAATGAAAAATTATGTTCAATCATTTTAGTAAAACAGGGAAAAAGTTGAAAGTTCCGCAGTGTTCCGCAACGAAACAAGCTTTGAATTAAAATTTGTACTGTTATGTAACAAAATTAGTAAAAATCAGCTGCAGCTAGCTGCAACTTTCTTTTTAGTGCACATTTGAATATAAAAAATTACAAATTCACATTAACCACTTGTTGCACGTTTTTTTCAAATGAATATAATTTTGTGAAACTTGTTACTCGGGGGTTTTTGGGGTCGCTGAATACGAATCCGGTGTCAAAAAACCAAAATTCAAAATGGCGGATCCAATATGGCGGGCGCGATTTTCGAAATCGGTCGGATTCGCTTGAAACTTGTTACTCGCGGGTTTTTGGGGTCGCTGAATACGAATCCAGTGTCAAAAAACAAAATTCAAGATGGCGGATGCAATATGGCGGACGCTATTTTCGAAATCGGTCGGATTCGCTTGAAACTTGTTACTGTTTATGCGTCTACTGATGATTCTATCTCTTCTTTTTCGATGTCGTCAGATTCTTCAGATTTTTATACAGACAATTCGACTGATGATGAAGACTTATTTTTATGTTAATATTAGAACAATATTCTTGTTAATATAAATTTATTTTTTGAATTCGGCTTTGTACTATATTTCTCAAATAAATATGTTAGTATTTAAAAAATCGTGTTCCTTATTACACTTTCTTATATATTTGAATTATACATTTTTCAATATTTTTATAAATGATTAAAAATGTAATTACTTATCTGAAATATGTACAAAATATTTCTTTTAAACAAGAAAATCATTACTCTGTAATCCAAATACATTTATTTAAAAACTGTAAATCAAATTATTATACAGTAATCTTAAAAAATGTTTACTTAAACTAAAGTAATTATAAATTAACTCTTTGAACATGTTAATTTTATTTCACAAAATCTATTTTGTTTCAGAAAATGATTTTAAGAAATATGTGCTTCAAAGAAAAAATTACTTGCAGGTAACTGAAGTACATTCACTTCAATAAAAAAAGGAAATGTAACTTGTAAATAGTATAAAATGAGTCTTTCAAAAGTGATTTTAATCAATACAATAATATATGTAAAAGTAGGTGTTTTATTACTTTTTATCAAATATATAATTTACTTACAGATTTATAAAAAGTTAATAAATTTTTATAATCGCTATTTTGGATCTGCCATTTTGAAATTTGTCTTTTTCACATCGGATTCATGTTCAGCGACCTCAAAAACCCCTGAGTAACAAGTTTCAAGCAAATCCGGTTGATTTCGAAAATTGCGTCCGCCATATTGGATCCACCATTTTGAATTTATTTTGTTTCACACCGGATTCGTATTCAGCGACCTCGAAAACCCCCAAATAACAAGTTTCAAGCGAATCCGGCCGATTACGAAAATTGCGTCCGCCATATTGGATCCGCCATTTTGAATTTTGTTTTTTTCACACCGGATTCGTATTCAGCGACCTTCAAAACTTACAGAAACCAAGTTTCATACAAATTCGATAAATATTCCGTATTATAACTGAGTATTTTCGGTTTACTATCGCCATTTTGAACCCGCCATTTTGTTTTTTTACAATTTTGACTTCAGATTCGTAATCAGCGACCCCAAAAACCCTTATATACTATATCTCAAACAGAATGAACTACGTTTTCGACTTTTGACCAGCTTTTCGGGAATCGGCCCCACTGTGGAGCGGCTCGAGGTTGATGTTTACCTCGGCTGCTGCCGGGGTCGTTGCCTCGCTTGTCCTTGTTGGTGTTCGGTTTCGTTGGTACCTATAACATTTAAACAGAACATAGCCAACCAAGGCTATTGGTGCTACTGCACCCAGTGAGTAGAAACTCAGATTGTGGATGTGTTGCATCCCGTCTCCGACAGTATTGAGGTTGTCCATGATTTGGTCGGCTCGAGCTCCGAGCTTTTGAAGCTCTTCTGGGTCTCGCAGCACGCTCTGTAATGGAATTGTCCTCTCGGTCTGCGTAGGGGGTGCCTGAACTTCAATTTCCGTTGATTTTAAATTGAACGACGGGAGGTAGTTTTTCGGATGATCTGCGATGTTCGCCCGATGGTTTTGATGCTGAAATCTCGGGCGGTTACTATACATACGCCTACCAAAGCCAGTATTCCCGTATTATTTAACATTTTAAGCCGAGTGGGATTTTTCCCACAATTTTTCTAGGGTTGGCGCGACGTATAGCTATCACCCTTGCTGTTGCATTAGGACGATGAGGGGATGGGTTAGTTGGATAACCCTTTTCGCGCATTTCTCGCCGTTATCTGTGTCCATTTTCGCTGTAGGCCTTTCTGTGCTCTATTCAGCGTTGGGACTAGATTGTCTACGCGTGCCTTCTTCCTCACTCTGAGGCTTATTAACATGTGTATATCAACCGAATAGAGTGTGCACGTTATTCTTTTTACACTCTACGCTGAACACTATCCTGTGTCAGTATTAATATGCTATACATTTTTCGTGGTGCTTTTCTGGCACGGTCACAGTTTTCCGTCCCCTCCGGATTGCGTAATGAAATTGTTTCGTTCAGTATATTTTTCCGATATGTATACGCTCTTTTTCCTGTTGATAAAATTAGGTCTCCTAAGACCTCTTCTACTTTATTGGAGCTCCCTACCCTGCGTCCTGAGAGGCTCCTTCCCACATTTATTTTCTTGCTAATATTTAGTTTTAACTAGCTATAAGTATTTGAATTCCTCAATTCCTGAGCTATTAGTGCTCGATGAAGAGCTTCAGGCGGTTTGCGTGCTCCGCCTGGATTTTACGTCCCTTCCGGACCACGTAGTTGACGGGGGGGGCCTCTTCTCTACTATTTCGTGAGGACTCGTCCACTTCGGGGTCACCTTGGCTGACCGCCCCCTTCGCACCGTCTCGTCGCGGAAGAGTACGCGTTCGCCGACGCGGTACTCCTGCACCTGTGCGCCATGGTCGTATGTAGTCTTCGACCGTCTTTTCGCGCCTTCCAGGTTGTCTCGTGCTACAGTCCATGCGGCGCGTAATCGCTCGCGTAACTCGTGGACGTAGTCATTGTAGGCATAAGTGCTGCGTGGTTCTTGTTTCACGGCGGTTGGCAATTCGGCCTCGCGTCCGTACACTAACACGTGGGGCGACAGTCCGGTCCCCGTATGTGGAGTAGTGTTGTACGTGAACATCGCATACGGCAGCCACTCGTCCCAATTTTCTTGATTCGCAGCAGTCGACACATTTCCTTGAAGGTCGAGCTGAGGAAGTTCGTACCCTGATCTGATAATATTATTTCCGGTGTTCCGTGTCGGCAGATCAATTCTTCAACGAGCGCTCTAGCGACTGTCGAAGCCTCTTGGTTCGGCAGTGATATTGCTGCACTGTATTTGATAAGCGAGTCCTGGAACGTGAGTATGTATCTTTTCCCGGAAGTGCTTTCCGGTAGCGGTCCGACGATGTCGACCGCGACTTTTTCAAATGACCTCGATGGGGTGTCCATTACCACCATCGGCACTCGTTCCCTTTTCCTGATTTTATTCTTTTGACAGGATTCGCATGACGATATATAATTTTCTAGATCTCTTCTCAGGCCGGGCCAGTCGTATTTGGTCCGGATCCGATGTAACGTACGCCGTATACCCTGATGCCCTCCTATGGGGGTGTCGTGGTATTCTCTAATTATTTTCTGGTGGTCATCGGCAGAAGGAGTGGCTACGCCACTGCGGCAGTCGCTATACTCTTTTATAACGCTGTCTCCGTCCGCGCTGCTGGAAGTTCGTGGGCTACGGGCCCCGCCGTGCCTCGCTTCCTCAGCAGGCCTTTGCGGTGCTCTGTCCGCAGTTTCTTCGCTCGGCGTGCCCACCATTAGCTCCGCCGTTGGGTCGCTCTCTCTCTCGAGCGGCCTTGCAACGTTTGCTTTTCGCGGCCTTCCTCGCTTCGCGGGTCCGCCATGCTGTGCTGGGCCCGCTCCATTCTTGTCAGCGGTGCTCGCAGTCTTACCAGTGGCTTGTGTTGCTAGCTTGCGTGGTCTGCCCCTTCCCCGACCGCACGGCTTTTCGGCGGGGCTGTGGGGTTCAGTAGAGCGATCTGCATGCACGCTGCGAATCTCTCTATCCTCTTCTGGCGCATTGGCCAGCGCGGCCTCTCTCTCTCTCTCTCTGCCGCGTTGCTAGGCTGGCCCGGGGTATTCTCGGCTCTCCGCTTTGTGCGGCTGTCCGTACCCGGGCGCTTGCTGTCCTCGTCTCTCTCGCGGACTAGCTCGACCTCTCGCTCCAGCGAGCTACCATGGCTATGCGGGGTATTTTCGGCCGTCCGCTTTGTGCGGTCATTCGTTGTGCCTCCTTGCCCCGTCGTGCTGTGCTCTTTGTCATACGGACTTCGCTCCTCGCTCTTGCTTGGGCCGTCGTAGTAAGGTATATTCTACTTAGCGCATCTGCATTCGTATTGCGCTTTTCTGCCTTGTACTCTACGTTGAACTCATGTTCCGCCAATTTAATTTTCCAACGCATCAATCTCGAACCTGGGTCCTTTACTCCGAACAGCCAGGTGAGCGGTTGGTGGTCCGTGACTACTGTGAAACGGGTACCGTAAATATATGGCCGGAATTGTGCTAGGGCCCATACTATCGCAAGTAGTTCCTTTTCCGTAGTCGTATAATTCAACTCTGCTTTAGTCATAGTGCGGCTCGCGTAGCATATTGGCAAATCTTCTCCGATCTTACCTTGCGAGAGTATCGCGCCGAGCGCCCGATCTGAAGCGTCGGTTGTCACGACGAACGGTTTTTCGAAGTTCGGATACTGTAATAATGGGGCCGTGGTAAGTGCAGTCTTCAGTTCCTCGAATGCGGCATCCCTTACGGCGGTCCACTCGAATTTAACCCTTTTTTGGGTTAATTCCGTGAGCGGCTTAGCAGTTTTCGAAAAATCTTTGATGAATTTTCGGTAGTAACCGGCTAGTCCGAGGAAGGATTGCACTCCTTTTACATGTCTCGGCACCGGGAATTCCTTTACCGCTTCTAGTTTTTGGGGATCCGCTCGCACTCCCTCTTCTGAGATTATATGGCCGAGGTACTGCGTTTCCTTTCGCAGGAATTGGCAGTTGCTGGGTTGCACGGCCAATTTTGCCTCTCTTAGTTGTTGTAGTACTTCCCGCAGCCGGTCGTTATGCTCCTTGAATGTTTTTCCATGTATCACGATGTCATCGAGGTACACGTAGCACTTGACTCCTTGTAGCCCGGCCAGCGCCGAGTTCATCAGTCCCTGGAAGGTCGGTGGTGCGTTTTTGAGTCCGAAAGGCATTCGGTTATACTCAAAATGGCCCTGCGGAGTGGAAAACGGAGTTTTTTCCTTGTCTCGTTATGCCATCGGAATTTGGTGAAATCCCGAGGCGAGGTCCAGGGTCGTGTAGTATCGGGCTCGTCCCAGCTGGTCCAGTATCTCCGTGATGTTGGGCAGTGGGTATGAATCCCCGATGGTGGCTTCGTTTAACTTTCGAAAATCCACAACTACGCGCATTTTTCTCACTCCGTCTGCGTCGGGTTTCTTCGCTACAACCAACAGCGGCGCGTTCCATTGACTCCGGCTGGGTTGGACAATGCCTTCCGCAAGCATTTTGCTGGTCTGCCTCTCCACTTCTCTCTTGTGGGTTTCGGGCAGCCTGTATGGGTGCATCTTAATGGGCTGCACCCCATCCTTAAGAGGTATTACATGTTCTACCATGGGCGTGCATGGCAGCCTGTCCCCTGGTAGGTGGAACACATCTTCGTATTCCCTTGTAATCTCATCGAGCGCTTTGCGTTCTTCCTTATTGAGATTTCGCGTGTCGAGCTCTTGAGCTAGTCGCGCGAGGCGGTCTGCCCCTCGCTCTGCGCTGACGGTGCATACTTCGGTCTTCGCGGCTTCGAGGCCGTGACCTGTCGTTATCTCTAGCCGCTCGAGTTCCACCACGGGGCGTTGTACCTCAACAGGCTGCTCGGTGGTGTTTATAAGGCTTACTGCACAGGTACTACCGTGCGGCGACAAGATGCAGGCTCCCATTATCACTCCGTTTCCGAGTTCCTTTTTTGTGAGTAGCCCAACGAATTCGCTCGTCGTTGCGGCATACGTGACTGTCTCACTGCGTGGCAGCAGAGATACTTTCATCATGCCGTCTAGCAGCGGCATGCAATGCCCGTACAATTTCAGCGTCTCTCCGTGCAGGATTTCGGCCTTGTGATATTTGATAAAGTCCATGCCCAGCAGTCCATTGACCCCTAGCGGCACGTTATTCGGGACTATGTAGAACCAATGTTCCACGTTTAGCGCCGGTGTCTCCAACATAATTTTTGCTATGCCAAGGGGGGTGAATTTTTCGCCTGCCACACCCTGTAACTCGACGGAGCACTTGCTCACCGTGGTCTCGGGCTTGAGGCATCCCTCTTTCAGTATACTGCACTGGGCCCCTGTGTCCGCTTTAAGGGTGAGTACACCGGTCACAGCCAACGGTGCGATGATGTGAAAGTCGCTGGCTGTTGCGCAGGACGCCGGCAGCGTTACTTGCAGTAACTGCTGCGTTGTTTTCCTCTTTCTGCACGCAGGTTTCTGCTGGGCCGTGAGCGTGTTTATTCTCATCGTTCCCAGCGGGCTGGCATCGGTCTTTGTTCGACTCGTTCCGGCATTTACTGTAGATTTTTCACTCTGGCCCCCGGAGTTCCTTGGGCGTCGATTCTGCTGTGGCGTCTGCGCTGGCTCGGTCTTATTTTGTGACAATCTTTTCCTACAGTCCCTCCACACGTGGCCCTTCTTCTGGCAGTAGTTACATACGATGTCTACGTTGTTTATGGACTTGTTTTCGCTAGGCATTGGCAAACTCACTCTTCCCGATCTCCGGGTGCAGTCTCGTGCCATGTGTCCGGCTTTCCCGCAGGTGAAACAATTTTCGCTCTGCCGGGATGGTGCGCCCTGAGACCTTCTGGGGTGGTTTGGTGCTCCACCTACCCCTCCCTTCGGCTGCACCATGTTGGTTATCTCTATGGCCCCTGCCACAGAGTCGTGCAGCGTTTGGTAATTTCTAGCACGCACCAGCACTTGCACCTGGCCGTGCAGGCCGTTTTTGAAGTTGGCCTGTGCGCTTCGTCGCGTGACGCTCTCGACGGTGATCTTTTGATCCTCTGTTTGCAACGGTTCGCAGAGTATTTCGGCGATGTCTACCGTGATTCTCTCCGTCCTTGCCGCGTAGGCGGCGATGTCCTCGTTCTGTCCCTGCCGGAGGGAGCTGAACTCTATTTGCAGCGCGGCCAGGGACTTCCGTTGTCCGTACAACGCTTCCAACTCGCTCCTGAGTTGCGCCATGGTGCTGATGGTTTTGTGCTGCAGTTGTCTTGCTGCTGCACCCTCTAGCTTACTCATAACGATCAACTCGGGGAGGGTGTCATGCTCCTCTTCTGCTACCCTGCGGAATATCGTCTCGCAGGACTTTAATAAGAGCGGCAATGCCTTCGAATCTTTGCCGTCGAATGTTTTTACCATTTTATACCGAGACTCCTCCTAACCATCGCTGGAGTTCGGTAATTTGCTCTCGTAAGGAGTGGATGAGTTCGTATTCGTCTGCTCCAACCTCATTTAGCGTATCTGCCAAATTCCGTCTTGCTGACGGTGTTTCGGCCTCCCTGAGCTCGCGATCGAGTTTGCGTTAGCCTCGATCATGCTCGCGCTGCAGCCTTTCGTATTGGCGTCGCGCTCTTTCCATTTCGCGTTGGCTTCGGTCGACTGCTTCCAACCGATCGCGTACCCTTGCCGGTACCGACCGGGCTGTCACACCGGTAGCTGCAGAGAATTCTACGCGATCTATCGTACGCATACTCTCTATTTCCCGGTGAACCATGTCCTCGGTGACGTGCTCGGACGTTCGCTCGCCGGTGGCCATATTAAAAACGTCGTCGCTAATGTCGCTGTCAAAATCTCCGAATGACGCACCCCTTCGTGGGTTTACGCCAAACTGGGCCGTCAGTCGGTCCGCCAGGGCCCCTTGTCTGGACGAAGGGATTCGCCCCGACGGCGAGAGGTCGAATAGCGCCCTGCGCGCTTCATAAACTATGTCCCCTACGGCCGCGGTTAATCCAGCTGTGGGGTCTACCTCTGCGCTGGGCAACGTCGTCTCTAGCGAGTTGCCCCTATTTCTTGGTCGGGCTCCTCTAGGATCTGACATATTTGCTAATTTCGCGGCGAACTCTACTTAAAAATATTCCCACAAAATCTCAAGAGATATTTTTTCCAAAAAATTCCAAAACATTTTTCCTATCTGGCTTCAGTTTATCGGCTATATGTATAAGTATAAAGTAACCGCTACTTACAGAAAGATGATCTGGTAGGCGGTCCTTTCCATGCTGTTGTTCTCGGGTGCAGTTCCTCCGGTGCTGTAGACCTGTTGTCTCGTAGCTTCCCTCGAAGGCTGGTCCAGTTATCCTCCCTGGTACCGTTGACCCGTATTTTCGTTGGTTCCTGGGTTCGTCCTTGGTGCGTCGCCAATGGTTGCGCGACGGCTTCTTTTCGAGTAGCTGCTGTGCGTACTCGGTTGCACACTTTGTGCGGTTCTCCGCGACTTGACGTGACACCGTCAATCGGGACTTTAAACGGTTGACCGATACGTCACCCCGCACCGACGTTCACTTCACGGCTTCGCGTTAGATTAGTCGGGTTTTCACGAACTACACTGGTGTCCTTGCACGCGTTGTAGTCGTCACGTTAGTGTCGCTCTTAACTTTGTCCAAAACACTTTTGTCCTAATAAATCGCGAATCACTTAACTTCGGCAGATCCCACTGCTGCCACCAAATGTTATGCCGGTACCGGGTAATTAGATTATTCGGTTTTCGGTATAATATTAAAAAGTTATTATTTTTGGGATTGTTTGCCGATAAGGAGATGGATCTCGAGTTATCGATAAAAACACGAATTTATGTAAAAGGAAGTATTTATTATAGGCAACGGTAACTTTCCGTTGTCTATTTAAAAGTCAAAGTAAGAAAGTACAATTACGCGTTGTTCTGAGAATTTCACGAGGAACCAACCGTTCTCTGTTGAGTCGAAATCAATTCTGTTTTTTCGTAAAGCAGTTGCTAACTGTCTTCACGAAAATCCCTTAATTCGCAATTTAGCGTTATCCTATCGTCGAACGCCAAGCGAGTCGCTCATGCTGCGTCGGCGTCCTTGGGGTCGTTCATACGATCGGGCATTGGACTTCGTTTCTTGTCTTGAACGAATTCCAATGTTTCTTTACTATGGAATATTCCTGAATATACTAAATACGGAGTGGAATATTCCGCGGCACAACACCAATTTGTATGAAATTCCGCACAATTTTTAATGAAGTGGTTGGCCATATTGGATCCGCCATTTTGAATTTTGAAATTATACTATGAAATTCGTAATTAGCCACCTCGAAAACCCTTATATACAAATTTATATAAGACTCCGAACAATTTTTAATGAAGTGGTCGGCCATATTGGATCCGCCATTTTGAATTTCGAAATTATACTATGAAATTCGTAATCAGCGACCACGAAAGCCCTTATATACAAATTTATATGAGATTCCGAACAATTTTTAATGAAGTGGTCGGCCATATTGGATCCATCATTTTGAATTTTGAAACTATAATATGAAATTCGTAATCAGCGACCTCGAAAACCCTTATATACCAATGTACGTTTAAATTAAAAACTTCTTTCTATTTTTGACCAACTGTTCTGAGATCTGTCCCACTGTGTGCCGGTGCCGCGCTGCCTGCTGTCCTTCAGCTGTGTCTGCAACTGCTCTGGCTGGCTGCTATTCTCATTTTGCTTTTGCAGCTTCTGTCTGCACTTCCTCCAGGTGTGCCCTTTAATCTTGCAGTAGTTGCAAACAATATTTGCGCGTGCAGTCTCGTGCCATGGGTACTGCGTCCCGGCAGCTATAGCAGGTCTTACCATTCTACTCTGGTGTCTGTAGAGATTTTCGGTGTTTTTGTTGTCCAACGGCTCCTTTCGGCTGCATCGTGTTTGTGATTTCGATAGCGCCTGTCACGGACCCCCTCGCTGAGTTTTTCTATAATGTCGACAGTTATTGTCTCTGCCCAGGCTACGTTTGCTGACTAACTTCGTTGGTGCTCACAAATTCATACGTCAGCTGTTCAGGAAGGCCTCTCAAGAGCATCATCTCATCGCTTCTTCTCTCGCAAATCAACAGATTGCATGGAAGTTTAATCCACCTGCGGCGCCACATATGGGTGGCAAATAGGAAGCAGCTGTAAAGTCTGTGAAATTCCATCTGCATCGAACGGTGGGTGATATAGCACTCACGGTCGAAGAGCTCTCAACGCTGCTGGCTCAAATCGAGGCTATATTCAACTCAAGGCCTCTGGAACCGCTCAGCGATGATCCAGATGATTCATCAGCACTCACGCCTGGACATTTTCTCATTGGTAAAGCACTCACAATGGTCCCAGAACCGAATCTCGAAGATTTGGCAATCTCACGGCTCTCAAGGTGGCAATTGTTGCAACAAAAGATACAACAATTTTGGCGACAATGGTATGCACACTATCCACAACGGCAGCAGTCTATTTCGAAGTGGCATCACCCGAACAACATCATTAAAATTGGCTCTTTGGTTTTGTTCACGGATAAGCGCTTTCCACCGTGCAAATGGCCCCTTACACGAGTCACGGCGTTGCATCCAGGCAAAGATGGGCTCGCCAGGGTGGTGACACTTCGAACTGCTGCCACTACGCCCACCAGGCCGATCTCAAAACTAGCTGTCCTGCTGATCTCACCCGACTCAAAACCATGACTAATCATCAACCCCGTTGCTGATGGCGGGCGGAATGTTGGATAATCAGCTGGCGCACGGCGATCGATATTCGTCGTGCGCCTACCTGTTGCGGTGCCCTAGCACACTGCGTTCGGTTGAGCCGGAGATAGCCGAGGCAGGGCTTCGCGGAGCCGAGGCTGTGCCTCGTTGGCACGCCGCGTTGAGCGAGAGGATGTCTCTCTCGCTTGACTTCGGCTTCGCTCACCGGCTATCTCGCTCAACTGACTTCAGCGCCCAACGACGCTTCCGTATCCCGCAGCCATGTTGAAAATTTAGACACTTTTTCGGAACAACAACGGGAACAGCGCACGCATTTCGGGACTCGGATTTTTCTTCACTGCATTCACCGGACTCGCTCAACTTTCTGTGCTCATCAGGACTCAAACTCAAGGTAAGCGCACATCGTCATAATTCAGTGCAATTCACTGGCGGTGAGAAGAATAAAATAAGCGGTGCAGCAACATCATTGTCTCACTTTGTGGCGTCAGCACATGCTGCACCACGTTCTCCTCACTTTATTTTGCCGGCATAATTAATACAATTATGCATGTGCTTCATATTTACTGTAGTTTCCCCCAGAAAATCTGCTGGGGAAATACAGTGACTATACTCTGCTCATTTGTGCATCATCAGTCTATGTTGTATTGTGCTACGCAGTGCTGACTGCGTAGCTGGTCTCACATCCATTCACTGCACTCAAGCAATTTATTTGCAAGTGCTCTCATCTATTCAGTGTAATTTCTCTTCAACAAACTGCTGAGAGCTTGCAGTGAATGGTGTACACATTTTACGCACTCATTTATCTCATAGCGTGATATGCTCTGCAGCACTGGCTGCAGCACGTACACTGCTCGCGCACACCCAGCACACAATCAATACAATTGTGTGCTGCTCAAGCTTCACACAAAATTCATCTTAATTTATTTATTTGTAAACTCTCGGATTTTGGTGCATTCATTTTTATATCAATTTTGCATTTTTCTAAATTTAACCTGTTTTTGTATTTATTTTTCACTTTGACATTTTTCCAAATTATATACAAAAACTGTATTTTGTATCCGAGCTGAAGGAAGTGGAATAAACCACTTTCTCAAGATAACAACAATTGTGTCTGGTTTATTTATCACCCTGTCGTGAGTGAAGTCTCATTTTTTTCCAATATATTCGCAGGTTCATTCTGTCAAACTACATCAGACGGGATTCTTAAACAAAGCGAGTGCGATTTAACTGGCAATGTTTACTAGGGTGTATGTATAAGACATGGTAGCCGTTCCTTACCGAATGATGATCCTTTACATGGCGTTAATTTTTTATACAGCTGTGTCGCAGACGTACTGACTCCCGTTAGCGTTAAAGTATTACTAATTGAACGTCTGCTTTATGGCAACCATCATGCTTCTATATTAGTGTCTAATATTCCACGTTGATCGACAACCGCTCTTGGCACGCGTCCTTTGCCGCGAATAGCCGGATAGCCGCTTCCGGTTATTCTCGCCATATTAAAAAAATACGACGGTCGATCAATAAATAGTCGGCCTTCCGCCATCTGTTGGTCGAGGAAAGAAATCAATAACGACGTTTAGTAGTGCCATCCTTCACATGACTGTTGTCAAAGTTTCAGCTCGCTGCGATGTTTAGTTTGCGTTTGACAGCCATCGAAAGACAAACAACTTTTGTGTTTTTACAAAAATGGAAAAAATTGAGTATCGTGCAGTGATTCGATTTTTGTTTTTGAAAAAGAAAATGAACAATGAAGTCAAAGCGGAGCTAGACGAAGTTTATGTGGACCTTGCACCTTCGTTATCAACCATAAAATATTGGACAGCTGAATTTAAACGCGGTCGTACGAGCATTGTTGACGATGAACGTCCAGGTCGTCCAAATGAGGTCGTCATACCAGAAACAATTAAAAAAGTCTACGATATAGTGTTAAATGATCGAAGACTAAAAGTGCGTGAGATTGCTTAGGCCACAGGCATATCATATGGCTCAGTGATTTCAATCCTGAGTAATCAGTTGGGTATGAAAAAGTTATCCGCAAGATGGGTGCCGCGTTTTCTCACTGTCGACCATAAAAGAGAACGTGTAGCTGATTCAAAGGCGTGTTCGGCGATCTATAAGCGTGATCCTGTTGAGTTTTTGCATCGTTACGTAACCGTGGACGAAACATGGATCCATCACTATACTCCAGAGACAAAGGAACAATCGAAACAATGAACTTCACCGACCGAACGTGCTCTTAACAAAGCGAAGACGGTGCCATCGACCGGTAAGGTCATGGCCACAGTTTTTTGAGAAGCACGCGGCATAATCTACATCGATTACCTTCCGCCGAAAAAAACGATTAATGGCGAATACTATGCAGCCGTACTGACCCGACGAATTGAAGAAAAAGCGTCCAGATTTGGCGAGGAAAAAAGTGCTCTTCCATCAAGACAATGCACGCGTTCACACGTGCCCAGTTGCCATGGCCAAAATTCATGAATTTAAGTACGAATTGCTTTCGGATCCACCGTATTCTCCAGGTTTGGCCCCCTCCGACTACTTTCTGTTTCCAAATCTGAAAAAATGGCTTGGCGGAAAGAGATTTGGTTCCAGAGATGACCTCATCGCCGAAACAGAGACCTATTTTGAGGACCTTCCGAAATCGTATTATTCGGAGGGTATCAAAAAATTGGAAAATCGTTGGAATAAGTGTATCGAGCTAAAAGGAGATTATGTTGAGAAATAAAAAGGTTTTTGTCCAAAAAAACGCGATTTTCTTTACCAAGCCGACTATTTATTGATCGACCCTCGTATATTTCCGTGATAAATTTCAATTACCACAAATATATTCATATCTACATGAACTTAAATATTGTTACAGATGAATTATTTAATTATTACCGAAATGATTACAAAAATTATCACGAGCACTGTCGTCACTATGAACCAACATTGAATCTCGCGACCGCGTTAGGAAGTCGAGGATTCTCCGTGTGTAATAAGTCGAGGTACTATAGCGTGGGAACCATCGACCTCGCTCTATTCACTGCCGCGGGATGATACACAAATTGACAAATAACCGTGGATATTAGAAAACGTGTTCATATCCAACGAAGCGACGTTTACGAACTTAAACATCCATAATAGGCAGGACCTTTGAAATCTGGCTCAACGGGATCCATTCGCTTTTCAGCAGCGTGTTGTGCAACGTCCTTTTGCTATTAATGTATTGTCGCGTATGTGGGAAATCGTTTCATTGTCTGTATCCGCCTCCTAATACGTCTAATCAGTCTACATTATGTGACTTTCTTACGGCATCAATACCTGGATTGCTTGAGGCAAATTATACCTCGTCACTATCGAAAATATATTTATGATATGTACGATGATTTACTTATGCATTTTGGTCTGCGAGTACGTGCCTCACTTAACGACTTCTTCTGCTTGCGTTGCATAGGCGGCAGACCTGCGCCAAGTTTGTAGCCACCATGTCCCCCACATATTAATCCGTTCAATTTTTTCTTGCAAAGCGCACTAAAATCTATAGTTTACAGCCCGGGTAGGGCGATCAGAACGGCATAGTAACTAAGCGCAATCATTAACCGCGCAATGAGCTGACATGAGATCGTGATCTCTTTGCTAAGATCAGGGCGAATTTAGAATTTAGAAACGAATTTGGATGGAAAACAAGGCAGGATGCTAAAATCTATTGGTGTGAACGAATCTGGTTCTATGGGTTTCACGTCAACGAAAGCGTTAAAACAGATCCGAGTAATGCGCACGTGCAGACTCACTAACACGACTCTCGAAAATGTGACAACACCTGTCGAAAAGATAGTTCGCACTGATTATGTGCCTATCTGTCCACCTCCACGTGGTTAGCGTCAAGCAACGGCGAATGTGTCTTATGTCGGATAATATAAATCGCCGGCTAAGAGATGAAAGGACGGTTCTTATTAGGACACTCAACTACGTCAATATTTAGTTTCTGTTCAATTTTCTGAACTTTCAATATTATTTTTTTTCTCATACACATTTACGTTCTATGGTTCTCTTCCGACTTTTAATTCTCAATGAGTAGATTTTTTTTCAAGTAATAAATAATTTAACTTTGGATCTTAAGATCAAAACAAATTTCGTGGGGCCATGCTTGGAGGTGATCTTTGCCGGATATGAGCTGGAGAATCATCTGGCCGATTGGCGACAAATATTTTTATATACCCTGTGCGGTAGGCTCTTGGAGCAAGACTAGAAGGGTACTTATAGTTGGGACGTTTTTGTATGGAGTGGTAGTCTCTTTTAGAGGCTCTCCGTTGGAGAGCCAGCGAGAGACTTTTTAGTAGCGTTTCATATTCGCAAAGCCGACAGCCTAAGGGGTAGAGATGAATGGCGAGACTCAGTAGAGTTTTCCACGGTCATGTTATTATAAGTTTCTGGCTTCTTCAGTGGCGTGATCATCGATGGGGTTGATTTTCTCATTGGGCATCCCTGGGTAGATGGTTCTTGAGCGTGAACTCATCACATAGGCGCGGTGGCGCGGAGTGCGATTGATTGTAACCATTCAGAATGCCACTCAAAGTAGACTCTGTTTCTATTCTCGCAGGAGCGAGCCAAGACGTTGGCAAAATGGGAATTGGACCTCTCTGTCTTTACATTTTTAACCCTTTTTATTGTTTAGATTCCAGAAGTGAGAAGACGTGCATAGCATAATAATCATAATGTTAGAGGTATTTTATCGTTGACACGTCGATTGACAATACAATCATTTGATTGCAAATTGACAATCGTTTTGACAATAGTTGAGAGCCCTCGATAAACCTTTCGACAAAGATCAATATTCAAGAATTTTTCGAAACATTTCTCATGAGAATTGACAAAGGGATTTTAATTTAAACAAGTCTGAAAATGAAATCTGCACATTGGTGCTTTATTAGTTTACATCGTAGACAAATATCTTCTACGAGAAAATAAAAATTGTATATTCTCACAAAATAAAATAATAAGTACACATTTGGTCGTTTAATTAGCTGTGCGGGCACACCCTCTTACTGAATTTCTACAACTTTCTGTGATGTAGTCACGACTCATACTCATGCTCGCGCACACACGCATTCTCCGCACGTAAGCGGACACACACAACCGATGCATCGAGTGATGTTGGTCCACGTCGGCAATTCCCGGAGACGCTGAAGGGTAGGCACGAAGAACAGCAGGCCCAAGCGGTGACGTAGATCACTAGGAATGCCAGCGAAGACGAAAACGACGGGTCGGCAACCAGCTGACCTCGTTCGGCGGCGAGGGGACTGCCGAAAACAGGAACCAGAACCTGTAATGGTATCAGGGGAAAAATAAGATAGAAAGACAAAGACGAGATAAAAGAAATTCATAAAGAAAAAGAAAATTAGTAGAGGGGAAGTTACTGGGAGGGAACCAAGCAAAGTTGATCGCAAACAAGCACAGAACCAGAATTGATTAGTCAGAAATGTAGGGTCGAAGTCTAACAAGGGGACCTCCAGGTACGTGGAACACCGATTCGGACCAAATTTTTTTTACAGGTACGTCGCACCCAGGAGTACAATAGGTGCAAGTAATAGGATGCGCTTCTCAGCCGTTTTCGAGATATAAAATATTTAAAATTTCCGAGCGTTCATATACTCTCTGCTTTAAATCATATTCAATGAGGCCGCGTAGCGTAGTCGGCAACGTCTCGGCTTCGTTATATTAATATTTCCGTAAAGGAATGAATAATAAATAAATAAATGAAAGCGACGTAGCGAGACTCGAGACCAAGCGTTGCTTCTCTGGTATCGCTAACATAAATAAACACCACGAGTCATCAGAGATCTCGAGGAAAGTTCATGGAGACAATAAGAGGCCTTTGTCCGCCACGAGAGGGGCTGGCGTGGTGCTGGGACCTCTGGTTGCCATCGATCGGGCGAGCGCCGAGTATTCTAGGTCCGAGCCGCGACAACAACACTAAGATCCGTATCTTTCTGTTAGTTTGCCACTGACATTGTAACACGAGTTGTATTTCTGTTATATTGGGAATTACAACCGAGGAATATTTCTAACATAAATAAATAAATAAATAAATACATTAATAAACTATTTTAAAAAGGTACACAGTATATGACGAGATTTTTACCGATCAGGAGGGTTAACCAACGTGCACTGTAAAGGTCACATTCCACCATAGTGCACTCCGTTAGTGCAACCGTGCGATGTATATTTCTACCGCCAAGTTGAAAAATGTTACCAAGACATTTCAGAATTGTTCTTATATTATCGAACAGGATAGGAAAATTAATTCTAAGGAAAACTGTATCAAAATTCAATCTATTGTTCACCATCAACTGTCTTCTCCGATATCTTGCGACATGTTACAATACGCTTGGTTCGTTGCCAAATTATATGAAGACAGGAGATCCTTCCTAAACGTTAACGAGGCTTGCTTCGCGATTGACGTCTTGAAAAATCCTTGCGGTTGCGGAAACTCGGCATTTATTATGTGCGCCCGATGCCGAAATAATGATTGTTTTCCATGTTTTTATCATCAGTACCACCCTAGTTCTTGTAGTTGTGATAACCAATGAAAAGTTAATAAAAAGATTGGTTATTCTCTTAAACTCGTGTATTCATTTGTCACAATTCTTTCCCTACCTTTCAACCAAAAAAAAATAAATAAATAAAGCTGCTCGTTTTTCCTTATAACACCAAAATGATCTACAATAAATAATATTTATTCGTTCCTTTACGGAAATATGAATATAATCGCATAGTAGTTGCCGTAGTAATGATTTTTTAATAATAATAATAATAATAATAAATTAATTAATTAATTAATTAATAAAAAGTCTGCACCGGGATTCGATCCGGCGATCCAGCGCTTACGAAGCCGAGACGTTGCTGACTGCGCTATGCGCCCTTGTTGAATATGATTTAACGCAGAGAGCATATGAACGCTCGGAAATTTTTAATATTTAATATCTCGAAAACGGCTGAGAAGCGCATCCTATTACTTGCACATATTGCACCCCTGGGTGCCTTCTATCTGTAAAAAAAATTAGGTCCGAATCGGTGTTCCACGTACCTGGAGGTCCCCTTGTAAGAGGTGAAAAATCATCGAAACCACGAAGGGACTGGAGGAATAATTGGGAGGTCAAAGTAAGTCGAATAGCATTTAAAAATAGAACTAAGCCACGATATTTGGAAATCACCTAGGATGAGGAAGATGTGGAAGCAGGAATCTATCTGGAATAATGAGACCAAATCGAATCAATAGAAAAGTGATTTTACCCACATAGTATTAAAATAGACAAATTAGACACGCCAGCCAATAAGACAACGTAATGTAGGAATAAGTGAGTAAAGAGTGGTAACAGAAAAGAAAAGGAATCTCGTTGAATGAAAGGAAGCGAAGAAAAAGCCTAGCAACTTCTAATCGCAGTACTCGTTATCGCAGAAAGATGAAGAGAGAAAGAATGAGAGAATAAGTAAAAATAAGACGTAGAAATAACATAGAATTAATTAAAATACGGTTTCAATTAAAATAGAAAATAAGACTTGTAATCAGGGAAAGCAGCAAGGCGGAAAGAAACAGGACCAGAACAGGTTAGTAGTTGGCCCAGCGGAGTAAAATTGGAAGCCAGGAATAGAAAGGAAAAAGAGAAAGAGTCCAGCGGGAAGGAAGAAAATAAATTAAAGTAGAGCTGAATAGAGAGGAAAGAGGATCAATAAAAATAGGAAGAGAAGATGAAGTATCTAAGTGGTTCTAAGCGTGGGAACGAGAGCCTAATCCAAATTCCGCATTTGCGAATCCTTATAGATATTGGGTTTAATTGCTTGAACCAATGAAATAAAAATGTATTAAGCAACCAGATTCGACAATTCTTTGACAAAGGAACGGTGAACATTTTTTTTGTTACGACCCGGGTTAAACCTGGGACATCCAAAATTGCAGCCTGGTGTGTTACCAGTTACATCACCGTGGCCCTGGCAAAATTAATCTAGAAAGCAATAAGAAATGAAATTTATGAAAGTTCTAAATAACTTCGAAAAATAGTGAATGCTATTAAAAAAACGGTACATAATCGTAAAATTGTTTTTTCTAGACTGTGGAAAGTGTACAAGAGCAATTATTTTACAAATCCCGAAAAATTCGCTACAATTCATTTTTAACGTTAAGGATAACGGGCGCAGTGATGTCGATGTTTATAAAAGGAATACGTATGAGCAATGTGCGTTTTGGTCTTGGAAGTGTTCATCTACTTCCACGAGGACCCTGCAGCTGTGGTTACCAGGAAGTCGTGGAAGGCGCGCAGGTGACGTAATTTATGTATTTATATTGAATAGTCGGCCCTTCTGAACTAAACCTTATATACGCATGAATAAGCAATGTGGAAAATCATACGTGTTACAGCCTTTGCTCTATATGACAGCTGGAGCGATTGGCAATGATTACTTGAAGGACTCCTTATTTGACAAAAGCACGGTGGACGATGCGGAGTTGAAGAACTACTATCGCGAGTACAATATTAATAATCATATAGCTACATTAAATGGTGATTTAATATATAATATTTCATCCCACCCTCCTCCAGTACCAGAAAAAACTCACAATTTCTAATAATTCGCGATGAATAGTTCTAATAATTCTGAAGATTTGAATAGCTCAGACAATTGAAGTCCATTCAACTCGATTCGAACTCTAGTTACATACCCCTAACCTTCATCAATAATAATTAACAAAAAAACCAGTATTATAGGTACGAAACAGAAAATTATATCCAGTTCTTCGCTTTCAGTACCATCGATGTTAGAAAGATGCCCGGCGTTTGGAATTGATTTCGTCCGTTCCGTCGAGATACCAGATAACATGACTCTTGAGAAATTGGCCGAATTCGGATCCAATTTTGAGTACAGGTAGACAAAATAAAGCAATCATTACGACTATATTTTACACATTTGCCACTGAATTCATTTACTCCATATCGTTCATTCCTTCTGACGATATATATTGAAATTGATAAAATTGTGTTTTTCTGTAGCAATTTTCCAGAACGCAAAGTAATCCGTTACGTCGTTGGTGATCTGAAAATCAGACTCTGCTCGGGATTGATGCATCGTATTGATGCAATTAAACGTGCTGCGAACTACAATTATCATCCAGAAACCGGTATAAAACATGGTAAGACATGCAGTTCAGTAAAAAGAAATAATTATAATTAACGTGAAATGTATAGAAAAAACGATGAACTTCATTTCAGAACCAAATGTCGATGAATTACCTCCCGTTACTGTCGAGGAATACGAAGCTTTACGCGAAAATGTTTCGGTCGTCGAAACATATTTAAACGTTTATAAATTTGATATACAATTTCAATTGAGGGACCACGATGATACGAAATTGCCGAATCATCGAGTTTTTGAAGGAGACAGAGTAAGAGATTAAAACAGTTATATTTTATTGCTATATACATTGGATTATAATGTTTGTATACTACCAATGTGTTACAATTTTACTTAAAATGAGCGAAAGACTTACTACACTTTGTACCGCGTGACACCAGGTAACCGGGTCACCTGGTACATGCAAGTGAAATAGCGCTATGGGCGATCGCGGTGAAACCAGAGTGCGACAAAAAACGTATCACATCATGTTACGCTTAAGTCTCGTCACCGAAAGTGCAAGAGGAAAGAACATTTTTGTCGGGCCCAGATTTCTTGTTAATTATCGGATTTATGGGATTTACTCCATGCCACGTTCATGCGGTGAGCCTCAATCTCCTGACGTCCCTCTAAAAATCTGGGTTCGAGAGCAAAGTCTGGAAAATTTGTATGTGAACTGTCGGTACGAACCGACATTTTTCTCTACCCCGATTGATCTTTTGGATAAAATAGGGGAACGATGAACTGCGTCTAACAATTCAACAGTTTGCCGATCTCGTCTTTTATTCGAAAAATCTATCGCGGTGAAGTATTATACGATAGAAAAATAGTGCTATATCGCTTCCACGTATGACGATCGGAGAGCGATAGACATCGTCTTAAGGTCTTGTATTATAACATACCACCTCCTATATAAAAAATTGTAATCCACATTTATTTGAGAGTACTAAAGGTTCCTGAATAAAAGCAAATTAAAACTATATAATTCGGACGAAAAAAAATAGAACTATCAGGAGTACAAATTGAAAATGCGGGATTTTTTTCTATTTTTGAACGTTTATTCTGAAAAAATGGTAACAAATGAATTATTCAAAGTATTGTCCATCGCTAGCCACAACTTTTTCCCATCTTTCTGGCAATTTACGGATACCGTCGCGAAAAAATTCGGCCGGCTTGGCTGCTATCCAGTCATCGACCCATTTTTGGGCTTCTTCGTAAGAATGGAAGCGCTGGTCAGCTAGGCCATGTGTCATCGATCGGAAAAGGTGGTAATCGGAAGGAGCAATATCTGGGCTATACGGCGGGTGGGGTAAGACTTCCCATTTCAGCGTTTGTAGGTATGTTTTAACCGGCGCTGCAACATGTGGCCGAGCGTTGTCATGTTGCAAAATTACTTTGTCGTGTCTTTGCTCGTATTGTGGCCGTTTTTCTTTGAGTGCGCGGCTCAAACGCATCAATTGAGTTCGGTATAGTGCTCCTGTGATGGTTTCGTTCGATTTCAATAGCTCATAATACACCACACCCAGCTGGTCCCACCAAATACAGAGCATGAGCTTGGCGCCGTGAATATTTGGTTTGGCCGTCGATGATGATGCATGGCCGGGGTAACCATATGATTTTTTGCGCTTCGGGTTATCGTAATGGATCCACTTTTCATCACCAGTGACAATGCGATGCAAAAAACCCTTCCGTTTTTGCCGTTCGAGCAGCAGTTCGCATGCAAAAAAACGGCGCTCGACGTCTCTCGGCTTCAGCTCATACGGCACCCAATGTCCTTGCTTTTGGATCATTCCGAGGGCTTTTATACGATGGGAAATGGCTTGTTGTGTCACTCCCAATGAATCTGCGAGCTCTTGTTGAGTTTGACACGAGTCTTCATTGAGTATTGCCTCCAATTCAGCATTCTCAAACTTTTTCACTTGGCCCGGCCGCTCTTTGTCCTCAACGTCAAAATCACCACTTCTAAACCGCACAAACCATCTCTCGCACGTTGAAACCGATGGAACATGACTCGGATAAGCCTCGGAGACCAATCGATGTGCTTCAGCAGCACTTTTCTTCAAATTAAAGAAGTAAATTAAAACTTCCCGCAAATGCTGTTTTGTTGGCACGAAACTCGACATATTGAGAGCTCAAAAAAACTATGAATTTGACACTGCGACAAATTGACACATACTGAAAATTAAAGATATAAGACGTAGCTTTGACATGAACATAGTCACAGTACTGCCTGATGCGTATAGCGTTAGTAACGCCATCTGTTATCAAACCCGCATTTTCAATTTGTACCCCTGATACAATTTTTAATATTAACTAAGCCTAGGTAGGGAAAGCGGGGTGGCTCGCTTTAATCCAGAAAAATATTGAGTCATGTATTTGAAAAAAAATTGACCTATTTTTGCCATTTTCCAACGAGGTATTTTTCGTACAATGTAACGAGTCGTCATCTTTCTTGAACCATTTTACATTTAACAACTATACTCTATGCAATTTACCATATAGATTTATTAAATTACGTTTGTTTTTTCGAGCTGCTATCATTTATTTACTTTACGCCTGGGGTGTTACTTTTAAACAATGAGTACTATTTATAAAAAATCTAAATGGTGAATTTAATGAGTGTCTTTAAATAATCAAAGTTATTTATCTTTTGGCTTAAGCGAACCTATCTGACGGTTTAATATTAATAATAATAGTTCCAAAAATTGCCAGAAAAGACACCTTGTAAGAAAATGTCATAAAAATGTCGATTTTGTTTAAAAAACATTACGGTTTTTCTGCATTAAGGGGAGGCGAAAGACTCACACCACCGCATCTAATTTTCGGAACACACGTTCTCGTTCTACACTAAACAGAATTAAATGAAATTCGGTCAGTACTCTGCAAGAACGTGAACCTTTTCGGTGACAGCGCAGAATTGTTGGAATATAAAAAAAAAAGCAGATTAATTATCCGCAGTTACCTGTAATATAAAAATCACGTTTTAAAATGATTTCGAGCATAAAATAATGAAAACACACTCGTTACACCCATTCCAAATGCGATTTAGAAATGAAAAAATGCCTAAACCTTGCACGGGAATTATTTATGATAATTTCAAGTTTATCACAACTTATCCATTGTAATTCCAGGCTAGTGACCATGTAAATCTTAATATTGATATTGTGACGTAGTCGCAATCGATTATATTATAAACATATTATAATCTAAAAAACCGACGGCCACAAACAAGCTGCGGAATACAGAACTGGCCGGACGTTGAACTCGGAACAGCAGTCCGTCGAAAACACCTTACGTCACGACATCGGAATTCGCTCGTCGTTGAAAACAGCAGGTCAGCGAGGGGAACGCGGGTAGTGCGACAGCGGCGATGTGAAGAATTAAAAGATCACGTTACATTTGAGACTTAGGGAAAAAAGATCATAGAGAGGGGAATGAGGCAGGGAACGGCTATAAAAGGAGCTACAGACGAGCAACAGGCTCTATCCGGTGAAAACCAGTATAGGCACAGATCAAATGCTGTAAATAGAAATATTTCTGGAGAAGCGATAGGAGTTTGTGTTCGAGAATTCAGTCGATGGAGAGAAGTGGACTGTAAAGAATTGCAGGTGAAATTAGTAATCAGTACCAAGATGTTGTTTTAAAGTAGCATTTATTGCTCCATCTGTCAAAAGACAGTGGACACACAAATATACATAAATAAACACCGGAAAATATAGAAAATAATATATTGAAAAGGCGTATAGAGGAGAGAGTAAATGCAGGTGAGCCAATTACCGCACACGATTGTATTAATCGTGTGCAAGTGATGAGAAGATCTGTCACGACCGTGCCTTGCGGTGAAGCTGACACTGGGTGCGTGACAAGATGAGTCCAATGATGATGTACCGGTGTGCCGACGTCGATATATCACTGCTGATATGATGGCTGTGTTGTGGAGACTATAGGTCGGCTGAGTAGATCGGTGAGTCTGATTTCGATGCACTTAATAATTGTGAGAACGCACGAAACACGGTGACGGTGTAAACCGTCCAAGAGCAAAACGCAAGATGGCTGCGTTATACGAAGCAGCCGTTGTCAAACCAAGCCGTCGTAGAGCGCTTGCGCGCAGCGACCTGTTGCTCGGCACGCAGACCTAGTGCGAGATTTACAGCTTTTGCGTGGTGCTGCCGCCGAGTGGCAGCAGCAAGGAGTTGCCCATGCTAGCCTGCGGTGCGCAGTCTGGCTACGTGTAGCAGAATGCTCGAGCATTCTCAAACAGTTTGAGATACCGATAAGTTTAGAAATATATTCTAGGAAAATTAGAATTAGACAATAAGCTAGGAATATGAGCCAGTGGTCTGAATTCAGTCTAGTTGAACTGAAAAAGACCTGTTAGGGAATAATCAAGAAGATTAAGTAGAGATTGAGCGGCATAGCAAAGAAGTGAAAATAATCGTAAGCTTGGCATAGTGGATGATAAAAAAGACAATCTACTCAATACAAGGAAATTAAGACCCGATAAATTCACAGAAATAGAAGAGACTTCTGCAGCAAATAAAGGATAGGGGATCTGCAAGATTCGGGGTAATAATGAGGAAAAATTAGGATACGGTAGTCACTAGGGTGTAGAAGCAAGTAGACGCTACGCGTTTCAGGGATATGTCCCTCGAGCAAATTCTAAAGACAGCGAATAAGTAGGAGTGTGTCACTAGATTTTTCCTGATCAATGTAGCCATTGGAAAAAAAATCAGGAAAATGAAACAACAGTGAATCAGCAGGAGAAAGGAAGACTGGTGCGCCAACCCAGCCAAGTATGGCGTGCTGAGACAATACAGCGGTACAGGAGGCTATGGAGAAAGAAAACACATAACATAGATCATCCAGGGTATTCAGGATTTCCACCTAGGGAATGAATAAATGGAAAAAAGACACATTAAAAATGAAAACCCAGTACACACATCACGCAAAATGAACCCCACTGACGTTTCCAAGGTACCACCACTACGAAACGTCACACACCGGTGCACGGAGACGGCACAACCATTTCTGGTACGGGGCACGGATGGAGAACGACGTAACAACACCGATTTTACCAATTTTCATGAAAATCGGGTGACACGAGCGTGGGTCCGACGTTCCCCACAGCTGACAGCTGCGCCAGCCACAAGTCTCCAAGCACAGCAGAAGGCGCATTTCAGCGACCCAGGGGGCTACTAAACGAGACGGATGAACCCGATTCCACCTAGTTATGGAGTCTGCCACCGTTCCTGAGAGCGTACGAGTGGAAAGCCCATTATCACCAAAGATTAAAAAGAGCAAGGGAGCATCAGATATACTATTGTATCAGAATTAAGATGTACTGGCCAACGGCGCACAGTGGGACAGATCTCAGAAAAGTTGGCCAAAAATAGAAAGAAGCTTTGAATTTAAACGTGCATTGGTATATAAAGGTTTTCGAGATCGCTGATTACGAATTTCATATACCAATTTCAAAATTTAAAATAGCGCATCCAATATGACCGACCACTTCATTAAAAATTGTTCGGAATCTCATATAAATTTGTATATAAGGGTTTTCGAGGTCGCTGATTACGAATTTCATAGTATAATTTTAAAATTCAAAATGGCGGATCCAATATGGCCGACCACTTCATTAAAAATTGTTCGGAATCTCATATAAATTGGTTTATAAGGGTATTCAAGGTTGCTAATAACGATTATAATATTACAATTGCGAAATAAAAAACAGTTTGTGTTTTATTGATTTTTATTTCAAAAATTGTCGGAGTAGCAGTTATTATGTAATAATGCGTACAGTTAAGAAAATAAGTAAATAAGAAAAAATTGTAAAAATCAGTCGCTATCACTGTCGGGAGAATTATCATGTTCGAAATCAGAGTCAGTATCATGCTTATCAGAAATTTCTAGAACATTTTGAGACTCGTCATCATCAGGGAAAAATAAAAGCTCTAGGGTCTCCGATGACAAATTTTTACTTTTTTTGGGTTTCATTTTTCTCATACTCGAAATAAGTGCATCCGAAGATACCAGGAGCCAATGAAACACATCTTCCATTGTATTTGTGCGTGAATTTTTTCTGGAAAACCCTTCACGATATTTTTTGATATCCTTATTTCTGGCTTCTTGAGCATCTTCAGTTAATTGACCGATTGGCATTTTCTAAAATTGCTGGAGATAATGTTTTTATAGTGTCGATTTGAACATGTAAAATTCCTTCTAATGTGTGATTTAAGAGTGCTTGTACACTAACTTCCGCACGAGTCTCATTGTCAGTTATCTGTATATTTGATGGGTAACATCGAAGTTTGGCTTGTGTAATTGTTTGATAACAGGGATATATAATATAGAAAAAATATATGTATACACAATAATATTTTCGCGGAGTGTTATTCGAATGATTAATTGCAAAAATGATACAAATTTAATAATACATGAAAATAAGACACCCGGTATATTAAAACGTTTCGCGATTTTATATCACTCTTAATTTTCGCTACGATACGCGTTTGTTCGGTGGCGGCGTAAAATCGCGTGGTTTTTTAATTTTATTTCGAGCGATCTCGTCCTAGATCGTATGGAGAGTGGAGCTTGCTCGAAACCAGTTCGTGCTCTGGGCTGGATGGAATGAGAAGTGTCTGTGGTTTTATGGATTCGCAATCAATCTATTGGTTGTTATTAGTAATTTTATTGTTGTTGTTTGTGAGACCTCAGTTTAGGTTTTGTTGCGTCGTATTTGTCCGTGAAGGACATACGGTTTGTTACCCTTTCATCATTGGTCTTTTTGTTGATTGAGTAATTGCTTTCTCCTTTATTGTGCTGAAGGCACTTGATTGTTTGATAAGTCTGATTGATTGTTAGTTGAGACATAGGTAGGAAGGACGTTCGTAGGACGATCAGGTCGTTCGTACGGATTTTAATGTTCGCCTGCGTGAGTTTTTCTTAAATCTACGTATGCGGAATTGCTTTCGGTATTTCGGGTTCTGACTCTATGATTCGTAAAGTGGTGAGATATCACTTGTACGGAGCTTAACACTCAATTTATCTGTTTAGGGGTTGTCGCGTTTGTTTAATACCCGACTTTTCTAATACTACGTAAATGGAATAAATTTCCAGTTCCTTTGGGGTTTTGATGCTATTATTCGCAAAGTGATGAGATATCACTTGTACGGAGCTTGACACTCAATTTATCTGTTTAAGGGTTATTGCGTTTGCTCGACGCGCGATTTTTCTAATACTACGTAAATGGAATATTAAATTTCCAGTTCTTTTCGGGCTTAGATTCTATTATTCGTAAAGTGATGAGATATCACTTGTACGGAGCTTAACACGCAATTTTATCTATTACGGGGTTATTGCATTTGCGAATGCGTGAGTATCGAATATTGTGTAATTTTCATTTTGAGTATTTCTCGAATTTCTTGGGGATATCATTGGCCGAATCTCGATGGCCATTGGCGCGTCACGTGTCTCTATTTCGGCGTTTGCAAGGTGTGGCCAAGCTGCTGGGCTTAGTCCTCATACGGGGCGTTCCTTGGTACCTTCGTTAGATGTACCGGTCCGCATTGTTTTTAATCATCGGACGTCTAGCTGGTGTTATGCTATTTGGGATGTTATTGTTTTGGAATGCCCGTTCGAGAGATCTGTCTTTTGAGGCCCCGCCCTGCTAATGGTCACGCGGAGATCTTATAGTAGGAACGCGAGTGTCGTGTAGTGAGGTGGTGTGTGTGTGTGATTTTACCTACCTATCTTTACTCGTGTTTGTTATTGTTTGGGTCCCTAGCTATAGCTCGCTGTTCGCAAAAGACACCGGGTTCGCAGCTATGACCAACTAGCTCTTCCTGTACCCCGGATATTGAGGCCTTTAGTCTCACTTGATTAAGCCACCTTCTTGCGCCTTTGAGGGCTTTACAATTTGGTTTTTTGATTAGTGAGATTGGCCGAGGTATCCGTTCGTAGCAGGTGGTGTTGGTGCTGGCCCTGACGTGGTCCCACCCACGCAGGTACACCCTACGAGTCGATTACGCGTGGTGCAACAAGTCGGGATGCCACTCCCTTAACCTGGAGACACACGTACTTCTTTACTCTGCAAAAGACATGTAGCCACGGCGCTATGCGTGGGGACACGTTAATAACAGAGTGCCCTAACGCTGCGATTGGGGGCGGCCAAGGCGCAATGCAGGGGAGCTCTTTCCTCGCAGGGTATCCCAATTAATTCGTTTACTCAATTGACGGCCAGGACGCAATGCCAGGGAATCAGTTTGAGTAAAAGAATACTGTGTACTACCATGATATTTCCCAAACGGTTAGTTCTTATTGGTATAGTTTCGTTCGGTCAAACGACGGCCAAGCGCAATGCAGGGGAATCGATTGATCGAAAGAACACTGTTTTCGTTACATTCTGAATTAAAAATGAATTTATGATGGCTGTCGGGCAGCACTTCGTCTTGAAGAACAGATTTTCAACAAGAGCCTCGAGGCTTGTCCGGTCGTGGTTTATATAGTTTAGAGGATAGACCCCGAGGGGGTGTTTTTGGGTATGTCACGTGATGTTTGTCGCCCTTCAATCACTAGGTGAAGGAGGTGCGGGGTGATGTATCGGTGTACCGTTATTTCTATATTTAGCCGGGCTTTGTCTTTTTCTGAGTTTGAACCGCGGTTCTAGCGAGGTTGAATTTTGTTGGTCTGTGTTAAATTTCCACCCGCAGGAGGTTCAAACTTTTCCTGAGAGTTTTTTACCGTTTGATTAATGTTTTCACTAATTGTTGTTATGTGTGGTTTTACTTATTGTTTGTATGTTTTTTCCTGTCTAATTTCTGGTTCGAAATTTGCTAGGATCCCTTAATTATTGTGAATTTGGTGTATGATAATGTGTTTTTTAGATGTTCTTCCTAGATTTTTATGTTGTTTTCCCTTTTGAGGGTTTGTCCTGGTAGGGCCTGCCCTAGTCTTAATTTGTTAAGTTTTTTGTAGTATTTCGGTTTGTTTTATGTCTTTATTTCGTTATTAACATTTGATCCTTGAGTGGGGGTATGCGGTGAGGTTTCATGTGGAATCCCCTTGTCGCTCACTCTTGAAAATTTGTAGAATTTCAAGAGTTCCACTAATTCTTTTGTAATTTCACCGTATCATGGCATTCTCGGCGCATTGCGTCGGTGTGGTATGGTTGGTTTAAGGGTGAAGCTGACTATGACTTCTTAGTACGGTAAGGCGTTTGTTGTTACGCATTGTTCCGCCTGCTTCCTAGTGGGGCGGGGGATACTATGCTGGGATCCGGTCTGTAGTGTGTGGTTTTGATGTTTTGGCCTGCCCCTCGTCTTACTCGTGCGAGCTTCTTGCGAGCTGTGTTTGTTTTGATAGTAGTCTTATTTTATTTAGGTGGGGCCTGTGTCTGACACCATGCTGTTTTAGGGTGGGTACTTACGGTTGACCGTGTGTACCTACTTTTGTGCTATGTTATCCTGGTTCAGCCGATGTTTTTCTTTTCTGTGTTTGCTTCTTTTGTTAATAGATCATCGTTTTTTCGAGTGATTCTCTGTTTTTTCCATTAGTTTTGATCTTTGTCTGTTGGTGTAGGCTGGATGTGTGGGTGGTATTAAGGTTTTATTATAGTAGCGGATCGCCGTTATGGCGTTCCGTTACAATATATATGAAAATTATCAAAAAAAGCAACGGTATACTTTTCTACATATTTCAATAGCAGGTAGTCCCGGACCCCTGCTGTGTGCCTCTGCGTCGACCCTTACCTAACAAAGCAGGTGCTCGGCGTCGCGTATTTCTAACCTCAAAAGTACAGAGGCAGAGACGGGCAGAATTTTCTTCCAGATTCTATTACAAAACATCGTAAACTACCAGGTGTATGCATACGTTTTTTCCGGTTTAACTAAGAGATGGCGCCAGCGAAAAGTACGCAGCGTATTAATTTGACACATACGTCATTTTGTTCGTCTGACATTAACCTACAAACACACACAAGTTGAGTCCGCCAAAAACTAGCGTCTTTGTTCTATCGTTCAGTGATCATGTCGAGTTTTGTGCCTGAAAAAGAACATTTGCGGCACGCATTGCTTTTCTTATTTAATCAAAAGAAAAAGGCTGCTGAAAGTCAACGTTTGCTGGTAGAAACATATAGTGAACACGCTCCATCGATTAGAACATGTGAGACATGGTTTCGACAATTTAAAAGTGGTGATTTCAATGTGAAAGACAGTGAGCGCTCTGGTAGACCACAAAAATGCGAAGACGAGCAATTGCAGGAGTTATTGGATGATGACCCAACTCAAACTCAACGGCAATTAGCAGAAGCATTACATGTGTCACAAGAAACAATCAGCAGACGTTTACGAGTAATAGGGAAGATCAATAAACTCGGTAAATGGGTCCCACACGATTTGAATGAACGTCAAATAGAAAATCGCAAAGTCACTTGTGAAGTGCTGCTTCAACGCCACGAAAGGAAATCATTTTTGCATCGAATTGTGACGGGTGTCGAAAAATGGATTTATTTTGAAAACCCGAAGCGGAAAAAATCGTGGCTTTTACCTGGCGAAGCCGGTCCTCCAACACCAAGGCCAAATCGCTTCGGCAAGAAGACCATGCTCTGTGTCTGGTGGGACCAGAGCGGTATTGTGTATTATGAACTCTTGAAGCCCGGCGAAACCGTTAATACACAACGCTATCGCCAACAAATTATTAATTTAAACCACGCATTAATCGAAAGACGACCGGAATGGGCCAGAAGACACATGGCAAAGTGATTTTGTTACACGACAATGCGCCGTCTCACACAGCAAAAGCAGTGAAAGACACCTTGAAATCGCTTGGATGGGACATCCTTCCGCACCCGCCGTATTCGCCAGACCTGGCGCCACCTGACTATCACCTCTACGCATCAATGGGGCACGCGCTCCCAGAGCAGCACTTCAGCAATTTCGAGGAAGTTGGAAAATGGCTCGACGAATGGTTTGCCGCAAAAGACAAGCAGTTTTTCTGGCATGGTATTCATAAGTTACCTGAAAGATGGGTGAAATGTGTAGAAGCCGATGGCCAATATTTTGAATAAAACAAAAATTAATTTCCCTTGAAAATTACGTGTTTTTTTTTTACCAAAAAACCCGAAAAAACTTATGCATACACCTGGTATATGCTCCATATCTCAACTTCTTGATTCCCGCTGAATAGATAACTGTTTTGATAATTTACGGTAAAAATTTTTACAAGAAAAACCATTATGTAGACACATCTTTGACATGATTCCTAACACACGCGAGTATAAATTAATGAAAACGTTATATACGTAAATATTCTACATACCTTTCTTAACACCCTCCATCAAACAGAATTGAAAAAGGACACTGGAGTAAAAAGTTACACGCACTTGAAGTAGCAGTGAATTTCGGAGCCGCTACACGTGGTTTACGCTGTGCCGAGAATGGGTATCTTTGAACTAACGTTGCGTCTCGGTATAAAAGATATCTCACTTCCCTTTTGGAATAACAAGCACCAAAACCCCCTCTACAAGATTCTATGGTACTAAACTCATTCGGTGACTATCATTTTTTCGATTTTTGTCTACCGTTTTTCAGATCTGTCCCACTGTGCGGCGCCAGTAAGCCGACATCACAATATACTTAATAAATCTTGGAATAAACTCTGTTCTTATCTACCAGAGAAGTCTGATCCGCCTCTCTCTGGTTGGCCTGGCTAACAACGATAAATAAGATATAATACGTTGCAGTCAAAAATTAAAAACAAATCTAAATAAAATATGTAAAATCGATAGCATCCCAAAAATTAAAATACAAAAAATGCCAAATTAAAATAGAATAAATATAGTCCAAAATGATAAAATAAATCGAGTAAATAATGTCTGGAAATTAAAACAAGGTCCGACGTAAAATGAAATAATTACAGGAGATAAAAGAAATAACATAGATAAAAAAATAACATAAATAAAATAAACAGAATAAATAAAATAAATAATTGAACCGAACAAAAACGGAAAGCGGACGCAGTAAAACAAATAACGTTCCAAAACAAAAAAATAATCCCATATCAGACTCGCTTGCACAACAACGCACACCCAACAATTCAAACGGTAGCGACTTTTCAAAGTCGACGACACTCAACTCTTACACACAGAATTGCTCTCAATCTTATAAGCACACGCACACAATACACAAGAACTCTTATCGCGCTCAAATTTTACAATAATAAAATATTAATCATAACAAAGAAATGGAACCCCTTTGGCGATCCTTTAATTCTCGGGAAGCGAGTTATTGCAAAATTGAAATTCCGGGCGGTAACTGTTTGACCGCTATAGCAAAAGACGTCAGATTTCCGGCACAACAGCATGACGTCACGACAATATCGCTCGGGTTTTCTCATAAAAATTACTGGAGCGAACTCCCACACTCAAACCAGAGACAAACGACGGCCTTACGGGAAGGTGTAGTATCGAGAGCCTCTTGAGAAATAGTCTCGCAGCGGTTCAGAATCGAGGGGGGAAGGCGGTTCTTGTCGGGCGGACACGGCAGCGGACACGGTGTAAACGTCCTAGTGGTACAATATTCGGCGCGAGAGTCCCCGATAATACGTTGGCTCTCGTTGTTTGAGCCGATCAACTCCCACTCTCTGAGTCGTAGCTACCAATAAAATTTAAAGCATTGTAACGGTACTTGCGACCGAAGTTAAGATCCGAGCCAGGAACAGCTCTAGCGAGAACCTCGATGCCTCGTACGTAGCAGCAGCATGAAGCGAACGAAACGAATAAGAGTCAGCAGCGCAGCGAGAATTCAAATGCCGCCAGGGATGAGTTCATCTTCTGATCCCCATGAGATGATGCTGGGATGATCTCAGACATGGTCCTCTTTACGAGAGCGCTGACGGTATAGTTGTGACTACGGCCTTCTAGCATGACGACTATGGAGACTCGAAATCTCTCCTCTCATCGATAAAGTAGTTTCCTTTCGAGATCCGGCTGTCGATCTCCCCGTCGAGGCTTGAAATGCGACGGAAGAACGTCGCCCGCTCGGGAGTATTTGTTAACAAAAAAAGACGAAATTAATATTTATCGTGAAAGCACGCTAATAATCACCCTGTTGGATCGCCTCGGGAAGAACTCTGGGCCGAACGAGGAGGTCAATATCGGTCAGCCCCGCTCTGTCTGACTTTGTGACGGGCTTGCAAAAGCCGTCACAATATATATATTGTAACAGAATATATTACGTGAACGTCTGTCCGTCGCTGGGTGGCTCGAGGTCCACCACTCACCGATAAAAGTATCATAAGGTCTTTATATTTTAAGGCCTATGTTTGTTATTGTTGAGAATTCCTGGTTGTCGTCGAATTTGCAAGATATTGAAAAGGAATGAGTTTTCACTCACGACAGGTGTGAAATAACCAAACCAAAGATAGGTAGAGATAGTGGTTTTTATTCTACTATCGACTCGCTTAACTACAAAAAAAATTGCAAGTGAATTTAGAGTGAATTTTATGACATGCACATACAATTATATTAATTGTGTGCCAAAATTTGTGAGGTGAAACGTGGTGCAGCCCACGCTGCAGAGCACGCCACGAGGTGAGACTTTTGAGGATGCACAAATGAGATTTCTCCACCTCATCAACATTGAATTTAGTTCAATTATGAAGGTGCACGCTTACCGAGTTTTTTTAGTCCTGTTGAGCACGTATTTGTTGAGTAGATCCGAAATAAGGTGGTGAAAATGTCCGAGGTGAGAGCAGAGGAAGTTGCTGTCCAAGCGGTTTTCACGAAAGTGTCTAATTTTTCAAGATGGCTGAGTAGTATGAACGCATCGTTGTGAGACGCTCAAGTCAAACGAGAGAGACAGCCTCTCGCTTGAGTAGCTTGCCTGCGAGGCGCTGCCTCGGCTATCTTCGCGACAGCCGAGCGCAGCACATCACCCAGTAGCAACAGGTCGACGCACGACGAATATCGATCGCGCGAATGAAATAAAAAACACGTGAGTTTATGGTAAACGAGTAACTTAGAATTTATTGTAAATCACGGGCAACTTTCCGTTACTTATTACAATACCCGAACCATAAAATAAAGTGTTCAATATAATGTTTCGATGTCACCGAATTTTCGACGAGGAACCGACCAATCTATCTCGAATATACTTTTAGACTGACTTCCGTAAATGCCGTTGCTAACTGCGTTTACCGAAAATCATTTGATTGCAATTTTTTGCGCAAGCCTATCGCGGCTCACCAGGCGAGTCCTCATGCTGTCTGAGCGTTCCTCGGTGGCTCGGTGGCGATCGAGCGGTAGAGCATTGGATTTTGTACCCTGTCTTGAACGAAATCCAATGTAATGGAAAGTTCCGTAGCCCAACATCCCTGCTCCTTTAGAAAGGAAAAAAAAATTCCAAAAAAAGTTTCTCGTGTGTAGACTTTTTAGGATTGTTACATGCATATATTTACATGCATATAGTACATTTACTACATGCATTATACTATTTATAGTATTTATCTATATATATTGGGTCTGGGAAAAAGTTCGTGGCGTTTTTCGCGATAGATGGCATCAATTGCAAATAAGTCAGGAAACACAGATCGCAGCGACATCACTAAACGCTCGTTGGAAAGGTGACACTTCGAGCGTTACTTTGAGTGTATAAACATCTAAATTGGTGCAGTGGTTGGAAAGTTGTTTGCGTTTGAAAATGGAGAAATAGTAATGAAAAATTGCGCTATATTTTGCAACATTATTACGACAAAGGAAAAAACGCTGCGCAGAGTTGTAGAAAAATTTGTGCTGTGTACGGTGAAGGTACTTTATCAAAATCTGCTGCGCAGAAATGGTTTGCTGGCTTTCGTTCTGGTAATTTTGATGTGAAAGATGAGTCACGCTCTGGTCGTCCAATCACTGAAAAAGCTGATGAAATTCTTGAAAAAGTCCAGCAAAATAAGCATATCAGCAGTGTCGATATTGGTATGGAGCTAGGCAGTCACCACAAAACTGAACTATTTACACAAAGCTGGCTACAAAAAGAAGCTCGATGTATGGGTTCCTCATGAGTTGAGCGCGAAAAACATGATAGACCGAATTAACATATGCGATGCGCTGCTGAAACGCAATGAAATCGAGCCATTTCTGAAACATGTCATAACCGGTGATGAAAAATGGATCACGTACAACAATCGGAAGCGTTAAAGATCGTGGACAAGGGATGGTGAGCCGTCACAAGCGTTTGCGAAGCGAGGATTGACGGCGAAAAAGGTGATGCTGTGTGTGTGGTGAGACTGGAAGGGAATCGTCCACCATGAACTACTTCCAGTTCGTCAGATGTTTGATTCTCAACTCTACTGTGGATAACTAGAGAGATTACGCCAAGCAATTGAAAGAAAACGACCCGAATTGAGTGATAGGAAAGGTGTTGTCTTCCATCATGACATCGTCCGACCACACACTTCTTTGATGACCCGTTAAAAATTGCGAGAGCTTGGTTGGGAAGTTTTGATGCATCCACCATATAGTCCAGACATAGCACCCTCTGACTATCACTTATTCCGATCTCTGCAGAACTCTCTCAATCGAATTAGGCTGCTTTCAAAAGAAGCCTGTGAAAACCACTTGATTCAGTTAACCACGGGAGTTCTTCACTGATGGCATCATGGCCAAACATTGGCGATAATTATGGAGCATATTTTGTTTAAATTAATTAATTTTCACACTAAGATAACCAGTTGAATTTTACTAAAAAAAACTCCACGAACTTTTTCCCATATCCAATATATAGATATGCATGTAACAATCCTTTATAAAAAAAGTCTACACACGAGAAACCAACGGCAGAAAAAATTTGTTGGAAAAACTTTTTCCTTTATAAGGGAGCAGGGATGTTGAGCCACGGAACTTTCCATTACATTGGATTTCGTTCAAGACAGAAAATGAAGTCCAATGCTTTATCGCTCGATCGCCACCAAACCACAGAGGAACGCTGAGATAGCATGAAGACTCGCGTGGCGAGCCGCGATATGCTGACGCAAAAAATTATATTAATATATACACATCTGTTTCGTTCTTATTGAAAACAAATAAACTATTGCCGGTATTGGATATAAATGGTCTTGATATAAATAATTTGAACATTGAATTTTCAATGTAGCATATGTCAAGTATATTATAACATGTATGAGACGAACCTGTACAAGACGTGTGTGCGAAATTGTAATGATATTACACAGAATAAATGTGAAATACAGTTTGCAATGAATTGAGTTGAATGAATTACAATACACCGAATATTGAAGTTGAATTAACAATGTGATGTTGAATGACTGAGTTGAATGTGACACTGAATAATGAGTTGAGTGCGAATGATTCTCGCAATTGAATTGAAGAATATAAATTAAACTGAATTTAATTTGTGGCATCAAATGAATGATAATCACGGTGTATATGAATATTTTTACCACGTAGTGATGGTTACGCAATATTTGAGATATTACAAGTGTATCTTATAATATATGTTTGAATCAATCATGAATTATGTTAACTACGTTAACTGACAGTGTATGAGGTTTATAAATTATAAACAATGAGTTGAACAAAAACAATAACTTGAATGAGCAACGTAGAATATAGCACTATACTGAACCTTTGGACTCACAATGGCTGACGCCACGTGGTAAATTACACACTGCAATTAATTGCTTGATCACACGAATTAATGATTTTAATGTCTCTTGGAATCGTCCGTTTCTTTTGAGAGCAAAAACATGTGAACCGTCCAATACACTCAATGCATACAATTAATGCTACACTGAATTTAGGGTGATTTGGTTTGCTGAATTAATACTACACTTTGCGATGCGGGTCGAGAGCACGAGTGCTTGGTATGAATGTCCAGTCTAGAGTGATCAAAGGTGGATGGAGAGATAGCGTCGTGGTGATCACGTTGTCGGCGGAAATCACTGCAACACTTATATGTCACATGTTGATTGATGATTGGTCGAGCACGTGGTGTATGCGCGAGCGTATGATCAGAAAGACATAAAGGTGTCCAGCTGATAGATGATTGGATGGTCAATTCACTACGTGGATTTACTGACCATCTCACTAATGATTATAAACGATTCCGAGGTCAAATTGACCAATTAGTCCATGAGGTGCTGCCACCTCATGACCCCACAGTCCAAACACACACAAATGATAAAAGGATCGAGTGAGATTTCCGTACCACGGGTCGATCAGCAACGTCCGGACGCCGAAGGTAAACAATCGATCGAACGGTACAGGAGAGACCGACTGTATACCTTCTTCATGATCACAAAGTCCAAACAACATCATATATAAATATACATACATATAATTGATGTATCTCGTCGTATACATAGATCGTTTTTTTTCGTACTAATTTCTATATTTTGAGAATTTTTAGCGTTGATGCGGGTACGATTAATTCACTCTGTTTGCTCACATTGCAGTCGCTCTGCGGGCTGCTGTCATCCAAGTGGCTTAAGGTTTATGTTCACCTCGGTTGCTGCCCGGGTCAATGTCTCGCTCCTAATTGATGTCGAGGTTATTTTTTAATAATTAGATTTTCTTCTCGACTTTCCGCCATAGGGCTGCCTGGGCCTCTATCTCTGTTAATTTTAAATCGAATGGCGGGAGGTAATTTTTTCGGATGATCTGCGATGTTCGTCCAATGGTCTTAACGCTAAAATCGGAGGCGGTCACTATTCATACGCCTACGAAAGCCAGTATGCGCGTAATGTTTAAAATCTCGTGCCGTGTGGTATTGTTTCCACAATTTATTTCGATGGGTTCTGGGGATGGTGCGACTTATATCCATCGTCCCGGTTGCTGCATTGTGATGATGAGGGTGTGATTTAGGTGTATAACTTGTTTTGCGCAGTGCTCGCTGTTACCCGTGTCGATTTTTGCATATATTTGGACTTCACAGGGTGCCGTCGTCCGTAACAGAAAACGAAGGATAGGTAGGTAGGCAGATATGTAATTTGTTTAATATCTTGCAATTTGCTAAATCATCGATCGTCATCCTGAGGGAATTCCGATTTTCCATATCGATTACCACGACCTTCGGAACGCTGTACTGCTGTTGGCCGATCAGCGGTATGTCGAACACGAGCACTACTGCATCGCCTTCGCTGTAGGCCTTGATATCCACCAGTCGCATAAGTGTTTACGATTGATTGTGCTCTATTGCGACTGTGAAACTGCTGCCGGGCGGCAGGTGTAGTAGTGCGTCGTCGAGGTGGTGTGTGAGCGTTCTCGGTGGCAGGACCATAGCACTTGCTTTGCCCTTCGTGGTATCGTTTATCAACCACACTAACTCCTGTACGTCGCTGAGCAGGATCTCTACTGCTATAATTATGGCGCTTAGACTTTCGTCTAAGTGTTGGCGCCTTACTACTTCGTATACGCCATCGTTGAGTGTATGATTGATTCGCTGTATTGTCAGGTCTGCAGAGCCTGTTCATTCGCCTGTACATAGTGCGCGCTTACGTTAAACAGGCTCAGAGTGGTCGTTACCACTTGTATCCGATTTTTCAGCCCTTCCTGTAGCGCCTGATGCGAAGCCTTTAGCCTGGAGATTTCCTCGTGAAGTTCTTGAGCGTCGGTAGCGTCCATATTCCCGGTGATCACTTTGATGGTTGATCCCAGGCCATCGACTAGTCCTCGGCGCTCTCTTATAGGGCACGTTCCTAGGAGGTCGAGTATGGTCACTACTCCTGTTTCTATTTTCCTTCTGATTCGCGATACCACGTGGGCGATGACAGGGCAGCGGTTGTTGCTGTGGGTGTCCTTGTCCCATAGCTCTAACAGGCGTTGCAGATTTCCGCTAACGTCTGCTTCTCGGAGCATTAGCGCGGTATGGTTCATTCTGGCAGCAAGCGCGACGTCGATCGGGTTACAGTGAGGCTTCCTTTTGTCGTCATAGTATATTCCCGGGTTGCAGGGGAAGGTGTTATTTTCGTAATCTCGCTGGGGCCGATCGGCGTTAATGATGCCGTACACGGTAACCAGCATGTGATGGTAAGGCAATGCATTAATTGATGCTGCTTTGTGGTGGAATTGCTTAGTCTGCAAACCATATCTTTTTTTGGCCTTTGCCAGTCCTGTTGTATAGAAACCTCCTAGGCTCATTACAATAACCACCGTCGAAATCATTACGGACTCGATCTATGGCGCAGTGCACTGTCGTGAAGAGGAGCTGTCTCCTGAAATTCTGACCCTGGCGGTAAATTCTCCTTTCTCATTCATTTTTTTTGTTTTTTTGTTTTTTATTTTGGAGGAGTCTGGTAATTCCCGGTCAGGGACGTGGAGAACGGGTACCTTCCTTGAGGCGTTTGTTACCCATCGCCGCCGGGTGGTGTATAACCGGTGGGGCCTGGGAACCTGGGTCGGCGATGATGTCGACCCGTATCCCGACTTTGTGGGCCTCCGGTGCTTACTTTTAGTCGGACCTATTTACCAATGTTTCTCTTGCGGGGTTGGCGTCTTTTTTTTAATACATTTTTTTTCCAACTGAAAACCCTTTTCATTGAATATCCGGCACCTTGCGATCCGAGAAGCTACTTTCAAACACTTATTTTATATATCATTTATATTATAGCAAAAATAATATATTATATATAAATGCATGGTGAAAAGATTCCGTCGGCTTGCGTATACCGGCTGCCTATCTTCTCTCTTTTTTTTTTTTTTTTGTAAAACAGTAACTGTTAAAGTTTGTTAAAGAGCTTCACCTGGTTTGCATACACCGGCTACCTTTTTCGTCTCTTCTGGAGAACGTAGGTAACGGGAGAGTGCTTTTCTGTGATGGTATATGTCCGGGGTCTCTTGTCGCGCGGTGTCCCCGCTTGCTGCGCCGTTGAATCGCTCTCTCCCTTGGTCGACCTTGCGACTCTCTCTTTCCTCGGTCATCCTCGCTTCGCGGGTCGTTCATGCTGCGCTTCGAGGTCTCTGTCCTTCTTCACGGTGCTCCCTGCCTTTTTTTTTGCCTTGCGCATGTTGAATGCATGCGCTTCCCCTACCGTATCAGCACGGCTTCGCGGCGAGGTATTGGGGATCAATAGAACGACTTGCATGCACGCTGCGAGTCTTCCTCTTTCCACGGTCGATCGTATAGTCTCTCGCGCTGTATTTTCCTTTTGCATTGGACTTTTTTTCCTGTCTCGCTTGCGCTCGTGTGGTCTCGTATATGCGACTCAATGCATCCGCATTCATATTCCTTTTTCCGGCTTTGTACTCGACATTGAACTCGTGCTCGAACAATTTGATTTTCCAACGCATGAGTCTCGATCTGGGATCTTTTACTCCGAACAGCCCAGTGAGGGGCTTATGGTCGGTTACTACCTTCGACCGTGTCCCATATAGGTATATAAGGCCGGAATTGATCGAGGGCCCACACTATTGCAAGTGATTCTTTTTCTGTTGTTCTGTAGTTTATTTATGCCTTTGACATCGTGCGACTTGCGTAACATATGGGCGAATCGTCCCCGATCTTGCCCTGTGATAATATCGCTCCGCTGGCTTTGTCAGAAACGTCGGTGGTAACTACAAACGGTTTCTCGAAGTTTGGGTATTGCAATATCGGTGCTGCGGTTAGTGATGTCTCCAGTCCCTCGATGGCGGCGTCCCTCACTGCTGTCCACTTGAATATAATTCCTTACCGTGTTAATTCTGTGAGTGGTTTGACCGTTTTTGAAAAATCCTTTATAACTGTCCTATACTACTCTGCGAATCCAAGGAAAGATCGGACTTCTTTTACTTTTTCGGTACTGGAAATTCCTAGCCTGCTTCGAGCTTTATGGAATCCGTACGCACCCCTTCCTGGGAGATAATGTGACCGAGGTACTGCGTCTCTTTGTGCAGGAATTGACACTTGTCAGATGGCACTCCCAATTTGGCCTCTCTCAGTCGTCGTAGTACTTCCCGCAGCATCTCGTTATGTTCTCTGAAAGATTTACCGTGTATTATAATATCGTCGAGATATACTGTAACGGAACGCTACTAGTGCGAGCCGCTACAATACAGGAAAAAGATCAACCCCACCACCAAGAACTAAAAAGACTAATCAAGCCAACATATCAAACTAACATAAACACAGAAAACATACTAAGAACAGAATAGGAAAAGGAACATCCATAAAAGGTCACTCAAACAATTATCTACCAGGTGTATGCATAAGTTATTTCCGGTTTTTTGGTAAAAAAAAAAAAACACGTAATTTTCAAGGGAAATTAATTTTTGTTTTATTCAAAATATTGGCCATCGGCTTCTACACATTTCGCCCATCTTTCAGGTAACTTATGAATACCATGCCAGAAAAACTGCTTGTCTTTTGCGGCAAACCATTCGTCGAGCCATTTTCCAACTTCCTCGAAATTGCTGAAGTGCTGCTCTGGGAGCGCGTGCCCCATTGATGCGAAGAGGTGATAGTTAGATGGCGCCAGGTCTGGCGAATACGGCGGGTGCGGAAGGATGTCCCATCCAAGCGATTTCAAGGTGTCTTTCACTGATTTTGCTGTGTGAGACGGCGCATTGTCGTGTAACAAAATCACTTTGCCATGTCTTCTGGCCCATTCCGGTCCTCTTTCGATTAATGCGTGGTTTAAATTAATAATTTGTTGGCGATAGCGTTGTGTATTAACGGCTTCGCCGGGCTTCAAGAGTTCATAATACACAATACCGCTCTGGTCCCACCAGACACAGAGCATGGTCTTCTTGCCGAAGCGATTTGGCCTTGGTGTTGAAGGACCGGCTTCGCCAGGTGAAAGCCACGATTTTTTCCGCTTCGGGTTTTCAAAATAAATCCATTTTTCGTCACCCGTCACAATTCGATGCAAAAATGATTTCCTTTCGTGGCGTTGAAGCAGCACTTCACAAGTGACTTTGCGATTTTCTGTTTGACGTTCATTCAAATCGTGTGGGACCCATTTACCGAGCTTATTGATCTTCCCCATTACTCGTAAACGTCTGCTGATTGTTTCTTGTGACACATGTAATGCTTCTGTTAATTGACGTTGAGTTTGAGTTGGGTCATCATTCAATAACTCCTGCAATTGCTCGTCTTCGCATTTTTATGGTCTACCAGAGCGCTCACTGTCTTTCACATTGAAATCACCACTTTTAAATTGTCGAAACCATGTCTCACATGTTCTAATCGATGGAGCGTGTTCACCATATGTTTCTACCAGCAAACGTTGACTTTCAGCAGCCTTTTTCTTTTGATTAAATAAGAAAAGCAATGCGTGCCGCAAATTTTTTTTTTCAGGCACAAAACTCGACATGATCACTGAACGATAAAACAAAGACGCTAGTTTTTGGCAGACTCAACTTGTGTGTGTTTGTAGGTTAATGACAGATGAACAAAATGACGTATGTGTCAAATTAATACGCTGCATACTTTTCGCTGGCGCCATCTCTTAGTTAAACCGGAAAAAACTTATGCATACACCTGGTATTGACAAAACGAGCAAATAAGTGGCGAATAAGCGCCCACCGGATAATGAAACCAGCAAGAATCAGGAGGTGTGCTCGAGCAAACGCGAGCACCCACCCTAAAAAGAATGGCGTAAACGGTAGGCCCCACCATAGCGCTAAGACCACACTTACAACAAAGCACAGCAGACGAGGGGACCTCTCCCGCACGAAGCGAGCAAGACAGGAGGCAGGGCGGCTAGCGATACCACGCGCTGCGTCTGCCGGACCCAGTGCAATAGCCCCCGTCCCTACGATAAGACCAGGCGGAACTGCTCGAAAGACCAAACACCTTACCGTGCAAGACTAGCGCAGTAGTCCCCCCCCCCCCAAGGCCACACTACTCGAACGGCCCAAGACGCCAAGAACGCCACACAACGACGAAAAGAAGAAATAAATCGGGGAACCCTCGCGGTTACACAAACCAAAGAGACAAAAGAACAGGGTACCGTCACATGAATCTCCGCCAACTACCCCCGCTCCCAAATAAACGTTAAACATTAGGAAAAACACCTAAACAAAGACAACCTCTCACAAAAATTAATGAATAAATAATTCTCGAGACATCACCTACGCTAAGAACCGAACAGAAAACAGAATATCATGAGAACCTGCGAGGAAGACATAAAAAACTATAAACAACGCAAATTTGGCAGACAACTAATCTGAAATAACGATAAATTAACTATCACGTAGTAGGCCAAGACCAACATTTCATGAAGATATAAAGAAACAGCGAATCAACAACAAATAATAGCAAAAAAAGTTTGAACCTCCAGCAGGTAGAAACTTAACACTAAGTCGCGGAATTCAACCTTACCAGAACCTCGGTTCAAACCCCAGGAAAACAAAAGACCAGCCAAATATAAAAATTCAAGACATAGCGGTACACCTACACACCACCCCGCACCGCCCTCACCCAGTGAGTAAGGTGCGACAACCATAATCTGATCTACCACATAACACCCCCCCCCCCCCCCCCCCCCGGGGCTCAACCACTAAACTATATAAACCGCGACAGGACAAGCCTCAGGGCTCTTTTCGAAATTACTCCGCAAGACGAAGTGCTGCTTGACAGCACACCCAGACTGTACATACATTTTTATTTAATCATAAGACTAACCGTTTTGGGAAAAGCATGGTGGAAACCAGTGTTCTTCCGATCAACTGATTCCCCTGCATTGCGCTTGGCCGTCAGTTGACCGGACGAACTAATTAGAGATACTCTGTGAGGAGTAAGGCTCCCCTGCACGGCGCTTGGCCGCCTCTACTCACAGCGTTAGGGCACTCCTCCACAAATGAGTGCCCACGCACAGCGCAATGGCTACTCGTCTTTTGGAGAGTGAAAAAGCACGTGTGTCACTAGGTCAAGGGAGTGGCATCCCGACTTGCTGCACCACGCGCGCAAGATTCGTAGGGTATACCTGCGTGGGTGGGACGACGTCAGGGCCAGCGGCCAACCACGCCCTGTCACGTACCGATACCTCGGCAGATTACGTAATTAAGAGACTTAGTCGCAAGCCCCTTAAGGGCACGATAAGGTACCTTAAAATAAACGTTAATCAATGCTTCAGTATCAGGGGTACAGAACGAGTTCGTTGGTCATCGCTGCGAACGCGGTGTCTTGCGCGAACAGTGAGCTATAGCTAGGGAACCAAAACAATAACAAAGACGAGTACGATAGGTAGATAAACTAACACACCCTATCCGACATTACAATTCTCGCGACCCCATACCAAACTCACCGCGGAAACACCCAACAAGGCGGAGCCTCGAGAGGCGAACCACGCGAACAGGTCACACCTTACAAGAAAGCGTTAGAATAGCACACCACCAGCAAAGAATCGCCGTCCAATGATTATACAAAGGCCGACCGGTATATCTTATGAAAATATCATGGGACGCCCCACATGAGGACAACCGCAGGTAGTTAGACCAAGAAGATCCGCCAGCTTGTAATCTCGCATAAAAACCCACACGACCACACACATTAGCAAATTGAGTGTTAAGCTCCGTGCGCACGGTACCACATCGGCGTACGCATAATATTAGGTGCGCAACTAAGTTCCCGCTGTTTTTTTTTTTTTTTTCTTATGAAAATGCAACTTTATTGTGAAAAAATGTTTACAAATGAATCATTCAAAATATTGCCCATCGCTAGCGACAACTTTTTTCCATCTTTCTGGCAGAGCTCGAATACCGTCACGGTAGAAGTGGTTCGTCTTCTGAGGCTATCCACGAATCAGGCCATCTTGAGATGTCTTCACATGAGCTGAACTGCTGATTAGCTAGACCATGTGCCATCGAACGGAACAAGTAATAATCGGACGGCGTAATATCTGGGGAATATGGCGGGCGGGGTAGGACTTCCCATTTGAGCGTTTCTAAGTAGGTTTTAACGGGTTTGGCAACGTGAGGCCGAGCGTTGTCATGCTGTAGAATCACTTTTTCGTGCCTCTGCTCGTATTGTGGCCGCTTTTCGCGCAGTGCTCGGCTCAATCGCATCAATTGAGTTCGATACCGTTCCCCAGTGATGGTTATACAAAGGCCGACCGGTATATCTTATGAAAATATCATGGGACGCCCCACATGAGGACAACCGCAGGTAGTTAGACCAAGAAGATCCGCCAGCTTGTAATCTCGCATAAAAACCCACACGACCACACACATTAGCAAATTGAGTGTTAAGCTCCGTGCGCACGGTACCACATCGGCGTACGCATAATATTAGGTGCGCAACTAAGTTCCCGCTGTTTTTTTTTTTTTTTTCTTATGAAAATGCAACTTTATTGTGAAAAAATGTTTACAAATGAATCATTCAAAATATTGCCCATCGCTAGCGACAACTTTTTTCCATCTTTCTGGCAGAGCTCGAATACCGTCACGGTAGAAGTGGTTCGTCTTCTGAGGCTATCCACGAATCAGGCCATCTTGAGATGTCTTCACATGAGCTGAACTGCTGATTAGCTAGACCATGTGCCATCGAACGGAACAAGTAATAATCGGACGGCGTAATATCTGGGGAATATGGCGGGCGGGGTAGGACTTCCCATTTGAGCGTTTCTAAGTAGGTTTTAACGGGTTTGGCAACGTGAGGCCGAGCGTTGTCATGCTGTAGAATCACTTTTTTGTGCCTCTGCGCGTATTGTGGCCGCTTTTCGCGCAGTGCTCGGCTCAATCGCATCAATTGAGTTCGATACCGTTCCCCAGTGATGGTTTCGTTCGGTTTCAACAGCTCATAATAAATAACACCGCCCTGGTTCCACCAAATACATAGCAAAATCTTTGCAGCGTGAATATTCGGCCAAGCCGACGACGTAGAAGCATGACCGGAATCCATTTTTCATCACCCGCAACGATGCGATGAAGAAAACCCTTCTTTTTTTGCCGCTGGAGCAGTTGTTCACAGGCGAAAAAACGACGCTCAACGTCTCTTGGCTTTAAATGGCTTGGCGGGTAACTCCTAATGCTGAAGCAAGCTCTTTTTGCGTTTGGCACGGATCCTCATCGAGCAATGCCTCCAATTCAGCCTCTTCGAAGGTTTTTGGCCTTTCTTCACGCGAACGGTCGTCAACAACGAAATCACCGTCTTTGAAGCAACGGAACCAATCACGGCATGTTGTTTCACTTAGGGCAGCATCTCTGTAAACTTTTTGGAGTTCTCGATGCGCTTCAGCCGCCGTTTTCTTCGAATGAAAGAAGAAAAGCAACACTTCCCGCAAATGACGATTATTTGGCACAAAATCAGACATTTTCACACAACCAAAAGTATATGACGCAAAAACAAAATCACTAATGTGTCAAAGCGGTTTGTTTACCATATGTCTAAGCTTGGCTCATGACGTTTTGGTTATGTCCCAATCGACCAGCACTTACTACTGGAGTCATCTCTTGAAAAACAGCGGGAACTTAGTTGCGCACCCAATAAAGTCAAAATAAACAATATCAGAATCTATTCCGCATATGTAATCTTAAGAAAAACCGCGTAATAGCAAGCGCGAACACCCACACTAGCAAATTGAGTGTTAAGCTCCGTACGGACGGTACCACACCGTCGTACGCACAATAGAATCAGATCCCTAAAATACCGGAATTTATTCCGCATACGTAATCCTAAGAAAAACCGCGTAATAACAAGCGCGACCACCCACACTAGCAAATTGAGTGTTAAATTCCGTATGCACGATACCTCATCGTCATACGAATAATCGAGTCTAAACCCGAAAAACCCGGAATTTATTCCGCATACGTAGTTATAAGAATATCGCGTAAAAGTAATACGCGATAACAGTTTTTTTTGTATTAATTGAGTGTTAAGCTCCGTACGTACGACACCAGATCGTCGTACGAATCTTAAATTCCATTCCGATCGGAAACGGGAAGCCGTACACAGATGTAAAATCACAACATAGTTAGTCGAGACCACCTCCACCAACCGAGGCCAATCCTTCCAAATTCCTCACAACACTATAAAATCAATAAGTGCCTTAAGCACAACATAATTAAAGAATTACCCACCAAAATAAGAAGACCTATGATGAAAGGGTAATGAATCGCGCGTCCACCACGGACATATGCAAATCAATAAAACCCAGACTGAGGTTTCTTATCAAAAACAAAAAGAAAAGGAATCAATCATATACACCTTTCAAACAATAGACTTAACAAAAATTCTTTCAATTCAGCCCAGAGCACGAACCTGTTTCGAGCTATAAATCCTCTCCCCGGTGGTATAGGAAAAGATCTCGCTCGAAAAAAAATATATAAACTACGCGATTTTGCCGCGACAGACTAATACACGCGCATAAACCTCGCATGGAAAGAGATAAATAAAGTGAACAAGCGCATAAAAATCGCGAAACGTTTCAATACGTGGCACTTCACTCCTTGTAATCCGTTTAAGGCGGACTTAATCAGCCGTTCAAAGGTGGGTGGTGCATCCTTCAATCCGAACGGCATTTGATTGTACTTGAAATGCCCTAGCGGAGTTGAAAATGCCGGCTTTTTCTTGTCCTCTTGCGTCATCGGGATTTGGTTAAATCCCGAGGCGATATCCAATATTGAATAATATTGAGCTTTTCCCAACTGATCCAATATTTTATTAACCCCTTGCCTTACGATTTAATTTCCAACTGTGCGGGCCAAAAGCGACACCAAGGTCGGTCGCGCGCAGGGACATACACAGCCTGGCTCAGCGTTCGAAACTGTACAAATCGCAAACTTCCTATGATTTGTATATACACGTGCGCGGTACAATTAACTTTGCAAGATGTTTGATAAATAATTACGATTAGTTGATTATTAAACAAAAAAAAGATTTATTGTTGCAAATTGGGAAGCATGCTAACATTTGATCTTGTCGATCAACTCCTATCATCCCTTTGTTGTATTCGACGATACACTGTGGTTTCCAAGTAGGATTGTGATGATTTTTGCTTTGCTCAGTCAGTGCTACTGTTGTGTGTTTTGTAGATAGAATAAAAACGTCTCGTTTATCTTTCCATTTTATTGCCAGTAATCCATTGCAGCTTCTCATTTCATATTCCCCTTTTTTAAATTTTGTTCTCTTTCATTGTATATATTTCTTGAAATTGTTGATTAAAATAATTTATTATTATTAAATTCTGAATTTATGCGACAATTCCCGACCACTTGTTAAGATGGAAATTTCGGTAAATCGCAACTCGGGGTGTGAGTCAGCGTTACCTAGATTCCTGCGTTATCGATCTTTCTTGGTCGAAAGATCTCAAACAATCGAATCCCTAATTTTTGTCAACTCTGATTGCCTCACTCATTCGTAAAGAATTAATGAAGCAACCACAATTGACGGTTTTTAATTTCTAAAGAAATCTCGGGGTGTGAGTCAGGAATCTAGGTAACGCTGACTCACACCCCGAGTTGCGATTTACCGAAATTCCCATCTTAACAAGTGGTCGGGAATTGTCGCATAAATTCAGAATTTAATAATAATAACATATACACGACCGATTGATTAATAAAAAGTTGTTTGAATTACTGACATTAAAATAGAGATCGTGAATTGATGTCACCAGAGCCACGGTGGCGTAATTGGTAACGTACCAGGCTAGAATTCTGGAGTTCCCGGTTCGATCCCGGGCTGTGGTGATATTTTTTCACGATTTCTTTAGAAATTAAAAACCGTCAATTGTGGTTGCTTCATTAATTCTTTACGAATGAGTGAGGCAATCAGAGTTGACAAAAATTAGGGATTCGATTGTTTGAGATCTTTCGACCAAGAAAGATCGATAACGCAGGAATCTAGGTAACGCTGACTCACACCCCGAGTTGCGATTTACCGAAATTTCCATCTTAACAAGTGGTCGGGAATTGTCGCATAAATTGAGAATTTAATAATAATAACATATACACGACCGATTGATTAATAAAAAGTTGCTTGAATTACTGACATTAAAATAGAGATCGTGAATTGATGTCACCAGAGCCACGGTGGCGTAATTGGTAACGTACCAGGCTAGAATTCTGGAGTTCCCGGTTCGATCCCGGGCTGTGGTGATATTTTTTCACGATTTCTTTAGAAATAAAAACCGTCAATTGTGGTTGCTTCATTAATTCTTTACGAATGAGTGAGGCAATCAGAGTTGACAAAAATTAGGGATTCGATTGTTTGAGATCTTTCGACCAAGAAAGATCGATAACGCAGGAATCTAGGTAACGCTGACTCACACCCCGAGTTGCGATTTACCGAAATTTCCATCTTAACAAGTGGTCGGGAATTGTCGCATAAATTCAGAATTTAATAATAATAACATATACACGACCGATTGATTAATAAAAAGTTGCTTAAAATAATTTATCACGGGTTTTATTTTGTTTAATTTATCACCTCTATTGGCCACATTATGGTGCATACTTCCTTTGCTACAGCCTCGGCCACGTGTATATTGTGTAACGGTATTTTTACGTTAACATTAAATTTTATTCTTCTGAGGGGAAGAATTCGGGCTCGAACACGACGATAATTAATTTTAGACTTCTATAGGAGGTATAAGTAAGGTTTATTCAATAAGTTTCATAGAATTTTGTGTTGTGAGGCTTTTTGGCGCCTTTAACCGTACAATTTATCAGTGGTGTTTGATTGCTCTGATGGTTCCACGCTCTTCTTTACCCGCGAGGTTATCAGATTCTCGACTTCTGCGCTGAGCGGTGGATATCTCAACTAGGCAGTATCGAGCTCAGCCGTCTTGATCTTTTTCCCGCCTGGCTGCTGACGTGCTGTCTGCTGGGCTTGCGTCGTTGTTGCTGGCGCGTCGGTCAGCCGGTATGGACGCCGGGTCTGTGTCCGCGTACGCGTCGTTTTATTTAATAATCAAAAAACGTTGTTTTCCGTGTTGTTCCGCGTTCGGGCTCTTCGTTTATTATAGTCGTGGCGTCCCCACGTAATTTCAGTGTGTTTTTATAGTTGTGATAGTGGTCCCAGTTCGCGAATTATCTTCTTCGTGTGTCTAACGATGACAGTTTCCGTCTCGAGATTTTTCAGTGTCTCTTAATTGTTTATCAATTAGTTATCGGCTCTATCCAGGGATCTTCGATGTTGGACGTGGACGTTTCTGTTGTTCTTCTCTCTTGGTGAGTTGGTCTTTTAATTTATCGTTCTCTTCTCTTTTATGTCTATCAGTAGTGTCCTCCTAATGCGACGCGCTTGACAGTGCTGACAAAAATTGTTTCCCTCCTAATTACTTTTCTAATTATCTCAAAATTCTGAATCTAGTTTCTATTTGTTGGGCTGACTAATGCCCTCCTAATTCTATCTATTAAATATTTTTCCTAACTTCCTTTCAACTTTTGACTCCAAAGCCCTGTTGCTTTTTGATGCGGTAACTGATTTACCGAGAGTCTCAAGTTTACTGTATCAAGTCTCTGTGTTATAATTTTTCTAAATATTGTTTGTTTTTCTCCTTTCTTTTTCTGTGTTATTCCACTTTTTACTTTTTCAAAGTTTCTAATTTGGAGACCTCTAGGTGCCACAAGTCCAGTCTTTCAAACTTATCGATACGCTGCGTTGACAATTCTTCTTATAAACTATTCCGACTTATTTCTAATTATTCTATCTAAACTCTCTTATACTATTTAATTCAATATTTTCTTAATTCTCCTAAACTAAACCCTAATTATTTATTTTAATGCCACCAACTTTCTCTTCTTAATCTGGCTTTTTAGAATATTTCTTGTTCTATTCACCCGGTCCGATACTGACCGCTATTAATCTTTATATTTGTTCCTCCACTAACTTGCACTGTATTTTTTTTTCTGTTAATGTTCAAATAAATTTGTAGGGCTGACTCACACCCTTTTCTGTTAGAATTCTTAGATTTAATATGAAATTTCCAGATTTAGCAAAAATTCTACTGCTGTGCACCAGCTAGTTCTGACTTTGTCGACTGTTGAAACGAATAAGAGGCCCCTCCTTGGTTTGCAGCTTGTTTTTATACCTTTCTCTTCCTTTCTTTTACCTTTCTTTCCCACTCTCTTATTTTAACTCTTCTTTTCTATTGTCTCATGTAATTTCTTTTGTTTCAGCTAGCCCCGCTATCCTGCCCCTACATCCCCTCACTGCCCGAGCGAGGCCAGCCGGTCGCTGACCCGCTGTTTTTCGGCAGCGAAGGAATGTGACAGGCTTCATCCTGTTTCGCGGTGTCGACTGGATTCTGCTGAGCATTTTATCATTTCTTACTTATCTTCTTACATTTCTAATTTTCTATGAATAAATGATTATTTTTGTAGGAATTTGTGCTTTGTTTTATTTTGTTTCCTTTTATCCTTTTCAGGTATTATCAATAAATGATTTTGTTTGTTTGTATTTTGTGTTATATTTTATTCTGATTTTATTCTATTTTTCTTTTATCCTTTGAGGATTGTGACTACGTCACAATTGATAAGGCTGACACACACAAGCACCCATTATTATACCTCGCTTGAACTCTATCTTTCAGGGGAAGCTTACGAATTTGCTTGTGGTAGCAGTGTCGGTAATGGTTTCGCTGCGAGGCGACAATGAAATCTTCGTCGTACCGTCCAGTAACGACATGCAGAGCCCGTACAATTTAAGTATTTCGCTCTGCAGGATGTTCGCTTTATAGAGCTTAATAAAATCCATTCCGTGCAGTCCGTTTACCCCCAATGGCACATTGTTTCGAACCACGTAGAAACAATATTCTACGTTTAATGCAAGAGTCTATAGAACGATCTTCGCTTTACCTAGGGGAGTAAATTTTTCTCCTGCTACCCCTTGCAGCTCTACCTCGCTATTTACCACCACGGTCTCTGGTTTCAGTCAGCTTTATTTCACTATGATGCATTGAGCTCCAGTGTCCGCCTTGGGGGTGAGCACCTCTGTTACCGGCAACGGTGCGATGATATCGAAGATGCTGGCGGTAACGCTCGGCGCCGGCCGGGTTACCTGGAGTATTCGCAGCGTTTCTTTGGCTGCCGCTTTTCCTTTTTCATTCGAAGGCCTCTGCTGGGCGGAGAGCATGTTCAATCTCATCACACCTAGCGTTCTCGGCTCTACGGTCGCGCTGCCGGGCACTGCGGTTAATGTACCTTTTACGTTTATTTTTCCCGCATCATTCGCCCGTCGAGGTTTCTGAACGGACTGCGTCTGCCCACTTTTGGTCTGTGACAACTTCTTTCGACAGTCCTTCCCCATGTGTTCCTGTTTCTTGCAAAAATTGCAAACGACGTCCACTTTGCGGATCGTCTTATTTTTACTGGGCATTGGTAGGCTTACTCATCTCGACCTCCAAGTGCAGTCTCGAGCCATGTGTCCAGCCTTTCCGCAGATGAAGCAATATTTCCCTTGTGTTGGCGTGCCCTGAGACCTCCGGCTGTGAGCCTGACCGCCACTAGTACCTACCTTGGTTTGTACCATGCTGGTTATTTCAATGCTATATCCGGGCATGTGGCGACTTACGCGGTCGCCTTTACTTTAAAAATACTATCTCTTTAAAAAAAAAAAAAATTTTAAATTTATTTTATATTTCAATCAAGCGCGACCTAACTGGCTTTGGAGTCAACTAGGCTGTGCGTAATAGTAATAAATGTAATCGCCACTTACAGAATGGTGGTCTTGCAGACGATCCTTTCCATGGCGTTGTCCTATGTGTGCTATGGACTTGTCGTCGAGCTCCCATCTGCTGTTGGCCGTTGATGTCTTTCCCCGCGCCGTTGATCTGTTAACGGCTCCCTCGCAAGCTCACTCACTCTAGCACCGGCGTTCAACAGTTTAACAACTGTGTCTAACTGCGCGGATGTGCACTGCACAATTTCACGACAGATTGACCGGGTTTTCACGCATTACACTGGTGACCTTCGCACGAGTAGTATTCGTCACTTTATTTTCACTGTTCGTAAACTTTACGTTGTCTAATGTCACTTGTTTTCGTTTAAACTGCGGGTCATATTCACTTCGGCAGATCTATCGCCGCTACTAAAATGTTTCATGCTACCAGTAACGCGGAAATGGAATATTACGGTTGACGGTATAATATTTAAGAAGTTCTTATTGCGATTGTTTGTCGATAAGGAGATGGAACTCGCGTGAATGAAATAAAAAAACATGTGATTTTATGGTAAACGAGTAACTTAGAATTTATTGTAATTAACGGGTAACTTTCCATTACTCGTTACAATGCAGGAAGCATAAAATAAAGTATTCAGTATAATGTTTCGATGTTCTACTTTTAGACTGACTTTTGTAAATGCCGTTGCTAACTGCGTTTACTGAAAATAATTTGTTTGCAAACTATCGTCGCTCGCCAAGTGAGTTGCTGTATCAGCGTTCCTCGGTGGCTTGGCGGCGATCAAACGATAAAGCATTGAACTTCGTTTCCTGTCTTGAATGAAATTTAATATAACGGAAAATTCCGTGGCTCAACGAGAATAAAAACTAGAATAAACTTTGATTAAAATAAACAGGCGAATCGAAGGAAGAACGCCGTAGAATAGAAAAAGAAAGACAAGCGATGAATAAATTACTTAATTTAGTCATAAAAATAGAATAAGGACAGAATATCTCACAGAGATAGAAGATAATAATGCAGGGAAGGGGAAGGATTAGGGTTCTGCAATATTAGTAGCTGTATTAGTTATAATTCGAATAAATTAACATTAAGGATGAATTCGAATGAGAAAGATAAATAGGAGAAAAACACTAAAAGATTCAACTGGAAGTAATTAGAGGGAAGAAAATTAAGAAACTGTCTGATTAAAAGGGAAAGGTAAAACGAGGGCAAGCGACGCAGACCCAGAAGCACAGCGTGCTGAGACGAGACGTGGCCGTAGCAGGTAAAATAATAGAAAATGAAAATCACTAACCAGAAGAATCCTGCTGAGCCACCTCATAACAACCTTAGGTCTACAAGCACCTCCAGGGCACACTGGGGTTATCCAATCTGATAAATAAAGACAAACGGCTTTAAATAAATAACATCGAGGGGTCACGTCACCACGTAATCGAATACAATTTTTGGCCCGGAGGCCGTACCACCACAAAAACACACGCAAGCGCAGACCGAAGATGGCACAAACACTGCCAGTACCAGATTCCGTTAAAAAATGACACAAAAACAGTAAATTCCGCGGGTTGAGGCAAACGGGAAATTGCCGCAACTTGATCCGTACACGTGACAACCGACATATTGGCACACAACGACCGACCGCATGCTGGATGCAGGCGCTCACAACGGGCCAGGAGCAGCAGCAGCCAGGCGAGAAACTCAGTCAAGAAAACTTCCAACGCCCACCACAGCACATAAAATCGGATAAGTGAAAAGTCCACGTCATCAGAGGATGAAGAAGATGCAATCCAAAAATGAGTTATACACAGACAGAATTTATTGTACTGGGAGATGGCGCCACTACAACTATTTTCGCAGACTTCTTTGCTTTAAGTGAATAAGTCCTACTCTTACCTCTTTACAAGTCTCAATTAATTTTCTCACTGCTCGAGTGCAAATTCTAGACCTCTAGAAACATCAAATTAATGCTGACGCGTAAATACCGTTACATTTGTTGCCCGAAAAGGACCTCGAATAAAGGAAAGAAAGGCTGGCAGTGGGTGCCAAGTAGAAAAGCGTGGTATACGATTTGAGTTGGTATTTGCAAATCGTCTAGTACGACAGGCAATGTTAAACGCAAGTGACGAGATAATAAAAGCATCGCCGACAGGTTAATCATTAGAGTGGTGGTCTACCACGGCTGATGCACTCTTGGAACCTCAACATAGGCAGGATCGCGAGGGAGTCGAACATATAGTGGATAAGACGATACCAGAACAAGTATGAAGGACGCCGGGGAGGAGTCAATCCACTTCCTTATTAAGTGTGACTCGTCCGATAGTACCTGACACGGTTAGGATGGAGGAGATCATGTCATTCCTCAAGTCCATGAAAGATGTGTAAGACGAGATACGGGAGGAGCTGAAGGGAGCTCCAGAGAGCTGCATCTCGAGGACAGCATTACAGGAAGAAAAATTGCAAAAGCAATTAAAACGCAAGATGCAAGGTCGATGAAAGAACTGATGAGAAAATCAAGATGGCTCGAAAAGAAATTGTACGGGAACCTATGAGGTTTTTGAAGTAATTCTGTGATTATTGACTTGCAGGGAGAATCGCCGGGACGGAGGTCCGACATACAATAGGATCGGCTCTTAAGGGGGTTATCAAGGATTGGTGGCTGGTGATAGAGGGTCAGGTACACGAGTTGTCGACCTTCGAACAAAAATTTCGATTGCGATATTAGGCTCGCAACATGCAAGACAAGGTGAAAAAGAACTTAGAATTCGGAACATTTTATACCGAAGAACAATCTTTGACACATGCAGAATACGCGACGAGAGTGATTGAAAATGCGCGGAATCTTAGTAAGAAATTGAGTGACGAGGACATTAATAGGCACCTTGCAAAACATTTTGATGAAGAAGTGCACAGTGCAGTGTGAGTTCGCCAGATTATAAATATCGACGATGTTCTAAATGCTAAATGTCCACGATTTTCTGAACTGTTAAATCAGGGGAAAGACAAGTTCAGGAAGACGATACAGGTGCACTTAATATGACAGAAGGTATGTGGCCAGTAATCGTTGCCGGAAATAGAGAAATACCAGATATTGGAAGGCCTATACCGATAAAGGTGGTTGAGGAAGTAGAAGGAACATTTATTTGCTCTACGATGGTAGAGGATTCACGAGAGTTGTTATACGAAAATTCAAAATGGAAGAAGAAGAATGTGGCACCGTAGCCAAGGTAAGCAGGACCGAAGAGGCACAGGGGTTACCAGCGATGCAGTGCTATGAGGAGGCCAATGGATGCTGGATTGAAAAAGGACTGAAGGATCTTCCGAAACCTACTCGACGGACTGATGTAGACGTAGAGTGGACTAGGATAGCACGAAAATGCAAGGTCGAGAGTAATGCGAACAAGGAGGAAGCTCATGATTCCCGTGGAAGAAAAATGATAACCGAAGAAAAGAATTGACTCATCAAGCAAGCCGAAATTTACCATCCTCGAACGCACCGATTTTAAATGTTGAGAATGGATACAAAGTTGTGGCCTACGGCCCGGAGACGGAATATGATGCTGGGAATCTGACTACTATACATCACATACGAATACGGTGGGCTACGTAAGGTGCGACGTGGGATTGGTTAGGTAAAAAAGGGTTAAAAATAAAAGAGCAAGAGGAGTGTGATGAACAGTGTTATACTCGTATATATATTTTTTATACTTCTACAGAAAAACGATTTTTATAGACGAAAAGAAAAATATTCTTGTTTTTGTTATATTTATATTTTTCTATCAAAGTTAATAGATAGTTTTTTTTTATTTTGGATGGATGATTTTTCTTGTTACCGGATTTTATTATAGAGGTACAACAAGCGAGATTTTATAATATTTTTATACGTATATAATTTTCTACGGAGATAGTCTTCGATGTTTTTTTTTCTTCTACGTATAATCCAGCAATAGTTAATCCCCTAATTACGAATGTATAACACATGTTATTTTATTTAAGAGAAAGACACCTAGGAATGCGAAAGCATAAAGAGTAAAACTAAGCTTCCCTTAACAGATTAACACCAGATAAATAAGATAACAAAGTTTCGAAGAATGTAACAAATGTCTACGTACCTATGGACAACCAAAAGAAATCACGCGTTACACACAATTCGACTCGCGCACAATATATCTAAACCACATTGCTAGCCGTCTCTCACTCACCGTATCTCGCACGACATTCTTGAATATTCGGGACGGCCTTTCGCGTCACTTCTAACGCGCACCACGTCAATTGCGCCACGTGGGCCTGGTTGGGAAAAATCTCCCTCGGGCACAACTCTTACTCACGGCTAGTTATGTATAATTTTGTATCTTTAACACAAGATGACAACTTATTGTAATATTATACTGTATTAATACGATTCTGAAAAACGAAATTAATTTTACTTGATAGGTGACATCACTGGAGCACGCGTTGTCTGATGATCCTCATTTGAGCATAGAAGCCGATGAGATAATAGCAAGCATCGTCAAACCGATGTACGCATTCAGGTTGGCATCCTGCGCATCAAGACAGACGGAAATCAACGCGGACATGCTGAATGACTGCTACAGCGTTATAAATATCGAGGTAATTATGGACGACATACGTTGTGAAGGTTAAAGGCCATATGAAACTCTCTTTTCCAAAGTTTCGAAGACTCAAATTCTCAATTTCTTTTTACCAACGACATCGAATGGTTGTTCGCTTTCTCGCAGGAGGGCACTAATCTTAAAATAATGAAAAATAGCATTCGGACAGGAGAGTTTACAAAATTAATGGTTAGAAGCCACTGAGGGCCCTGGCGAGACCGGCAAATTGCGTGTGCGTCATATTTAAATAATTCATGTTTTAATCTTTCTTATATAGCAATGAATGTCGTCCCGTCGACGACAATAAAGAACCCTTACAAACAGGTATTTTTTAAATTACACGGATCAAGATGTGTTCGAACTATTTATGTATTATATTTATATTTATATTATTTGAATGTGCATTATTCAAGACCGCAAGAAAATTGGCAAGGTGATTGACGAGATCAATAATGGGAGGTGTACAAAAAGTTCAGGTTGACAAAAATGATTGCAACTTTCATAAAGAATCAGTGTTGTAAAGCTGTATTTTTCTCTGGTGTGTTTCACCTGGGTTTACTTGGCAAACTACAAAGCGCTTTGCAGCTATGACTTGATGAACTCCACTTTGCCCTTGACCACATGAAGCTCCTCGAGATTGACTCCTTCGGCAGCTAATCTGGAACAATTGACTGACACACAGGCCTCAGATGGATCTGCAAGCGCATATAGTTGACAGCTCCTATTTTAATTGTTCATAGAGGAATCTTTGTATTTGTGAAAAAAATGTCCGGATTTTTGTCATGATACTAAGAATTGTCTAAAATGTCCAGAAAAGCGTTTTAGAAAAAACGGCAGAATGTATGTTTGTATGTGTGTGTATGTAAACAGGCTTGCAAAATTAATGCCTCTATATCTCAAGAACAGCTTTATCAATCAAGCTGAAATTTGGCACGCCAGTAAAACAGTTATGCTCCTTTGATTGGTACATTTACCTAATAATTAAAGTACCTATTCGGATTTCATACAATTTTCTATTTTTCTAAAAAACGGTGTGCCTGCTCTATCTGTCGCAAATGTTTACTGATCAAGCTAAATAGTCCTTACAAATAAAATAATGTTAAACGACGATCGGTATTAATTCAAGACAAATCTATAAAGAGGTTCGAATTTTATACGATGTTTTATTTTGCGAAAAATTGACGTTGTCGCTCTAACTCACGTCAACTTTGACCAGTTGAATTCAAATTTTCTATAGGAACCAACTCATATTCAGCTGTTGTGTCGCGAACTAATTCTTTGTATATTATTTCGCCATTGTTCCTTCTTTGCGTGAGGCCCACTCACCAAAGTAGAAAAAATGTGCAAACGTAAGCAACGAGCTGCCAGCAATGACTGCTGCGAGCTCGAGCTACATCTTGCTGGAATTCGCAAGAAAGATTATTATGAAATCCATTTCGACACTCGATTTCGGTCAATGGGGCAAATAACTGCTTTGCCTAAATCAGTCAAAAGTTTAACATCAACCTGGACGGTTGATCGCGGGTCGGACTCGCCCGAACTATTAAATTCTATGAGTAGATTCAAACGCGAGAGGTTGGTTCCTCGTACGGGCTCGAAACCACATTATATTGTATTATACTCTTATCGGCTTTTAAACGGACAACGGGAAGTTACCGTTGCCTATAATAAATACTTCCATTTTTACATGAATTCACGTTTACACGAATTACTCGAGTTCCATCTCCTAATCGGCAAACGATCCCAAAATAATAACTTTTTAATATTATACCAATTACCGAGTTATCCAATTACGCGGTACCGGCATAACAAGCAGTAGTGCATATTTAAGTTGATCAAGATTAGTAGAAGAGTTCGGATTTTATAGCAATTTCGATTTTTAAAGCATTAACTACTTTTACTTTGGAAACATTTGACAAAACGATCTAAAATTTTAGACACGTGCGTAATATCGTTCAAGAATATTTAGTACCAAACGTGTTGAAAATTGACAAAGGCGCTCAGATTTTATACAACATGATATTTTTTAAAACAAGGAGGCTTCCTCATAATTTTTTTTTTTCACGTAGCTTCCTCCATTAGGAAGCCAACATTGATCAACACACTTTCTTATGGAGGTGGCTTTGTGAAAAAAGGAAAATAAAGAGAAAGCAATATGCAAGGTGCTACTTTGCATCCTTATTTATTTCTGCGATAGAGCGAACTACATTTCTAAAACTTAGTTTTGGAACTCGCTAAGCGCGTGAAGGATCTGCGACGATGATATGCGCAATAATTAACGGCAGCGGAAACCAAGCTCCATAAGCTTGACAAAGGGGCAAATGGAGTTCATCGAGAGTCACAATTTGCATACAGCCCAGGACGTTCAAGTAACGTACGCCAGATAAATTCAGCTTCATTCTGCTTTCTCTTAATAGTAATTATAGTATTTTTGCCTCACCTGTTAAGCCCCCCCCCCTCAGCTGTTGATCTCATCAATCGCCCTCTCAATTTTCTTTCTGCCTCAACGACACCGTTCTGTCTGGCGATAACAGCATCTCATTACTTTCTTGCAACCTTGAATAATCTTCTTTGTCGTTAACAGGACAACCTTTATTGTCTGCAGAAGGTCTTCAACACCTTAAATGGACTATGTTATATGTAAATGATCAAAACATTTAAAGTATCTCAATATGACGTAAACACGGTTTACCAACTTCGCGAAGACTCTCAGTGACTAATGCGCATAAATTAGTGCCCTTCTACGACGTACGAAACAGTCAGTTGGTGCTGTCGGTAAATAATAATTCGAAAGCTTGAGTCTCCGAGACTTGAATACTCCCCGCTGCTCGTCCCGTGCCTTGTCAGTAACAAGAACTGTAATCCATTTGTTCAAAAGTGCTCAACCTTCCGGGGAAACGGAAATTATTAGCATCTTCGCAATTGATAGATACAGACGTTATAATCCGTGTTTAGCACTAAATGTTCAACACTTTTAAAAAAAAATTAATTACGGTTTTTGTTGCCGACTGAGTCTGTTTCACATCACCTTAATGCCTACGTTTGAATCCCTATCGCTTCTATTTCACTTGAACTTTATGACATTTGAACTGACTTTTTCGGACATATTACGATAAGAATTAAATAAAGTTGATATGAGTACTTAGATCTGTTATCGAGTTGCGCTATATCTATTTAATCTATGGAGGTGAAGTTTGAAACCTTGCAAAGTCAATCCGTCTTTCTGAGCTCCCAGCTCTCGCGCAAAACAAATAAATATTCCTACCAGTATCAGAGCAGTATTTGATCCAACCGGAGGTTATAAAATATTTTCTGGGGTAAATATAATCTAACTCTTCGCAATAACGATGGATTGAGGAAAAGAGTAGTTTTTTTTTACCAATTGAAAAGTCTTCATATTCACATAAGTTTCGGACTTGTATGCCAATGTTCCCAAGTGGCGAAGTCTTAACGCCAAAGTCTCCATACCAATTGCTTATTAATCGTCGGTCCTTGTCTCTGATTGTTCAATAAAGGGTGATCCAGATTTGTTATCTTAGATCATGGCGAAGATCTGTACGGGTGCCTTCAATGTCCAGTTAATTGTGAAAAATTTCCCGGCGGCCTGTTTCCTTCACACGATATCTTTTGATACTGGGTGGTCAAAAAATATTATTTTAGACCATTTTGAGGAACAGCATCTGTAAGTGCTTTTGATGTTTAAGTTCTCATAAACAATTTCCCTATGTTCTGCGAACTTAGCGCTATAGTTTTTGGCACTGGGTGGTCGAAGAATATTATTTCCGAGTTCTTGTAGATTATTTTGGAATGCCCTCAGAAGCGTCCGCACCGTAACTTTTCATACTGGGTGATGCAAAAAATACTATTTCAACCTATTCCGAGCAACCACGTGCATCTTCTCTTATTATCGTCGCGGTTATCGTAGACCAAAAGACGCAACTAAGGATAATTTATTAATATTTCCATTTTAGAGCAGATGCGTCGCTCAGGGATTGAAGTTGGTCTGGCAACTTCAAGAGCTATAGAGCGTTTGCACGAGATACTCGGAAATATTGGATTAATAAATGATTAACTTTTATTTGTCCACTTATAAACGTAACAACAATATATTATAACATAGTTGCAAGTTAGGGATTTATAATTAAATGCCGAATCCACTGCGTCATCAATGTAACGGAGTCGCAAATAAACCTTGAAGGTAGGAACACAACTGTAAATGGTCGACTATACGGAATAGAACTGTTAATTTTCCTGTTATAATGCTTGACCGTCGTGATCGATCTCCGGAGATGAACTAACTAAACAATAAGGAAAACAGTCCTGAATGCACAGCGCAATAATATCGAGACAAAGGTACATACTCAGCAGTGATAAGCACCACTGCGTCGCACAAGAAATGATGCATGTATGCGCGGCGGGAGCGAAAATTTTACAATTAATTTTTAACAATTTAAATACACAAAAAAAATGCAGAATCAGCTCGGACGTAATATTACCATTCGTCTATTTACATAACGATAAAATTGAAACCATATTGATTGTTACTGTTGGATAATCAGCTGGCGCACGGCGATCGATATTCGTCGTGCGCCTACCTGTTGCTGTGCCTGAGCACACGACTCTCGGTTGAGCCGAGGATGGCCGAAGCAGGGCTTTGCGGAGCCGAGGCTGTGCCTCGTTGATACGCCGCGTCGAGCGAGAGGATGTCTCTCTCGCTTGACTTCGGTTTCGCTCACTGGCTATCTCGCTCAACTGACTTCAGCGCCCAACGACGCTTTCATACTAGCAGCCATGTTGAAAATTTAGACACTTTCGCAACAGCATCGAGGAACAGCACACACAGCGCACTTTTTGGACCTTTTCAATGGCAATGAGGAGTTGGATGCTCATCGGTACATCAACATTTTTGGTCTCACTTTTTGGCGGCATTGCAGCACATGTCACGCCACGTTTTCTCTCAACATAATTTGCCGGTATAATTAATATAATTATGCAGGTGTACTATATTCACTGTACTTTTCCCCAGGACATCTGCTGGAAGAGTACAGCGACTATACACTGCTCATTTTGTGCATCCTCACTATGTGTTGTATTGTGCTACGCAGTGCTGCCTGCGTAGCTAGTCTCATGCGTGTAGAGCACTCAAGCAATTTCAATTGCAAGTGCTCTCATTTGTTCACTGCAACCTCTCTTCATTTAGCTGCTGAGAGCTTGCTGTGAATTGTTATACCACCTTACGCACTCATTTATCTCATAGCGTGGCATGCTCCGCAGCACTGGCTGTGGTGCGTACACTGCTCTCAGCACATGCAGCACAATTAATATAATTGTGTGCTGCAACAGCTCAAATTAAATTCAGCCACATTAATTAAATTCAGTTGTTAATTCTCAGAATTTTGGTGTATTTATTTATATTATTTTGTATTCTTTCTAAATTTGGTCTCTCTTGTATTTATGTTCACTTTTATAATTTTTCTAATAGTCACAATTTAATTGTATTTGTGCGAAAGGTACAATAAACTACTTTCTCCAAATTCCATCGACAAGTCTGGTTTATTCTCACCCTGTCATCGAGTGAAGCTTCATTAGTTTCAATATATTTCAGATCGGTCAAACAACACCATCGGACGGAATCTCAAACAGTTACTTTTGAATCAACATCGAAGTAACATTCAGTTAATTGTAAGTAGAATTACATATACGGCGTGAAAGGGAATATGTAAAACTGAGTGGAGCGTGTAATTTTTTTCTAAGACCGCTGAACATAAAAAGTCATTGATGCAAACCCGGACAAATAATATTTATCGATCACCCAGTATCAAAGACTGTTGCACTAAGGTCACCGGATATAGGGTATCTGGGCATCGAGAAGAATTTATACTGATTCCAATAATGAACTAAAGTAGTTTTTTTCGACCACCCTCTACGAAAAACTATTCTGCTGACGCAACTTCAAGAGCTATAGAGCGTTTGCACGAGATACTCGGAAATAATATTAATCGACCGCCCAGTATTAAAACTATGATACCAACGGCACAGGATGCAGGGAAATCGTCGACGATAACAGAGACATCGAGAGCATACCCATCCTCGTAATCTAAAATATAATTTTTCGGACACCGATTACCAAACAAATCGGAGGTAAAGTGGCACGAACAATTAGTATTAGCTATAGAGACTTTGATGTAAGGAGAATTTACCGTTTGGAGACATTGTCATACATCCAGCTCCGGAAGGCTTCAGTGAAAAATCGATCGCTCTCGGGTGGTTAAGCGATAGTCGCCGCTGGAATTTGAAAAAATGTGTTAATGAAATTAAACTTTTGTTTTCTGTAGCAAGGACGGTTTCGAAATGAGATAAATGTCTCTTACATAATAGAATTATAGGTCCAGGGATGCTCAGGAAGGTGTTCATTTCTGTGAAAAACTGTAGTATTTTTGTAGCATAGTTAGGATTGCGACTGCAAGTTTCTTTTTGAGAACACAAAGAGAATAGGATGTCTGTCCACTTAACCCTTTGCACTCAAGAGATGACTCTCGCTCACTAATAAGTGGTGAGCGAGAGTCCCCTCGACTTTCCAAGCAGTGTTCTGAATAAAAATACTTTCTTCTACATAATGGAAAAATTCCAGGTCTGAAGATGCATCGGCAGGTGTTTATTTCAGCGAAACACTTTATCATTCCGGTGACAGATTGAATACCATAAGTATAACTTTTTTTTCTTTGGCGAAGAAAGTCGTGATCGCTGCAGCAACAATGGTTGTTTTTAGGAGGACGAAAGAACTCCTGCTCATAAGAAGATTTAGCGATGGAAACGAGAATCGTCGAACACTGTTTGCAGTCAACAACGCGCAAATTGTGTTATTGTCCTAGCACAATGGCGTTTGAGATAGAAGCGGCCGTTGTCGATTAGATTGTTGTTGTGAATAAATCCTGATCGATGGAGTCGAGACGTCTGGGTGTAAACTGAACATTTCTTGAAGAACGAAGAAGTAAACCATGGAATTCTGAAACGTCAGAATTGTAGCTGTTGAGAAGAGTCCCCGGAGAGATAACGAGTTGCATAAACCGATGTGGTTGGCCAGGTGTCCAGAGCGATAATGTAGATCGAGGAAGAAACCGGATTAAGCCAGAGTCGAAGGGAGGGGGGGGAGTCGGAAGTGAACGATCGGCTAGACCTGTCAGCTGAGGGCCTCTTGAGGGAGCTATAGACTTTTCTGAACAATGGTCATAAGACGAAAATGAGACTTTGATGAGAACGAGAGATCCGATCTGCACTGATTTCGTTTTACATTGCCACTTAGACGTGGTTTGAAGTCGTTGTAGGTATTCTGAGCTGCATCGACTCGAAAATTGTGCGAGCATCTAGCGAAGGAGCTGCTAACGGGACAGTCGAGAGAATAGCGTGTCGATGATTGTTACTTCCGGGATCGTCGTGAGAGCAAAGCCGATGATGAGTTGACCAGGCAACGACGTTCGCAAGGTTATCGGAGAGAGGACACAACGGGCACGAATTGAGTACCACTTCAATTTATGTGAGAAACATTGGGAATTTTCGTAGGAGTAGGCTGGTGTCTCCGATCACTTGCTTCAGATGAAATTTGACTGATTTGACCGCTGCTTCCCATTTTCCTACAAAATAGCCGGCAGGAAGGGGGTTGAACTTCCATCGAGCTCCGTCATTTGCGAGAACGTTCGCGAGTGTCGAGAATTGATTTTACCTCAAATCTATGGGATGTCCCAAGCTCCGCAGTTGCGAGAGGTGAGTTACCACCGAAATCGTGAGGCAAATCGCAGAGACGAGCATGACACAAGCATCGTCGGGATCGGTGATTACTCGCAGATAGATAACGACGCCAAGCGCTTTTTGAGATTTGTCCAAAAAGCCATACAGTTCACTGCGAGGGCTGCCAAGCGAACTCCGAGCCAATGAGAGATCGATATGAGCGAGTTGTTTTTAAGATACTCGGTGTATTGTTTCCATCGTGACAGTAGTTCGTTCAGAAACAGGTTATTCCAGTTGAGCCAGATAATCCTAAGATCTTGCATTATTATTTTCGCGCCAAATATGACCAAAGCGATTCACCCGAGTGGATCGAATAGTTGAGCGATGCGCGATTAGACAACGCGTCTTGAGACGGGTGTAGTATTTTCGTGCTCGTGCGATGAGAACATGAACGTATCTGACCTCGGATGCCAAAGTGCTCGTGAGAGAGGACCATCTTCGATCGAACCCGGATTGAGATTTGCTTTCGTTTCTTCCAGAAGATTTGTGTACATATCTTGGTATTTGACTGTACATTTTTGTAATTTGAAGCAGCCGGTGTTAAGGCATTCGTCGAGTTCTTTGATTTTTTGTTGAGCTTTCTCAGGATCGTTCACGCCAGACAGGACGTCGTCGACGTAAGTTTCGCGTTGCATCACATCCACCGCGCGAGAATACCGGTTGCTCTCGTCATTTGAGAGCTAACGTATAATGCGCTCGCGTTACTGTAAGTTACCGTGGTAGGTCTATAGAGGATCTGTATACGTTTCTCTCCACACGATTGTTTATAAGTTTATAAGTCCCGGTTGTCAATGTGAACACGAATTTGGCGATACATCTTCTCGATGTCGATTGAGAAGACGTACGCGTACCGACGCCAGTCTTCCAATGCGTGAATCCAACCGCAAAGTAAACCTTCGAGCTCACTGAAGGTCGCGAGATTCGAGTCTCCTCCAATTTGCTTTTCCCTATCTTTTATTGATTTGGGATCGACCTATCCGCTCTACCTTATATACGAGAATTGGTTCTCAGAATTTCGACTGTTTTTCTGAGAGCGGTTAGTACACTGACCGATTCATTCACGTCAGCGAGAAGAGATTTTAGCTCTCTAGCTAATTCGTGAGTAACGTGACGCATTAAAAGGAGCTCGGCAAGATGAGGATCAATGTGCGCGCGCTTGTTTTCACATCGTTTGGTGAGAGTGTTCCACGCCCGTTCAAAGATCTCTTCGGTCATGGAAAGATTGCTCACGAGTTAAGTGGATTCACCCGATAGGCATTTTGAGATATTGCATTTTTTCGGCGGTCGTTAAATCGTTGTTGGACCTTGCCATAGATGTGAATACGTTACGTAACAATGTCCACTCGTTTTAAGAGCCCGAGAACTGCGGCAAATTAATTCGAGGGAGTGTCGCGATCGGGGCGCGAGGTGCATGCTCTTCGTAGCGGACCCGTCGTGCGTCTGCTTGGTTCTCGCCTGTTGGATTTCTTCGATGATATTAAGAATTTCGGCAGATCGATCAGTATACGATTCTTCGCACAGTTCGTAAAGATTATCCGTGAAATACGGCAACGTCTATTTTTCGTTATCTCTGAGGACACAGAGCATGTCGTTATACTTTTGTAATTTCTTCCAATTTTCCGTGAGGTTGCCTCGCCATGATTTTACATGCGCTGGAGTGTATTTCGCCACTTCAAGTTTCCCCAGATCTGTCATAGCTCGACGGGTAATTCGAAGGGCTCATGCTGTCTCGCTGTTACCGCGCCTATCGACATTGTTTATTATGGTCGACACACACTTGATCGGGCGATCCGATACACTCGAGAGTTCATCGCACAGGCATCGATTAATTGCACGACAACTGTGGCACCGCTGATCCGAACACTCTCAATTTTTGAAAAGGTACAGAAGCTCGTGATTGCTCATGAGGCTACCGGTAACACGAGCGAGAGGGATGCACGTGATATAGATCTGAGGCCAAAAACAGAATGGTCATTATCTGTTCTGTTTGACTTTTTGAACACGTTAGTTGTTAGAGTATTAGTTCGATCTATGGCGCTGGTTGCCAGTGGAATGTGAATTTGGTGATAGGTTGAGTCATAGAACGTGGCAGGTGATAAAATAAGATGGCCTGCTGCTTACCACAATAAATATTTGATATATTTAAAATAACTATACAATTAAAGTGTGGAAATATCGGTGAGTACAATCAGAAGGTCTGACGCTCCACAATTGTATTAATAAACAATGAGCATGAATGCGTGGGACGTAGCCACAGCCACGCGTTGAGCACGAGATGAGGATGTACCGAGGTGCACCAATCACACAACAACTTTTCACTTAAGTTCAAATGTCCGTTGAGGTGAGTTCACCTGTTTTACATGCACTTGAGAATATGAGATGCGTAATCGTAAGTACATGAGTATCACGCGCGAGAAAACCGATATGAGGTGACAGAGGTGAGCGCACATACGAGGCAATCGTTGCGGCGTTCAAACAAGTAAGAACCTAAAATGGCTGAGAATCGAACGGCGCCGTCAAGCGGAGCTACCATTTCCCGTTGCAGCTCCTCTAAGGCGTAAGCGTTACCCACTGCACGAACTATCCGCCGAGCGGAGCGTGCTAGCCGTGAGAATTCCATAACATTAGACGTTGATCCTCATCTCAAAATCTTACATCACGAATCGTCTTTTTGTTTTGTATCTTTATGCTCGTTTATCATTGAACGCAATTTTCATATTTGCCACATGTTATATTATGACTAATCCGCCAAATGCTAGTTTTCTACAGTTTAAAGTTTTCTGTGTCGATAAGAAAAATCGGTAAATAGTGCTCTTCGAGATAGTCAAAATCTATAACAATTTTGAAATTATTAACGCTATGTCTACGCAATCGGGAACGGCGCCGCGGACGGTAGCCGTGTAGCGAATGGGCTACGTTAATGGCAGCCGGGAACGGATGCAATGATGGCAGCCAGGAATAGCTGCGATAATGACAGCCGTATGGGTAAAACGGAAAGTACATTGTACGTAGTTTAAACATCACTAAATTGTATGAAACAAAAAAAGACGGAGACATTTTTTTTCTAATCACGGATACGTAATGCGTAGAGATGAGAATCTTTTTTTATCCTTGGTTTATTCAGCCATATGATATACATACAGGGTGTGCGATCTTTTATGTCGGTATGTAAACATTGAATAACTTTTTTTAAAAAACAACCGATTTCCATATATGAGGTATTTTTATTTAACTTGGTCCTTTACAATTTATTTGGACTAGTTTTTGAATACAAAATCAATGAAGTGGCCGCCTTTATTGGCCAAAGCAAAATGTGCCTTTTTTGCTGCGTTTTCCATCACTTTTTCGAGCATCTCGGGCGGTATAGCGATGATTTCAGCACGAATGTTTGCCTTGAGCTCGTCAATGGTCTGAGACTTATTGGCGTACACTTTGCTTTTCAAATGACCCCACAAAAAGAAGTCCGGAGGGGTCAAATCTGGGGATCTGGGTGGCCAGTCAATATCGCCATTTTTTGACATCACACGTCCAAGGAATTTTCGTTGCAGAAACTGCATTGTTTGATTTGCAGTGTGACATGGCGCACCGTCTTGTTGAAACCAGTAACCATCCAGACCTTTTTTACACATTTGTGGGCAGACATAATGAGCCAACATCCACTGATATCGATTCCCATCGACTGTTTCGCTTTCTCCGAATTAAAATGGCCCAATGATAGTTTTGGCGCAAACGCCGGCCCAGTCATTTTTTGGTCATGCAATGGTGTTTCATGGATCTCGTGTGGATTCTCCGTTCCCCAAATGCGGCAGTTTCACTTGTTAACGGCGCCAGAGAGTATGAAATGGGCCTCGTCGCTCATCAAAATTTGCGTCCAAAAATCAGGTTCAGTGTTAACCATTCGAGCGACTGTTTGGCCGTATTCCAAGCGACGTGGACGGTCTGACGGCAATATTCTTTGAGTCAATTGCACTTTATACAATCGGTTGATAAATGTCAAAGTTATTCAATGTTTACATACCGACATAAAAGATGGCGCACCCTGTATACGTATTCAAATATAAAGTTACATCTTTATTTCTCTACTAATTAGAATCATCAATATTAATTCTTATTTTATATAGGGTAGCTCGGTAATGTTACGAGACTCGTCGAGTTCTGTTTTAAATAGAAATAATTCCTTACTCGGTAGTTAGAAATAGGAAATCTATACGTATCAATTGCATATAATGATTGCACAGAATATGTGTATACTTCGGTATGAAACTAATTGCGTTCTATTTCAAACAGAAATCCTTACTCACTATTTAGGAACATAAATATTAATACTTATTATTATGATTATGCGAACCGGTTGCCCTGTCGGCAATCAGGAGAACTGGAACGGCTGCTCTCACGGTAATTCCAGCCGGTAATTCAGTCGCGTCTAGTTCGCGGTTATATTTTAGATTCTTCGGGTTCTTTAGGTTCTTAAGGTTCATACAGTTTAGTGATGTATAAACCAAGTACATTGGACTTTCCGTTTTACCCAACGGCTGCCATTATCATCGCAGCTGCTTCTGGCTGCCGGTTCGCTATACGGCTACCCTTCGCGGCGCCGTTCCCAGTTGCGTACACATGGCGAATTATTAAATATGCCACATGACGTAAACAAAATAACTTGTACAAATTTTAAGCTATTGAACTAAAACTTTGTACGTAAGTGAAATTACGATTAGGGTAGGTCAATATTGCCTTAGTCAGGATAAATAAAAGAGTTAAAAATTGACATTAAAAAAAATGACTACAATCGATTTGTTGCGAACTGTTGTTGGTCAATTCATTATAATAAATTCATTTTATCTGTTTTATTTAAACCTTTTGTTTGCATTCCCTCCGTTCGCGTGAGTTCCTACTTCTTATTGACAAATGATCCCAAAAATAACTTCAAAATCTTATCCTTTCGACTCATGCATCTCAGTATTCGAACTGAATGGCATAATAGATTTAACGCTTACAACTCAAGAATAGGTTGATTTATTGAACTGAAATTTCACACGCAATTGGAAGAGTTACTACCCGATCATCGTGGTGAATTGAATTCAAATTGATACGGTTACTAAATTATTATAAGTTATAATTTTTCTCAAACATCGAAATTATGTAATCTTGTTATCTTGTGCAAATTTCACATTATCGAAATGAAATTTTTGGTACAAGTGCAGTTACAGACAAGGGTGGTTGATAGTAATTTTGCATAGGATTGATAATCGATATCAAAAGGTATGAATTCTGCTACTTTTTAAAAATTGGTTGCTCGAAATATAGAACAGTAACAATAGTGTTACTCAATAGTATTAAACCAGGTCTGAAAGTATAACTTTGTACATTGCTTGCTCATTATTATCCACATATCACACACCTTCCTCTATGAGGAAGCCAAAATTGATGAACATATTTCGGCATACCTCGAGGTGACTTCTCTGCAACGTCGGCAGTTTCTAAACGCGATCAATTTCTTTTACATAATAGAAAGATTCGAGGTCCAGAGATGTTCTGGAAAGCATTATTTCCTCCAAAAAATCTAGGGTATTCCGGTAATAGGGTCACTTGTATACCCTAATTATTTTTTTCCAAGGAAAGTCCTTGCCTCTGCAACAATGACAGATATAGGGCCTACAATTATATCCCTATACTACGACAAAAATCTCGTTGCAACGAAAAATCGATCACTTCCAGCGCAGGTTGGGCAGTAGTCACCACTAGGATTTTTATTATTTTTTTTTTATGCGAAGAGACACTTACTCTCTGCAACAACGACGGTTTCTGAACGAAAGTATTTGTCCCATAATGAAGAGAAGTATTTCTTTTTCGTCGAAAGAACAGAAGAGTTATACTAGTGACCATAACCCTATGCCCGTAATGCTCTAACTCATACCGATGGTGTTCCGGAGCATCAACGGTCCTAAAAAATGTATGTCGAGTAGCGATCATAACGGTACCACAAAAATGGTATAGTTTTTCGCTCAAATTAACGTCTTGCGGAGCATTTCTGAACCTATAATGTTTCTATTACATAAAATCACGTTTTTCCCTTCAGAAAACAAATTGTTGCAGCGACCAAGGATCTATTTGCATTTTTTTTTAAATTAGAGATCGGTTGATTTTTCGTTGTAACTAAAGCTTTCTTATGAGTCAACGAGACCTTCTCCTTCCTCAAACCGTCGAGTTTGCAGCGAACAATATTGTATTTGCCTTGAAAAATAATATTCTATTCGCTCCGGTAGGATCAAATACTTCTCTATAGCACGAAACTTCCTTTATTTTTCGTGGGAGCTGGCAGCTCGGAAATACATTGCAACGTTGCAAACTTCACCTCCATTGTAATCTCTGCTTATTTCTATATTCAATTTTGCTAAATTGAATATAAAAAATGTACAGAATGTATCGCTATGGCAGGTGTCTTAATCATGATCAATTACACCGAGTTATTTTACATAAATACATTTTTCTGACGTGAATATCTCGTTCTACAGACTTTTTTTAATATTACAAAAAATTGCGACAATTGAACTATCGTTATGAAGTCGCACCTGTCGCCGTGATACATTCTGAAACAGTACTTGAGAAATATCCTCCATTAAGTAGACAGTACAGGACATATTGCAGATTATAGTAATAATAATAGTAGTACACGTTCGTCAATTCTTTCGACCCATCGATTTGACTAAATAAGTCTCCGCATAGATCCAACCGAAATAGAGTTGTGTTCATCCGATTTTTTTATAGTTAGAAAACTTACTGCTTCTTTAAAACCAATGCATACGATTATTAATAACTGTAAACTGGATTTTCAAGTTTAGTTATATTTAAAAATAAAAAAACTGTAGAACCGACTTCATTGTTTAGATTTCGAGTCTTCCAATTTTAAGATATTTTATATTACTATTTCTCTTTCAGAAAGGGTATTCAGTAATATCTTATCGTTTGACTTTTCTGCTTGCTCTTCCTTTTCCTTTTGCATCTCTTCTTGCGTTAACAGCCGATTATTCCTTACTGTGCTGCACGCATACGCGGCATACTACGGAAAACTTAGCGAATACAGGTAGTCCTTTCAATAGACGCTGGGTTTTGCTACGAGTAAACACAAGTAAGAACATTGAGAAGTCGGAAAAATTATCCTTCGATCGGTTTTTTTATATGCAACTATTGGCGCCCCTGGAGACGAACAGCACACCTATCGTTATTCTTATAAACAAGGATGCAAAGTCGAACCTAATACATTACTTCCTCGTTATTTTCCACTTTTTGTAAAGCTACCTTTATAAGGAGCTATGGTAATTAATTTTGGCTTCCGCATCGAAGAAACTTTGTCGGAAGGGTGGAACATTATGAGGAAGCGCCTAAGCATTCTGCTAGTGTTTCGGTCACGCCTTGCGACATCTTGGGGGCAACCGACTTTATTAGCTTTTGTCTCTTCTATGATCGTCTCGTGCTCGAGGCTCGCCCAGCGTGTCTCCTGCGACATTGTTCGCTTAGAGCTTCGACCGAAAACGTGCCTACTACTGTGTTCCATCGATATCGATCATCGTTCCTGAAGTAGATATTCTTCGCTTTTCGCCATCTCAAGTGTACTGCTCGTCGTCCAGCGTGATTACTAATACAAACTATTGAACATTTCTGTGACTTTAATTCAGAATACTGTGATTATTCATATAAAGTGACGCTACGAGGTGTGTTTGTTAGCTCGACTCTCGATTCGTCGTCTGGATTATTACTTTCCTCACCACACTAGATCTGCGCTCAAACAGCAAGTAATTATATAAACTAAAATTTGACAAAATTTTAATGATATAGAAAGTAAAAATTTTCTAATGCTCTAAAATCTTATTGCATTAATACATGTTGAGGATTGCCTTGCCTGGTGATTTTCAATCTGAAATATATTGAAAGAGGATGAGTTTTCACTCATGACAGGTGCGAAATAACCAGACCAAAGATGTTGGTAGAGAAAGTAGTCTTTATTCCACCTTGACTCGCTTTACTACAAAAAGAAATATACAGGGTGGCCGATGTATCTAAACACATTGAAATATTTCGAAAACTACGCATCGGATCAAAAAAAGTTCTCAATAAAATTTGTTCGTCTGGAAGGGGGTCATCCAATGATACCAAAGTCGACCCCTCACCCCTACCTCTTGGGGTGGGGGTGGGGGCAACTTTGAAATCGTAAATGGGAACCCCTATTTTTTATTGCAGATTCGGATTCCCCATAAAAAAATAAGTAACTTTTATCTGAAACATTTTTTTTTGATTCGTGATAGATGGCGCTGTAATCGCAAGAAACCTGATGTTTGCGAATATCTCGAGAAATTACACATCGGATCGAAAAAAGAAAAAAGACATGTTTCATTTTTCAAAAAGCTATTCAGCGATACGAAACGTGATCCGCCCTCCCCCCACTCACTTAAAACAAGCACCCCGATGGTAAAAGGCAAGGGGACTCACCTAAAACAAGCACCCCGATGGGAACAAAAAACTACTACGTCCACGTCGTTGTTCCTGGGTAACGCTAAAAGTAGTTGTTAACTTATTGATAAACGAATACATGCTTTCAATTGCAGCGCCATGTGTAAGAAAATTTCATATTAACAATAAAGTCAAGTCAATGGATTTTGTCATGGAAAACCTAGGGTTTTCCAATCACGATAGTAGTAAGGGCACAAGATAGAGAGACTTGTGGGCGTGGCCTATCTATATTTCTGCTGGCTTGTGATTGGTCCCCCCACCTTCTCACCCCCACTTCACTCCTGCAGCTGATTGGTTGCCCCCACTTTGAGGCCCCTACTGACGTGCCACCTGGACGCCACGTGGGCCATCTGTCGGACGCATGTTACCGGTGAGCCATTTATTGTAAATATTTGACAGGAGGTATGTTACCGATGGGTGGTAGTACAATGGTACATTGGGGCCCTACATGCGATAGGACAGATTGGGCCCTACCAGCGAAAAGAAGAAAAATTTTGTAGCTTGACATCGGTAAAAAGATTTACGTCCGATCGTGTCCTACACATCCGAAGTTTTTGCTTTTTTTTTTTACTGCTTGACACTAATTAAAAATAAATCTTTCGATACTTTAAAACCAGTTATTGATATCAATAGTAATAATAATGGGTAAAAACATTTGAAGAACAAATATGTTTTATTGACAATAGCATTATGTATACAGCTTTAATAACTCTAATTAGATTAAGCGAGCCATAGGATGACGATAACGAGACGGGGCAGTACATAATTAATACAAAGTCATACGATAATTATCTTCTCATCTAGAAGTAGTAAAATTAATTATTATCTTTTATAAACATGTGTTATTAGGTGAATGATTAAATACTACTTTAACTAGTTTTTATACTCGTTCTCCGATTATTATTCCATCGGCTTTGTAGCTACTAGTGAAATGTCTGTGAGTGTTTTTTTCACTTCATAGGTTATGAATGGAATACAAAATACCTTCAACTCCAGGAACAGTATATCGAAATATTCAATGAATGAAGGATCGACACGATGGCGTACAGCCTCACACAGATTAGAGCTATTCTGTGTTAAGAGTTCTCTAATGCGCACTTGATCCACATTTTGGGCTAACTCTTTAGCGGGTATATGAATAAGTAATTCAGCACATAGAATTTCGATACAGTTTTTCACATAAGAGGTGTAGCGTTGGAGACGTATCAAGCGCTCATCGACGCACACTGTTACGGCACATAAACCGTTGAATGATTTCTTCTGCATCACTATAGCCGGTGAATAGATGTTCTTCTTCTTCGCTGGCGGTGGTTCCACTTGACTCTCTTCGTTCTGGTCGACACCGACCTCAGTGGTTGACTCATCAATGCAGCGATCAAACACAATGGATTTGGACCCGAACGATGTTGTAAAGTATACCTCAAAGTCTCCAAATTTGAGCGTGTTTGGGGTACGGTAAGCGGTCTGCTTACCATAATTCCTACACTCCTTGAAATATGAGTCTATTTCAGGTAGTGCATCTTGTAGTTTATCCCAGGTAGGGATATCGAGGATGATTCCTCCCGATGAGTTATTATTCTGTAGCTTGATGATTGGTACGACATCGCCGTTTATACGCGGTTGAAGTCCCACACTTATCTTCTTCGTTTCTGAATAATTTAGATTGTATGTTGTACCGAGAAGCAGTGGTGTCTCGAGGTTTTTCTTCTCATCGACGGATATAAGCCGATACATGGCGGCCATACCCATATCGGCGGAACTCATATTGAGCAACACGCGTAAACTTGACGAAATCTATCGCTGCTAGATGTGGTTTCTAGTGTGTCACGGGCCTGACTGCCGGTTAGCCCTTTCAACGATTCATTTTATAGGTAAGTATGGATAATCGTATTGTATATTATTGAATGGAGGGGATGGATGAAAACAGGTGTACAGCTTCCTGCGCGACCCTCAGCTAGCATCGTATTAGTCACATTGTAAACACACTGTTTAGATGAATATTTTAATTATGTATGTTCGTTTTGACAATACAGCTTGATTCCAAAATGCGGGAGTCCAAGACGTTATGTGTACGGTCTTGTAGACAGGCTGTGTAGGTGTATACATACATTAAAATTAGGGATACGAGGTCTGACAATACAGCCTGCTACCGAAAATGAAGGAGTTCGAGGGCTTGTATTGACTGTTATGTAAACAAGTCTACGCTACCGTAGACAGAAAGTGCAGGTGCATACATAAATTAGGGATACTCGTTCTGACAATACCGTTTGCTTTCGAAAATGTAGAAATACGAGAGTTCGTATTTACTGGCTTGTGAACAGATGTATATAAAAATTGAAATGAGTAATACTCGCCCACCAACAGCTTGGTCCAGAAAACGTGGGAACGCAAAGACTCGTATTTAGAGGATTTTCAAAATGGTTACCATAGAATTGTGTAATGCATAATACGATATGAAGGTATCTTTATGAATAGACACTAGGGATGACCGTAAACCCTGAATATAACAGGTCACATCGTAGACTTCAACTTTCACCATTCTTAAAAGAACTTTTGCTACATTTCTTAGATTATACAGTGTATAAGGTGAAAAGTCAAAATGCATTTATAGCTAGAGAAGAGGGGGGCTATGGTCAAAATATAAAAGCGAATGGCATCAAAATTTTCGTCTAATTCCGTGTTGAAACGCAGCAGTGCAACCACAGTTTTGTTTTGCTCTTGTGTTTTTCAATTTATCTCGCTTTTTAAAAATGGTTTTTCCGCGTCGTTCACTTTTGGAAATAGTGCGTGCAACGGCTCGTGCTTTAATCATACACGATCGACGACTTGTGCGGCGGTATACGGTGCGGTGGTTTGCGCGTATCTCGAACTTTACGTTCGAGCGGTTGACTACGGAGTTCACCAGAGTGCTTCGTCAAGGTGGTGTTGAAGGTATCACTGTAGCCTTCTGACGTTAGCTACTGATGTATGATCATTGCCAGAACCACGCATAGGAATTTCATCGCAACGGGAGTCAGTATCGGTATTACCATCGTTTACCTCGGTCATTGGTACTAAAAACATTTTTTTCGCATAATCCATTACGTAAATGGAAATGATTAATAATTTTATCCGTAATACACAGAACTGTTTTCTCAAGCGTCACTACCGCCAAACAATTTACTAAACAAAGTTGTGATGATGGGAGCCAGTAAAAGTGGTAAAAAAACACCACTTCCTTTTTGAATTATTAAGCGTTTCTTCGCTCGCCAATTATATTGTCGTTTCTTGCGGCTGCCTCTACTACAACCACCACCACCACCACCACCACCACCACTCTGCTTTGTCACACACCCTGAGACAAGCTGTCGAAGTATATTTTTATATTTTTTTAAACGTTTTTTAACACTTGACTTGACACAAATGACTCCTTGTAAAATGTTTAACGCACACTCACAGATACAATTGATTAACGGTTTATCGGCATTACGCAATATTGCTTTTCGCTGTTTTTTATTCGAATGACAAATAGCGTTAAGCAGAGCTATACAGCGTTCATTGAATGGAATGTAATGCGTATTATTTTTCTTCTTTTTCTTCTTCTTGCTGCTGGTGTTGGTACCGCTATCCATCATTAACGTAGTTTCACAATAGATGGGGTTCGTTGAAAAACAACTCGCTGTATGATGTTGATGCGTACACGAGTCATCCCCATTACTGACTGATGCGTTGTCTACTTGCGCTTCCAGTTAAATACGTTGATGAGTGTTTTTCGGTACGTAGACCAACATTCGTGGATCATCGGGAAATATCATTGTACGACAACGACAATAATCAGGTGTCGATTGTTTAAGATCCAACAGTAGATATCCGTGTGGCTGTGTGGTAGCATCGTGATATGACTCAGTTAAAAAGCGTGGGTTTTCGGGGTATACTTGTCTCGCTAAATGTCTAATTTGCGCACGATCACGTGGATTTTTAAATATAACGATATAATTGGCGTTTAAAGATATATCGCGTTGTCCATGACCCTGATGGAAAATATTTTGTGTGATAAAAATTACACTAATGTTTTTATGATGGCTACCTTTTGTGAAAAGGTCGACAATTGTATTGTTTGAGGATTCACGCATTAAATCATCGATGATAACCAATTTTTTCAAATTATTATCACCCGAATAATCCGCCTGTTGCGGTAGACCCTCGTTAAATTCAATTTTTGGTATTTTACGTTTTTTATTACTGATGTTCTTAGTAATTAACGACGACGACGACGACGACGGCTGTTGTTGATATATGCAATTCAGAGCAGCGGTATCAGGATCGAGAGAATCGCCATAATAAAATATAATTCGATCAAATTCAACGTTGCTCATTGAATTGAGAAACTTTAGAAATTTTCGAACAAAAACTGTTTTCCCACATCCTGTTGGGCCACAAATCAGCGAAGTCCACGGATGTTTCCAGCGCACATCCATTATTTTCACTTATTCGAATCTACGTTGCTAAGATGCAAACTGTATACAATAAGCTTATTACCCTCCTGGGGCGGCGGCGGCGGTGCGGCTCCACACGTAGTTATTTGCTTATGAGACGTGTGCGCGAACGCGGTTCAGCTTATACAGACACACACTCGCCTGCTCATAAGCTTATGAGCGAGTGTGTGCCACCGCGACACATGCGCACAATTCAGCTTACACGTCGCATGTGTTGTTAGCTAATGACCACAGGTGGTTGGGGACTGTGAATGTAATACAACAATAAAAACAACAACAACAACAACAACAACACCGTAAATATACATGAATTTTAGTTTTTATTTAAAAAATCTATAATCGTATACATATATCAACACCAACAGCATTTACACGTATGAATTTTAGTTTTTATTAAAAATCGATAAATGTGTGCACATGTTTATAGGATCAGCATTTGTTTAACATAACATTTTGTAATAAAATACATTTAGGTACATGGGTATAAACACTTTTTTAATTACATTTTGTTACATTTATATACGTATTTACACACACACACACACACACACACACACACACACACACACCTTAATATTTACAATGATATTTATAATTTATACATGTGCTTATATACTATAAAATATATACAATAGAAAAAGTGTTCAAATTTTTTAAATATTACATTGATATTTACAATTTATACATGTGCTTATATACTATAAAAATATCAGGGGTACAAATTGAAAATGCGGGTTTGATAACAGATGGCGTTACTAACGCTATACGCATCAGGCAGTACTGTGACTATGTTCATGTCAAAGCTACGTCTTATAGCTTTAATTTTCAGTATGTGTCAATTTGTCGCAGTGTCAAATTCATAGTTTTTTTGAGCTCTCAATATGTCGAGTTTCGTGCCAACAAAACAGCATTTGCGGGAAGTTTTAATTTACTTCTTTAATTTGAAGAAAAGTGCTGCTGAAGCACATCGATTGGTCTCCGAGGCTTATCCGAGTCATGTTCCATCGGTTTCAACGTGCGAGAGATGGTTTGTGCGGTTTAGAAGTGGTGATTTTGACGTTGAGGACAAAGAGCGGCCGGGCCAAGTGAAAAAGTTTGAGAATGCTGAATTGGAGGCAATACTCAATGAAGACTCGTGTCAAACTCAACAAGAGCTCGCAGATTCATTGGGAGTGACACAACAAGCCATTTCCCATCGTATAAAAGCCCTCGGAATGATCCAAAAGCAAGGACATTGGGTGCCGTATGAGCTGAAGCCGAGAGACGTCGAGCGCCGTTTTTTTGCATGCGAACTGCTGCTCGAACGGCAAAAACGGAAGGGTTTTTTGCATCGCATTGTCACTGGTGATGAAAAGTGGATCCATTACGATAACCCGAAGCGCAAAAAATCATATGGTTACCCCGGCCATGCATCATCATCGACGGCCAAACCAAATATTCACGGCGCCAAGCTCATGCTCTGTATTTGGTGGGACCAGCTGGGTGTGGTGTATTATGAGCTATTGAAATCGAACGAAACCATCACAGGAGCACTATACCGAACTCAATTGATGCGTTTGAGCCGCGCACTCAAAGAAAAACGGCCACAATACGAGCAAAGACACGACAAAGTAATTTTGCAACATGACAACGCTCGGCCACATGTTGCAGCGCCGGTCAAAACATACCTACAAACGCTGAAATGGGAAGTCTTACCCCACCCGCCGTATAGCCCAGATATTGCTCCTTCCGATTACCACCTTTTCCGATCGATGACACATGGCCTAGCTGACCAGCGCTTCCATTCTTACGAAGAAGCCCAAAAATGGGTCGATGACTGGATAGCAGCCAAGCCGGCCGAATTTTTTCGCGACGGTATCCGTAAATTGCCAGAAAGATGGGAAAAAGTTGTGGCTAGCGATGGACAATACTTTGAATAATTCATTTGTTACTATTTTTTCAGAATAAACGTTCAAAAATAGAAAAAAAATCCCGCATTTTCAATTTGTACTCCTGATATGTACAATAGAAAAAGTTTTCAAATTGTTTTTCGTAAAGGTTACTTTTACGCTGTCTCGATACTCTACATCTCCTTTAATTTTTATAACCAAAAGGTAAAGATAATATATGACTAAGGTGTCGGCGTTTACGACATACGACCTGACAAGTTTTATACATGGTTTGGGTGATTACATTGTGAAGGGGTGTTGTATTTATTGTCGAAAATTGTAATTTTAGTGAAGTATTATTAACTATTGGTAATTCGAATTTTATAAGATCACTAATCGAGGTGAAATTGATTACTTTAGAATTTGCATAATTTAAACTCAAACCCTTCACTTTGCATACAGTGTCTACGATTGTTCCAGGGTCCTCGGTAGTGGTGACCGTATAACCATAGAATTTCGGACCCCCGGAGACGAACGAATTTATATAAGCGTTAGAACCCAACGGAAGCAATTCGTTGGTCATGTCTCCAAGCATGTCGCCTACCGAGGGCTGCCAATCATCACCCTTACTCACGTAAATAACCGAATCGGTGTCGTAATATAAAACACGCCTATCTAAACGCTCAAGGTAGCTGTATAGTTTTAAACGTGCTAAAGCTGTCGTAAACGCCGCAATTACTACGTTAGTTAATGGATTAGGAGCTACAGCCTCATCGCGGGATACCCAATTAAGATATAACAGATTATCATTTACCGGTAGCAGACGTTTAATTTCTTTATCATTGTCGTACAGATACAACAATAGCTTCTCGCGAGTTTCCACAATTTCCGTACGCACTAAGTTATCCCTCTGACCGAACTTGCCCCAGAAAGAATTTAAACAAAGTTTAGCGACCGAGCGCAGCCCTGGATTTTTCTTTATGTTATCAGCGTTCAAACGGATACCTTCAGTGCGTTCGTAATCGTCAATGTACTGTTTGCGAGACATCTCATCGATACACTGTTCGGGCCACCCGCTAGCCTCTTGTTTAATTTGTAAAAATGTGTTTACATATTCTACAAACAAGCCACCCTCACGTGTATCAGCGTTATAAATTGTCGTATCGTACGCCCAGATAATAGAAATTTTTAATATTTTATAACCGCACTCTATTGCCTTCCGTACCTCATCCGTCACCCAGGTACCTGTGAAAGCTCTATCGTCGGGGTTTTCATGAATGCACGAGTCCTGAGTCACGTCCTCTGCGCATTTACGACATAAGGCGAACAACAGTTTCTCGTGCATTCGCACAGGTAGAACAGGGTGAAAGAGTCGGCGTGGCGGCAATATAGTGCACTCGATCAAACCATTGACTGTGACGCCTAGAGCATCGTACGAACACCCTAACAAAGCCTCGCACTCGGCACCGAGGTATATTTTAGGGTGACCTATAGGGTAGCGGCCCGTCTTGCATATATACGGGTACAACGAGCAAATGTCGATGTACGAAATCTTCTCTCCCGGCGCTACATCGTACGACGTAACTATATTACCCGTACGACCGCCATAGAATGCTGCACGAGGGTTCAGTCTCTCTGTGACACGTCGTGGATGGTTATTTAAAAATTCGTTTATTCGCGGTTCGTCTTTACGGAGTGTATTAAAATCACACTCCCACATCTCAACCACTTCGTAACCGTATGAACGAATTTTTAAACTCGTAGCCACAGTCCGCGCATATCGCGAGTCTAAACTCTCGTTTCCAGTATTAGAATTTCTCGCACGATCGTTGGGAAAGCATTTGTAGCACCCATGCCAATAACAACCGTGGTATTGGTATACAATACGACGATTATCCAGCTCCAGGTAGCCATCGACGAGCGGTCCTTCGGGTAATTTATACTCGTGAGCCCGGGCTGCGTGAATGAGTTCACGCCCGAGCTCGTGCCCGACCCACAGGAGCCAGTCAACAGCCTGCTGCGAATGATTTCCAACACGTCTATACCCCTGTGCAGGGATGAGACCAATCGTTTGTGGTCGTAGAAAGTTACGACGGTACACGAGTGAGCAAGCCGATGCTATTGTTACGGCTTCAGTAAACGGACATACGTTACCTACACATAAAAATATTTTACGGAATTCATAGCAAGCTCGACGGAGTATATCAACATCCATCTTACAGTACTTAACAATCTCGTTTTCAAAATTAAATATCGCGTTTTTATTAAGCTCTTTCGCATACCAATCGTAAAATTCTAACCGGTCGTACTCACTCATTGTATCAGGTGCGTAATACTTTGCTGCCGGGAGAACACCGTTATAACCACGTGCATCTTCCGTATTGAAAAGATGCGGGAAGTAGCCCTTACCCATTTCATCGTTAAACCCGAAAGCCTTGGGTAGTGCGCTAAGTCGCATATGAAAATAATTAATACTGTCGATGAAACTAGTGCGTCCCACCCTCATCGATATAATTGAATTGCCTGTTAGTACTATACTGGGGGTGGGCATATCCGTGCAACGTTCTACGATATTCCGTAATATAAATTGAGCATCGAATGCCTTGGCATTGTGTGCAATACATACTATATTACGAAATTCCGTAGAAGGTCGCACAGCCAAATTTACAAACTCTGTAACAGGATTTTTGTTAAAAACAAACTCGTGCACACCACACCACTCGCAAATATCTAACGGCTGCTGTTCTCCCGCGGATAAGCAAATTTCACACAACTGTTGTGCGACACAATGAGTGACAATATGCTCGTGGGCATCACCCGATGTACCTGTATATAACTTATCTTGATGCGTTTCAAAATCATAAAATATAAAAAGCGTTTCAGGGTGTTTTGCAGCGCTGGTGGGTTCACGTTTTTCTTTGCGTTGTTTCACTATTTGCATATAGCATCGCTCGTTGAACCCGTGCGAACGACAGCACAACCGACAAAAACCAACACCGCATTTGTGCACATCGTGATCTCTGCGTATGAGTTTTCCACAAGTTTTACAAACACGGTATAACTCACAAATAGACAGTCGTACACCTGTCACGACTTTGGTACGTCTTTCGATAGGTTTTAGATGGTTGGCGAAACACACAGCTCCGAAGAACGAGCGACCACAATCGTCACACGAGCGCTCATTGTTTACCGGTCCTGCAGACGTTACTGCCTGCGCAGTCACCGCTACAGAACCAGGTACGAGCTCTTTGTCGACTGTTGGGACAACCTCCGTAACGCAGGGTGGTACACAAAAGCACCGGGGGCACTTACTTGTGCACCGATGCTCCGAGACACGCCGGTAAGATTTATTGCAGGGTATACAATAATTCTTACCACCCGCTGCACCCATTAGATTGGTAATAGGTGAATAGTGTTTTAAAATAGCACTATACGCTATATTAACAATCTCAGATGGCTGGCTTGTTTCAAAAGACGAACATCCATTGAAAATCGGCGGCTCACCGTTACCGAGGGCCTCCCAATCGTAAACTACAATTGCAACCCTCGAAGGTGTGAGGTATCGTTGGAATTTCTGTATTTCCGAAATACCACAGCCTTCTGCAGGGATTTGCACTTGAGCCTTTTCAACTAGAGCACGTGCTTTCTTACGCTGGTCTGGCGACGCCTTATGCCTTATAAGATTCCAGGCTTTTATCGACGCTGTACTATGGTCACGTTTGTGTTTATTGTTCGCTAGGGCTACAACGAGCGATCGCGGAAAACACAAATCGTCATCGTTTCGAATAACATAAACCGATTTGCTCTTCGCCATAGATACACGTATCCCTCGACCACTCGGTACTGTTACGTATGTGACCGTGAATCGCAGCGTGTCAGATGCAGCGAGCACCCTTGAGCTTTGATTCACAGCACACATCAAACCCCATAGTTGGTCGTCGGTGAACCGTGATATAGGTCTGAGCGATAACCCCGCTGCACCGTTAACCATCTCATCCGTGACGAATCCTACACCTATCAAATCCGTATCATCACGATCCTTAATAAAATGATGATAAATATCACTCACTGCATTTCGTATCCATGTGATGGGATTTGTAGATGTAGGAGGTGGCACTAACGTTAGATCAACTTCCCGTGCTAAAACCCCAAAACGCTTTAAATACCGATTTCTTTCCACGTTTACGATTGTAAAACGATTTCCCGGTGGTAGTGTGATGTTAATATTGTCTAAGTGCGATTCAACGCTGGTTTCATTAGCCCTGTTAACGTTTTCAATGGTATTATCGTTGCGACTACGTTTATTACCGCCTGCTACCGCTTTTGACAACCTCGTCCTACTACTACTACTACTACCGCTACTACTACTACTACTGCTACTACTACTATTAATACTACTACTGCTATGAGCGCGCTTACGAATACCACTACCACCTACCTGGTAGAAATGGTCGTGTGACACATCGAAGTTCACAGGGGATCCCGCTCTCGAGGAGTCTTCCGCGGCTGTAGAACACGACGATATTAACTATGTCGATGACGATGACGATACTGATGATGTTGATGATGCTGATGATGTTGATGATGCTGATGATGTTGATGATGCTGATGATGATGACGATGACGATAACGATGACGATGACGATGAAGATGTTGATGATGATGACACGTATGCCGTGGGGAGCGGCGTACGATCTGTAATTTGAGTAATTACTCTTCAGATGCTCCAGCACAGGTCTCGTATAAACGAACGGCTATCAAATCGGCGTCGTCGTCGTAGGGATCAGATTCAACACCGACATCTCCATCAGCGTTGAAATACGGCACAGTAACCAACCGAGCCGCATCCTCATTATTAGGTATAAAAATACCCCTTTCATGAGGTGGTGGTGACTCGGGGCTGTCCGGTATTCCATCCCCCTCGCGATCACCAAACCACCCGTGCGGCTGTTGCCATACGAGCAACTCTGAATTTATAAAAATAATTTTATTATATATGTGTTTATAAATTATATTATTTATTTATATTATTAGATTATAATATTAATATAATTTTATATACATATATATAATAAAATTATTATATTATTATATATAAATTTTATATAATATATATATAATATATATATATATATATAAAATTATATCTATATGAAAGTAAAAGAAAATTTTTACTTACCATTGTCTGAAGCATCAGCGTCGTCGTCGTCGTCGTCGTCGTCGTCGTCGTCGTCGTCGTTGTCGTCAAAACCCGCGAACGCCTCGTCGATGTTGTAGGGATGCTCAATCATAGATTGCTCCATCACCTCACCGACCTTCCTGTCGCGGTCGGTGGCGTCGACGCTATCCTCATTCGTGTCCTCCTCCTCCTCATCATCCGTGCTATCGTTGTCGTCGTCGTCGGCGGTACTTTCACCGCCGACTGCAGACCCATTGTCGTCATCAACGTCCTCGCTGTCACCCATGTAGGCATCGTCGTCGTCGTGTTCGTCTGTATTATCACTATCGATACTACCAGACACCACTGGTTCATCGACAGCCATTTCATCATCCGTTGTGTCGGCGTCACTGGTGTCACTTGAGGTTAATAAATTACGTCGGGCTGTAACGAAAATTATTTTCTATTAGAAATATTATTTGTAAACACATTATTTAATAATACACGTTTCAAAATATAATACCCAATTCACAACATGGTTAATGTTTTCGGTATAATTCAAAACGTGTTTAAAACTCACCATAAATATTATCGACTCTCATTATGAGGTCCCGCAGTGGTGGGTGAAGCATCCCGCCATGGCTCCCTAGATGCCTCACAACGAAACGTTGTGCAAACACCGATCCTGAGAAGGCACCCATGTTGAAGGCTACAGTGATACCTTCAACACCACCTTGACGAAGCACTCTGGTGAACTCCGTAGTCAACCGCTCGAACGTAAAGTTCGAGATACGCGCAAACCACCGCACCGTATACCGCCGCACAAGTCGTCGATCGTGTATGATTAAAGCACGAGCCGTTGCACGCACTATTTCCAAAAGTGAACGACGCGGAAAAACCATTTTTAAAAAGCGAGATAAATTGAAAAACACAAGAGCAAAACAAAACTGTGGTTGCACTGCTGCGTTTCAACACGGAATTAGACGAAAATTTTGATGCCATTCGCTTTTATATTTTGACCATAGCCCCCCTCTTCTCTAGCTATAAATGCATTTTGACTTTTCACCTTATACACTGTATAATCTAAGAAATGTAGCAAAAGTTCTTTTAAGAATGGTGAAAGTTGAAGTCTACGATGTGACCTGTTATATTCAGGGTTTACGGTCATCCCTAGTGTCTATTCATAAAGATACCTTCATATCGTATTATGCATTACACAATTCTATGGTAACCATTTTGAAAATCCTCTAAATACGAGTCTTTGCGTTCCCACGTTTTCTGGACCAAGCTGTTGGTGGGCGAGTATTACTCATTTCAATTTTTATATACATCTGTTCACAAGCCAGTAAATACGAACTCTCGTATTTCTACATTTTCGAAAGCAAACGGTATTGTCAGAACGAGTATCCCTAATTTATGTATGCACCTGCACTTTCTGTCTACGGTAGCGTAGACTTGTTTACATATCAGGGGTACAAATTGAAAATGCGGGTTTGATAACAGATGGCGTTACTAACGCTATACGCATCAGGCAGTACTGTGACTATGTTCATGTCAAAGCTACGTCTTATAGCTTTAATTTTCAGTATGTGTCAATTTGTCGCAGTGTCAAATTCATAGTTTTTTTGAGCTCTCAATATGTCGAGTTTCGTGCCAACAAAACAGCATTTGCGGGAAGTTTTAATTTACTTCTTTAATTTGAAGAAAAGTGCTGCTGAAGCACATCGATTGGTCTCCGAGGCTTATCCGAGTCATGTTCCATCGGTTTCAACGTGCGAGAGATGGTTTGTGCGGTTTAGAAGTGGTGATTTTGACGTTGAGGACAAAGAGCGGCCGGGCCAAGTGAAAAAGTTTGAGAATGCTGAATTGGAGGCAATACTCAATGAAGACTCGTGTCAAACTCAACAAGAGCTCGCAGATTCATTGGGAGTGACACAACAAGCCATTTCCCATCGTATAAAAGCCCTCGGAATGATCCAAAAGCAAGGACATTGGGTGCCGTATGAGCTGAAGCCGAGAGACGTCGAGCGCCGTTTTTTTGCATGCGAACTGCTGCTCGAACGGCAAAAACGGAAGGGTTTTTTGCATCGCATTGTCACTGGTGATGAAAAGTGGATCCATTACGATAACCCGAAGCGCAAAAAATCATATGGTTACCCCGGCCATGCATCATCATCGACGGCCAAACCAAATATTCACGGCGCCAAGCTCATGCTCTGTATTTGGTGGGACCAGCTGGGTGTGGTGTATTATGAGCTATTGAAATCGAACGAAACCATCACAGGGCACTATACCGAACTCAATTGATGCGTTTGAGCCGCGCACTCAAAGAAAAACGGCCACAATACGAGCAAAGACACGACAAAGTAATTTTGCAACATGACAACGCTCGGCCACATGTTGCAGCGCCGGTCAAAACATACCTACAAACGCTGAAATGGGAAGTCTTACCCCACCCGCCGTATAGCCCAGATATTGCTCCTTCCGATTACCACCTTTTCCGATCGATGACACATGGCCTAGCTGACCAGCGCTTCCATTCTTACGAAGAAGCCCAAAAATGGGTCGATGACTGGATAGCAGCCAAGCCGGCCGAATTTTTTCGCGACGGTATCCGTAAATTGCCAGAAAGATGGGAAAAAGTTGTGGCTAGCGATGGACAATACTTTGAATAATTCATTTGTTACCATTTTTTCAGAATAAACGTTCAAAAATAGAAAAAAATCCCGCATTTTCAATTTGTACTCCTGATAACAGTCAATACAAGCCCTCGAACTCCTTCATTTTCGGTAGCAGGCTGTATTGTCAGACCTCGTATCCCTAATTTTAATGTATGTATACACCTACACAGCCTGTCCACAAGACCGTACACATAACGTCTTGGACTCCCGCATTTTGGAATCAAGCTGTATTGTCAAAACGAACATACATAATTAAAATATTCATCTAAACAGTGTGTTTACAATGTGACTAATACGATGCTAGCGGAGGGTCGCGCAGGAAGCTGTACACCTGTTTTCATCCATCCCCTCCATTCAATAATATACAATACGATTATCCATACTTACCTATAAAATGAATCGTTGAAAGGGCTAACCGGCAGTCAGGCCCGTGACACACTAGAAACCACATCTAGCAGCGATAGATTTCGTCAAGTTTACGCGTGTTGCTCAATATGAGTTCCGCCGATATGGGTATGGCCGCCATGTATCGGCTTATATCCGTCGATGAGAAGAAAAACCTCGAGACACCACTGCTTCTCGGTACAACATACAATCTAAATTATTCAGAAACGAAGAAGATAAGTGTGGGACTTCAACCGCGTATAAACGGTGATGTCGTACCAATCATCAAGCTACAGAATAATAACTCATCGGGAGGAATCATCCTCGATATCCCTACCTGGGATAAACTACAAGATGCACTACCTGAAATAGACTCATATTTCAAGGAGTGTAGGAATTATGGTAAGCAGACCGCTTACCGTACCCCAAACACGCTCAAATTTGGAGACTTTGAGGTATACTTTACAACATCGTTCGGGTCCAAATCCATTGTGTTTGATCGCTGCATTGATGAGTCAACCACTGAGGTCGGTGTCGACCAGAACGAAGAGAGTCAAGTGGAACCACCGCCAGCGAAGAAGAAGAACATCTATTCACCGGCTATAGTGATGCAGAAGAAATCATTCAACGGTTTATGTGCCGTAACAGTGTGCGTCGATGAGCGCTTGAGACGTCTCCAACGCTACACCTCTTATGTGAAAAACTGTATCGAAATTCTATGTGCTGAATTACTTATTCATATACCCGCTAAAGAGTTAGCCCAAAATGTGGATCAAGTGCGCATTAGAGAACTCTTAACACAGAATAGCTCTAATCTGTGTGAGGCTGTACGCCATCGTGTCGATCCTTCATTCATTGAATATTTCGATATACTGTTCCTGGAGTTGAAGGTATTTTGTATTCCATTCATAACCTATGAAGTGAAAAAAACACTCACAGACATTTCACTAGTAGCTACAAAGCCGATGGAATAATAATCGGAGAACGAGTATAAAAACTAGTTAAAGTAGTATTTAATCATTCACCTAATAACACATGTTTATAAAAGATAATAATTAATTTTACTACTTCTAGATGAGAAGATAATTATCGTATGACTTTGTATTAATTATGTACTGCCCCGTCTCGTTATCGTCATCCTATGGCTCGCTTAATCTAATTAGAGTTATTAAAGCTGTATACATAATGCTATTGTCAATAAAACATATTCGTTCTTCAAATGTTTTTACCCATTATTATTACTATTGATATCAATAACTGGTTTTAAAGTATCGAAAGATTTATTTTTAATTAGTGTCAAGCAGTAAAAAAAAAAGCAAAAACTTCGGATGTGTAGGACACGATCGGACGTAAATCTTTTTACCGATGTCAAGCTACAAAATTTTTCTTCTTTTCGCTGGTAGAGCCCAATCTGTCCTATCGCATGTAGGGCCCCAATGTACCATTGTACTACCACCCATCGGTAACATACCTCCTGTCAAATATTTACAATAAATGGCTCACCGGTAACATGCGTCCGACAGATGGCCCACGTGGCGTCCAGGTGGCACGTCAGTAGGGGCGTCAAAGTGGGGGCAACCAATCAGCTGCAGGAGTGAAGTGGGGGTGAGAAGGTGGGGGGACCAATCACAAGCCAGCAGAAATATAGATAGGCCACGCCCACAAGTCTCCCTATCTTGTGCCCTTACTACTCACGATTTTGAAGCAACTTTCATTTTCACCACAATGGGGTAGGGATGGGGGGAGGGTGGATCAAGTTTCGTATCGCTGAATAGCTTTTTGAAAAATGAAACATGTCTTTTTTCTTTTTTCGATCCGATGTGTAATTTCTCGAGATATTCGCAAAAATCAGGTTTCTTACGATTACAGCGCCATCTATCACGAATCGAAAAAAAATGTTTCAGATAAAAGTTACTTATTTTTTTATGGGGAATCCGAATCTGCAATAAAAAATAGGGGTCCCATTTACGATTTCAAAGTTGCCCCCGGCCCCATCCCAGGGGGTAGAGGTGAGGGGTCGACTTTAGTATCATTGGATGACCCCCTTCCAGGCGAACAAATTTTATTTAGAACTTCTTCTGATCCGATGCGTAGTTTTCGAAATATTTTAATGTCTTCAGATAAATCGGCCACCCTGTATAAAACAAATAAACGAATGAATTTAAAGTGAATTCAATGAGCTGCAGATACAATTATATTAGGTGCGCAACTAAGTTCCCGCTATTTTTTTTTTTTTTTTTATGAAAATGCAACTTTATTGTGAAAAAATGTTTACAAATGAATCATTCAATATATTGCCCATCGCTAGCGACAACTTTTTCTCATCTTTCTGGCATTCGAATACCGTCACGGTAGCAGTGTTCGTCTTTTGAGGCTATCCACGAATCAAGCCATTTTGAGATGTCTTCATATGAGCTGAACTGCTGTTTAGCCAGACCATGTGCCATCGAACGGAACAAGTAATAATCGGACGGCGCAATATCTGGGGAATATGGCGGGTGGGGTAGGACTTCCCATTTGAGTGTTTCTAAGTAGGTTTTAACGGGTTTGGCAACGTGAGGCCGAGCGTTGTCATGCTGTAGAATCACTTTTTCGTGCCTCTGCTCGTATTGTGCTCGCATCAATTGAGTTCGATACCGTTCCCCAGTGATGGTTTCATTCGGTTTCAACAGCTCATAATAAATAACACCGCCCTGGTCCTACCAAATACACAGCAAAATTTTCGCAGCGTGAATATTCGGCCGAGCCGACGACGTAGAAGCATGACCGGGCAGTCCCCATGATTTTGTTCTCTTCGGGTTGCTGTAATGAATCCATTCTTCATCACCCGTAACGATGCGATGAAGAAAACCCTTCTTTTTTTTTGCCGCTGGAGCAGTTGTTCACAGGCGAAAAAACGACGCTCAACGTCTCTTGGCTTCAAATCATAAGGAACCCAAGTTCCTTGTTTTTGAATCATTCCCAACGCATGCAATCGCTTGGAAATGGCTTGGCGGGTAACTCCTAATGCTAAAGCAAGCTCTTTTTGCATTTGGCACGGATTCTCATCGAGCAATGCCTTCAATTCAGCGTCTTCGAAGGTTTTTGGCCTTCCTTCACGCGAACCGTCGTCAACATCGAAATCACCGTCTTTGAAGCGACGGAACCAATCACGGCATGTTGTTTCACTTAGAGCAGCATCTCCGTAAACTTTTTGGAGTTCTCGATGCGCTTCAGCCGCCGTTTTCTTCGAATGAAAGAAGAAAAGCAACACTTCCAGCAAATGACGATTATTTGGCATAAAATCAGACATTTTCACACAACCAAAAGTATATGACGCAAAAACAAAATCACTAATGTGTCAAAACGGTTTGTTTACCATATGTCTAAGCTTGGTTCATGACGTTTTGGTTATGTCCCAATCGACCAGCACTTACTACTGGAGCCATCTCTTGAAAAACAGCGGGAACTTAGTTGCACACCTAATATTATTTGCGTGCCGAGATATGTGACGTGAAACGTGAAGCAGACCGTGCTGCAAAACATGCCACGACGTGAGACTTTTGAGGATGCACAAATTGAGATTTCCCCACCTCATTGACATTGAATTTAGTTAAATTATGACGGTGCACGATTACCGAGTATTTTGAGTTCTATTGAGCACTTCTGAGTTGAGTAGATCCTGAGTAAAGCGGTGAAAAAGTCCGAGGTGAGAGCAGTGGTTGAAGCTGTCTATGCGGTTTTCACGAGAGTGTCAATAATTTCAAGATGGCTGAGCTCTATGAAAGCGTCATTGTAAGACGCCGCAGTCAAGCGCGAAACCGTCGTGTCTCGCTTAAGTAGCATGCCTACGAAGCGCTGCCTCGGTTTGCCGCACGACAGCCAAGCACAGCACAACACCAGTAGCAACAGGTCGATGCACGGCGATTATCGATCGCCGTGCGTCAGCTGATTTCCCAACAATATATCTTAACGAGCTATTATTCTGAATGCGTTTTCTAGACGTTTTAGCACATTTGGAACACGTTGACATGAAATTCCCGGAAAAAATGTTACTATCACTAGCCGGCTCTATGCGGAAGCGAAAATGGCCTTATATACTCAATGTATCAGTGTAAACTCCATTTTCCATAACAAACGATCGTACGTAGTCGTTTTTCAATATTATTATTTATTTAGTTGTATTAGAACAATCGTACAAACCGAAGAAGTTTTTTTTGGTAGGCCTACTTCGGATATCAATTTGATCTCTGGATCAAAGTTGACTATTCATTAGCACGATTTTGTCGAATATTCAAAAATTCAGAACTTAATAAAATTTAAAACAGAAAAATTGTAAGGGCATTTTAAATTAACCGTTCTACTATGGCAAAGTACGTTAGATTAATCAATTCTTAAATGAATGTTCCAGCTTTCGGCAATACAAAGTCAATTGCACTTGACGAAGGATCATCGGATTTTGATCGTAATGCCCTTCAATGCAAAGTGGAACAATAAATCTCTGGTCTATCCACAATATTGGCGGAGTACGAGTTTAGTTCACGATCTGATGGAATGCGAAATTGACGCAATAACCATTACCGGAACGAAACCGAAGCTAATGGTTGCAATGGCAATAACGACGTCCCTTACAGATCCGACTGACGTTTTTAATCCATTATTCTGTTCTTCGCTGTTCAACGATGCTTGCAACGAACAAGGTGCATATACTGAAATTGTTATTTAAGTCTTCACGTAACTTTTTTCAGAGATTAACGGCATTGATCTGCGTACGTTAATAATTACCAAGCGTACGTGTGCAATGTGTTTACTCGTATGCATTCAAAGGAAGTATGCTTTACGGGACAGCGCAAAAAACATTTGCTATGATAATAACAACCAACTTTATTCAAGGGCGCTGAAAGTTTCGCACGCAAAAGGAAACTAGTAGACCATGGGGAAATGGTAATTTCCTTTTGCATGGCAACCTTCAGTACTTTTGAAAAAGGTTAGTTGGACAATGTTAGTTACCACTATCGTACTCACAGCGACTCGGTGGGTACTTCGCCTCTTCTTAAGGCGAGTCTCGTGTCACATGATATATGGTTCAAGAGTCTAGAAGTTGGAGAAAAACAGAGCTAACAAATGTGAACACATTTTTTTTTATTATAAAAAGAAATGAATCTTCAAGAAAAAGTTCAAAGCCGTGTCAGTGTTAAGAAAAACTAGCAGTTGGAATATCTTTATATTTCCTTAACTAAAAAAAACAGGAACAATGCATGTATCACTGGGTAGTATATTTTATGACAGTCATCTATAAGGCACTTACACATTATCGTGTGCTTTTTTCAATAAAAAACCAATATTGTTAATTTGATTTTTGTGTTAAATAGCTAGTTTTCTTTGCTGAAAGACATTGCATGGGCTCGCTGATACGAATTGTCGTTACCCATTGTTTTAAGATGAAATCGAGTTGTTTAAAAATGAAAGTATAGAACGGTTCATTAAACAATTCCGATACCAACTTGAATGCCAAACAGTCAAAGTAACTCGATAATTTTATTAAGTACACTTTAACGTCCAAAATAAGCTATCATACATCGAAATCGAATCAACGGTGTGGATTAACGTGATGTAATACTAATTTCTGTCGATCTCTCACGGTCTACCGCGATTGTCAATAACCCTATCTCACTCGCACTCATGGCAATCCAGCCGGTATAGCATATCACATTAAACTTGAAAAAACGAATAAAAATCATTATCAATCAGGCTCCTCGTCGATATATGTTATGTATCGCCATAATTTTTTTTCTGCATTAAGGAAACTTACTTCAGACGACGTTCTACCTCTCAGTCGGTAACAAAAACTGTAATGCAATTTTTAATTACAATTGATCTTTCGGACAAAAGAGGAGAAACAAGAACTGCATAAAACAGTTCTACAATTCACCGTTCTCGTCTTTTATCTGAAAGATAAATCATAGCGGAGATATTCACGATGGGAAAATTATGCTATCTCTCTCACACGTATGGCGATTTAAGAGAGGGAGACGACGATGTGCACATCGTTTTAAGGTCATGCTGGATTTTTTTACTGACTATGGTCGGTAAAAACAGCCTTTTTCGTAGTCTTCGGAAATGCTTCAAATTGTACAGGACTGTAATATGAACATAGACACTTCGACCTCCGGTCGAATTTCGGTTGAAAGCGTGAAAAATGTAGTCTGTCTCTGTTCTCGTTTCTCCGTTACCGTAGCGGCCAGACTACGCGAACGCAGTATACACTTTACGTGGATTTCTTTTGTGTGAATGACTTCCTGATGTTATTGAAATGTTCGGAGAACCTCAACGATGCTGTTGATATTTCGAGCGGCCTTATGATTTTCTGAAGGATAAGTAATAAATGATTCTTTTTATTTTTTGCATGTTTTAAACCGAAATCCGACAAGACATTTAAGCGTTTATGTTCTCATTACAGTTTTGTACAATTTAAAGTATATCCACAACATATCAATGATGCATAATGTAGACTACGAAATAGCTTATTTTTACCGACCAAAGTCGGCCAAAAAATCGTCTCCACTATCTCCTTCGGGGAGATTTGATACCGACAGGTCACCTGATATGTTTCAACACATTTTTCTCAAACACAGATTTTTGGATGGACGTCAGAAGAGTGGGGCTCATTGCGTGAATGTGACACGGAGTATGCCCTACAAATCTGACATTATCAGAAAACGTGGGTCTGAGAAAAATGTATTAGAAACTTTTACCTCTGTCTTTGGCGCACTTGCCTCCTATTAATCCTAGCCGAGACTTTATTAATGTTGACTGGCTTTTAAAAAGTTCGGTAACATTTTTTTGCATTGCTTCCTCTTATTAGACAAAGTTTCGTTTTCATGAAAAAAATGTCGAGATTTTCATGTGAGGATACTCAGGCTTGCAAAATTCAAACCTCTATATCTCAAGAACGGCTTTATCAATCAACCTGAAATTTGAGTCGCTAGTCGAACAATTACGCTTTATTTGTTAGATTTTACGCAATAATTTAAACGTCTATTCGGATTTTATATAATTTCAAATTCTTCGACAAATTCACGTTGTTGCTCTAACTTACGTCAACTTTGGCTACTGGAACTCATATTTTCTACAGGATCGAACTAATATTCAGTCGCGTTACATATTCAATTTGATAAAAATCGGTAAAAAGATTCCAAATTTATAGCCTTTTGAATTTTTGAAGTTTCAACTGCTTCTTCTTTGGAAACATTTGACAAAATGAGCTAAAACTTAACACACTTCCGTAATACCAACTTACGGAAATAATAGAACACAGAGGAATCTTTTTTTTTTAACAAGAATGCAAAGTAGTTCTTCCTTTATGAAGAAACCAAAATTGATCAGCATACTTTCTCGTGGATGTGGCTTTGCAAAAGAAGGAAATAATGAGCAAACAATGTGCATGGTTTTACTTTGCATCCCTGTTTAATAATCGTTTCACAAGGGTGTGTCTGAAACATTCTTAAGCGGTGTTAATTTAAGTAAATATAATATTCTTTAATTGTCGTAGACTCAGTCTACCTCGAGCTGTCGTTGGAAAATATTCGTTGTAAGCGAATAAAATCAACTTCGACCGTTTCTATCAAGACGACGATCGATTCTATGAAAGCCTTTGCTCTCGATGACACCCAACAGGCGTTCATTCTCTCAGGGCCAGAGATCAATGCCACTGGGTGTGTATGATCTCCATTTTTTAAAAATGAATAACAATTTTCTCCCGTGATTTCTCGCAGTTTTTTTATCATATTTTATTCGACGAGAAGCTTTATTTAGACGTGAGGATAAATTGGAAGATAAAGTCTAGCTGAGTTTTCAGGGAAACGGAAAATTTGATCCTGTTGACGGCCGTCCTTCAATACTCTAAAACAGTGCTGGATCAGAAAGAACCTCCAATTTTGTCGTTCAGAGTATCGGAAATTCGTTGTTCTGTTGATCCTCTCCTGCGTCAGTGGTTGCAGTATGGAATCACTTGTCACGAGCCGAGTAACGTTTACGCTGCTCGTCCAGAGGTTGAACAGCCGGTCGCCGAAGAAACCTCCCCGGACACGGGTGCAAGAAAGAAGAAATTCCGAACTTTACACGATAGTGTCCACAGTTTGTCCGATAAGGATAAAAAAAAGTCGGGCTTACGAGCTGAATGGTCGAAGGGAGTATCGGTCGGCGAAGAGGTACAAAAGACATTACCGATAAACGAGGAAGTGGGTTTAGGGGTATGTCGCTTTATTATGATTTTTTAATTTAGAGTGATAAATCTAAGCGACAATGTTATTGACCAAATTGATGCAAATTTTCGGCAGTTTGCAGCCCGGTTAGAGTCAGCGCCACATAGATCCCTGTGTTATTGATCTCAGAAAGATCTCTAACAATCGAATCCTTAATTATTTTTTGTCAACTCTGATTGCCTCACTCATTCATTAAGAATTAATGAGGCAACCAGACCTGACGATTTTTAACTTCTAAAGAAATCGTGAAAAAATATTGCCACAGCCCGGGTTCGAACCGGGAACTCCAGAATTCTAGCCTGGTACGTTACCAATTGCGCCACCGCGTGAAATAAAATAAAAATATTTATTAGGTGCGCAACTTAGTTCCCGCTGTTTTTCAAGAGATGGCTCCAGTAGTAAGTGCTGGTCGATTGGGACATAACCAAAACGTCATGAACCAAGCTTAGACATATGGTAAACAAACCGCTTTGACACATTAGTGATTTTGTTTTTGCGTCATATACTTTTGGTTGTGTGAAAATGTCTAATTTTGTGCCAAATAATAGTCATTAGCGGGAAGTGTTGCTTTTCTTCATTCATTCGAAGAAAACGGCGGCTGAAGCGCATCGAGAACTCCAAAAAGTTTACGGAGATGCTGCTCTAAGTGAAACAACATGCCGCGATTGGTTCCGTCGCTGCAAAGACGGTGATTTCGATGTTGACGACCGTTCGCGCGAAGGAAGGCCAAAAACCTTCGAAGACGCTGAATTGGAGGCATTGCTCGATGAGGATCCGTGCCAAACGCAAAAAGAGCTTGCTTCAGCATTAGGAGTTATCCGCCAAGCCATTTCCAAGCGATTGCATGCGTTGGGAATAATTCAAAAACAAGGAACTTGGGTTCCTTATGATTTGAAGCCAAGAGACGTTGAGCGTCGTTTTTTCGCCTGTGAACAACTACTCCAGCGGCAAAAAAAGAAGGGTTTTCTTCATCGCATCGTTACGGGTGATGAAAAATGGATTCATTACAGCAACCCAAAGAGAACAAAATCATGGGGACTGCCCGGTCATGCTTCTACGCCGTCGGCTCGGCCGAATATTCACGCTGCGAAGATTTTGCCGTGTATTTGGTGGGACCAGGGCGGTGTTATTTATTATGAGCTGTTGAAACCGAACAAAACCATCACTGGGGAACGGTATCGAACTCAATTGATGCGATTGAGCCGAGCACTGCGCGAAAAGCGGCCACAATACGAGCAGAGGCACGAAAAAGTGATTCTACAGCATGACAACGCTCGGCCTCACGTTGCCAAACCCGTTAAAACCTACTTAGAAACGCTCAAATGGGAAGTCCTACCCCACCCGCCATATTCCCCAGATATTGCGCCGTCCGATTAGTACTTGTTCCGTTCGATAGCACATGGTCTGGCTAACAGCAGTTCAGCTCATATGAAGACATCTCAAAATGGCTTGATTCGTGGATAGCCTCAAAAGATGATCACTTCTACCGTGACGGTATTCGAGCTCTGCCAGAAAGATGGGAAAAAGTTGTCGCTAGGGATGGGCAATATTTTGAATGATTCATTTGTAAACATTTTTTCACAATAAAGTTGCATTTTCATAAAAAAAAACAGCGGGAACTTAGTTGCGCACCTAATATTTTCGACGAAATGCAACAAAAGGCAAGGAATTGACATGCGACAGTTGCCTTGCATTTGTATTAACTTTTTATTTCTACTCCATCGGTTTCACATCAGCTTAAGATTGCGATACGCACAATTAATTATATACCTTGAAAGTTGTTTATTTACTTGCAGGACATACAACATTTTTCTATTTTCGGTAAAACAACAGATCTGTATCCACTGTGGCGCAACCTCGTATTATGTGGGTACTTTGGTCACTTGGTAATATATATACCTACAACGACGATGGACAGCATTGGCGTCGCCGGTAAGTCTGAAAAATGATGTTATTTTCGATAGACTCGATTCTCGTTGTAAGTATCTAAAAATTATTAACTCTAATCTACGTTGCATTTTTAAATCGTTTTTTTTTCAAACTCTTGTTGTGCAGGTATTGAGATGGCTAAGGACAATGCATTGAATAGAGATTCAGATTTGCACATTGTCGCTATAAAATCGCCAACAGTTCTCATTCATTCTGTAAACGTGCAGTTTGAACAATTGTCGCAACATCTTGAGTCATTGCCGTCTCATTTGCCGACAACATTGTGGTCACAAGGTAAGTCTCTAGAAATAATGTGAAAAAAATTTCACCTCACTCTTCCTTTACATTGAGGAGTTTAAGGGACTTTCTAAGGAGGATTCTCGAGAAATGCTCTTCTTACGCTGATATCAGAAAATAATGGATGGAATGCTATGAAACTTACACAAATATAAAGATAAGGTGATGTGATATACTGATGGAGCCGTTATGAGTACTCTTGAGAGCGCCATTGTATACTGTAACGGTATTTATTTTCACGTTATCATGTATTTTTATTTTTCGTGGGGATTCGGGCTCGATCACCGGACTAATTAATTTTAGACTTCTGAGTGGTTAACAATAGGCCTTTATTCGAAACAAAACAATTTCGTAACACGTCACCTTTAATCACGGTGACTCGAATTTTACAGAAAGTACATCTAATTCCGTAACTTCCGCAGCTATTTCGACGATTTTAATTTGTTCAATGTTTACCTCGCTCGGCACTCTCGTAGCTTTATTATCGTTCTCGCGCCGTTGCGTTATCGTACACGGGGTGCACCGATTTTTCACACTCTTTGCTATTTCACCTCGCATTCGCTCTTTTCATAGGGTGTACGAACCCTATTCACAATTCTTTATCACTCACCCTTCTTGCACTCATTCGCGCGTACTTATTTTCCTATGTCTTATACAACTTATTCTATATTTAATTACAATTATCCTATCTCTATAATTCTTAACTCTATCTTTCGGTCTCGAAAATCAGGGAATTCCCTCGATTTTAGTTGTTATTATTTCGGCTTATTCGAGCACAAATTCTGGGAATCCGCGGGCTCGAGCTTCGGTTCCGCGCTCACACCTTGGCTTCGATTCGTTTCCCGCACCTACACCAGCACACGCACACGTTCACTACTTGTACAGAGTGTATAAACTCTGTGTACAATTCTTTCTCACTTATACCCGTTTAACTTTCTCTCTGTCGTTCTTCCACTCATATGCTCGTATAATTTCCGTCTCTACAGCTGGTTTAAAGACCGCACTTTCAATGTATTCTTATATAACTGGTTTTCTTATTTCTATGCACTATCCGAATTTTATAATACTTATCGATGACTAAATTCTATGTATTAGTTCATCGAGAACTCTATTCGCCTATCCCTATTAATTTCTTAATGAATGATCATGGAGTGATCTTTACTGTTCCGGTGAGATTTTAGTGCTCTCATGAGCTTTTCACGCGACTAATTTTTCTCACACTCTTAGATACCTTGTTAATTTTTCGCTGTTCTGCCTCAAAGACAAGAGAGCTCCCCTGTCCCCGCACCGGCCTTTTATACGCTTCCCCTCGTTCCCCTGAAATCTACGTCATGATTTTTAAATCTAACGCCTTCCTTGGCTGACGCGGTGCGCTGTTGCCCCGCTCTCCGCCTTCCCCTCACCGCTTGGCAAAATCAGTTGGTCGCTGTCCTGCTGTTATGTCAGCGAGGGCATTCCGATGGCGTGACGTAGCATGTTTTTCACACGAGTTCGATGGCCTATTGCCCGCGAACCTCGGTACATTTGTACCGAGTCTGTCGCTCAGGTGTTTTTATGCCTCGAAAACTATACCGGCTCTTATAATCGTTCGACCTAATAACGTGGATTCGAGAGTATAACTCGATTATACTACACGATCATAATCGCTGCATCTATTCCTACACTCTTGCGTGTAACTATGTTACAATACATGTAATTAGTCTTATGCCGTACGATGCGTATTTAATGATAATAGGGTCGCAGGTATAATATTTAAATAAAAGTTAGTATTTGAGATCGTTTGCCGTTGAGGAGTTAGAACTCACGTGAACGAGAGTGAAAACGCCGAGGTAGCAATAACAAAGAAAATGGTTCTTTATTGTAATTTACGGTTATAGGCCGTAATATTATTATACGTTTGCAAGTTTCACAGTTACATTTCAATAGTGTGGTATCATACCTCGAGTCTGTAATGGAAACCAACCGACCTGTCTCGAATGTTATTTAAGAACGCCCCGGTAAAGTGGTTACTCTTTACCTTTTGACGAAATTGATGAATTGCACTCAGCGGTCGTTGATCGCGACTCACTTTGTGCATCAGCACATTCTTTCTACTTGCGAGTGAGCGGCTTTGCGACGGAGTGAAGGTGAAATATTGCCGAAATTATTTAATGGAATTTTGTTGAAAATTCCGCGACATAACATTAGTATCAATCGCGTTAAACCAAATTCAAAGTACAAAGGAATTTTTGTACGATTAATAATTAATGGTCACGCAACCAGTACGAAGCTAACAAATGCGCCAATTTGCCGAATTATTTATTTGATTCTAGTGGTGTTGAGAAATCCTGATGTACGGGTCTGAAATATATTGAGAGAGGATGAGTACTGACTCGTGGCAGGTGGAAAAGAACCAGACAAAACGACGTTGGTAGAAAAAGTGTCTATATTCGCTCGAAAAACTACAAAAATAATATAAAATAAATAAAACTGAGCACTGAATTTACAGGGTGAGCTGCACGTACAATTATATTAATTGTGTGCCGATTAATAAAGGTGAGAGAGCGTAAAACAACCCGAGCTACAAAGCACGCCACGAGGAGAGACAGATGTAGATGCACAAAAGAGTTAATTTACTGTATCACACTGAGTGAGTTCATTTATAAAAATTATCAATGCATCACCTTACCAGATGAATTTGAGTCCTGTTGAGCACGTTTGAAGTTAAGAAGACCCGAGAAATATTGAGAGAAAAGTCTGAGACGAGTAGAGGCTGTTGCTGTCCACTTGGCGGTTTTCACGAGAGTACCGACAAATCGCAAGATGGCTGAGTTGTTGGAAAACTTCGTTAAGCGACGCTACTGCCAACCGAGAGATGATCGTAGTCTCTCGCGTGAATTGAGTGTCTGTGCAGTGCTGCCACTCGACTGCATGCACGGCTGCCGAGCGCAGCGAGGCACCAGAAAAAAAGGAAGAAATACCCCGTAAAATTTCTCCGGGTTTTTCACAATAGATTATATTATGTGCGCAACTAAGTTCCCGCTGTTTTTTTTTTTTTTTTTTTTTTTTTTTTTTTTTTTTTTTTTTTTTTTTTTTTTTTTTTTTTTTTTTTTTTTTTTTTTTTTTTTTTTTTTTTTTTTTTGAGGCTATCCACGAATCAAGCCATTTTGAGATGTCTTCATATGAGCTGAACTGCTGATTAGCCAGACCATGTGTCATCGAACGGAACAAGTAATAATCGGACGGCGCAATATCTGGGGAATATGGCGGGTGGAGTAGGACTTCCCATTTGAGCGTTTCTAAGTAGGTTTTAACGGGTTTGGCAACGTGAGGCCGAGCGTTGTCATGCTGTAGAATCACTTTTTCGTGCCTCTGCTCGAATTGTGGCCGCTTTTCGCGCAGTGCTCGGCTCAATCGCATCAATTGAGTTCGATACCGTTCCCCAGTGATGGTTTCGTTCGGTTTCAATAGCTCAGAATAAATAACACTGCCCTGGTCCCACTAAATACACAGCAAAATCTTCGCAGCGTGAATATTCGGCCGAGCCGACGACGTAGAAGCATGACCGGGCAGTCCCCATGATTTTGTTCTCTTTGGGTTGCTGTAACGAATCCATTTTTCATCACCTGCAACGATGCGATGAAGAAAACCCTTCTTTTTTTGCCGCTGGAGCATTGTTCACAGGCGAAAAAACGACGCTCAACGTCTCTTCGCTTCAAATCATAAGGAACCCAAGTTCCTTGTTTTTGAATCATTCCCAACGCATGCAATCGCTTGGAAATGGCTTGGCGAGTAACTCCTAATGCTGAAGCAAGCTCTTTTTGCGTTTGGCACGGATCCTCATCGAGCAATGCCTCCAATTCAGCGTCTTCGAAGGTTTTTGGCCTTCCTTCACGCGAACGGTAGTCAACATCAAAATCACCGTCTTTGAAGTGACGGAACCAATCACGGCATGTTGTTTCACTTAGAGCAGCATCTCCGTAAACTTTTTGGAGTTCTCGATGCGCTTCAGCCGCCGTTTTCTTCGAATGAAAGAAGAAAAGCAACAATTTCCGCAAATGACGATCATTTGGCACAAAATTAGACATTTTCACACAACCAAAAGTATATGACGCAAAAACAAAATCACTAATGTGTCAAAGCGGTTTGTTTACCATATGTCTAAGCTTGGTTCATGACGTTTTGGTTATGTCCCAATCGACTAGCACTCACTACTGGAGCCATCTCTTGAAAAACAGCGGGAACTTAGTTGCGCACCTAATACAATATAAACTTTTTCAGGAAGCTGAATTCGCCAGACTGACTTCAGCTTTCACTCTTACAAGATGCAAAAAATATGACTGGAACCAAAATACATCAATGTTTGCAAATATATACAGAATTTCTTCATAATAAAGATCACAGAAAATAAAATAATACATTCAATAAAATAGCTAACGCTCAATATGGCCTGTGCCGTGCAAACCCCCCCCCCCCCCCCCCGACTCTGGGACGACTAAATCGATAAATCAAATATAGCCAATAGAGAAATAATAAAACGTGCACTTACGAGAGATGCGACCTGTTACGGAGAAAATCTCAAGAATGAGTTGTTTTAAACAATTCATGAACTGCCATAGCAATTCGTAAGTTGCTTTAGTCAATTCACTAACTCCAATAGCAATTCGTTGATAATTTGTTTACTTTTATAACAAAATTATATAACATGTGTAATGACGGAGAACAATAGTATAACTGATTCTCGTCGGTCCAGGCTCACGGTATATAGGCGAGGCAGTATGAGGTGCGATGTATTCGGGGCCTGAAGTTGTAAGGACTCATCACAAGAGGCACATGACTGCGTTACATACCCCTGGTTTGATTGGTCTTACTCCTGGAAAACGGGGGTTCATAAGTTTAATCGGTCTGACCATTGCCTCCGGTTTTGTCATCTCCAAGTTGACGTTTGTTTGTTTGACGGTCAATTTGATGAGTTTTGCTGATATTTTCATGCATGTTGATTTGCTAGTTACAACAGATTTTGAAACACATCTTTGGCATACCTTTTCCAATAATATAAAAAAATCCAACCCGATTTAACGACAATAGGGTAATCAAACCTAGGGATGTGTTACCTAAGTAAGAATACTGACAGTGTATTTTGATAATGAGCGTATTCGGAGTGTACTGTCAATACTTTCAATGGCTATCTGTATGTCGTCCAAGTCATGGTCAAGACCGCGTAACTCTTCGGGATTAATGTTATGTTGCGAAGGTTGTTCGGTCACCAGATTAAGATCTACTGAAATTCGTATCGAAATGTTATTTCCATATGTAATATCGAGTGATTGGTGGATTAATTTAACTGTGGCACTTACTACACTGAGAATACGATCTGTGTCTGATTCTATTAGTGTTGCCGAATCTATTATTACTTCTCCTCTTTTGTTAGAGCAGACGGTTTTTAATGTTATTTCATGTTCAGGAACGGCAATGTAACCATTTTCGTTACTATTTCTCTGATAGTGAATAAAGATATTTGACACTTAGGGTGAGACTAGATTTGTGCGTCCGTGTAGAATTTCATTGTCGCAAAAGTCTGTTTCTATCATAAGTAACATTGGTTATGTGCAAGTAGTATGTGTACACCTTTGCTCCATCCCACTCCGATCCCCACTCCTTCCCCACCACCCCACTTTTCCACCGTCGCGCTACCCACTCTGCCTAACCAGTGTCGGTAACGTGGAGATGGTAGAGTGAGGTGGTGTGGGTACTCTGGTGAACAAGAAAGACTAGAGATAAGAGCAGGATGGAGCAAAGGTGTACACATACTTGACAAAAGGAAAAAAATTAGGTACTTACCTCTGTTGTTGTTGACGTCCACCTTCCTTCGACGGCAATTTTAAACTCCTGTCTCTCATTATCTCACTCACACAAACACACACACACGCTCGCGCCCGCGTCGACACTTACATAACCGAGCATCGTCTGCTTCAGAAAGCTCGGGGTTCTCGAAGCCCTCGTCCACGTCGCCGCCATCGTACCCGATGTCTATTTCGGCACTGAGGACTCCGAAAACCCGCTAGCCCCATAACGAGGATACATTGAGGAAAATACGTTTTTGACTGCGCAATCACGAAGTTGAAGACAGACTGAATGCTCAGGATGCTGCTGGTTGGTATCACGGGGTTTGAAGATAGCAAACCGCCCTCTGAATCCTAACTAAGGTGTCCAGCGCTCTGAATGCAGCGACAGCGGTTTTGCACGTGCATACCGCTTTGCGCTGTGCTCCTCGCGAAGCGCTTGCTCTGCAGTAAAAGGCGCAGAATATGATACCGTACCGCGAGGGACCTCGATTATAATTTATATATAATTATAAAATAAGAGGCACAGTAAGATGATGTATTTGCTTTTAATTGATCAATATTTTATTTAAATCACTTTACACTTATTTACCATCGTATGCAACATCCCTGCAAACACGGTAATCTTCGCTCAAAGACTTCTCCGCCGTTAAATTTATTTTTATCACTGTCTAATCGTCGAGAGGCAAAAGCAATGTAATATTCACGCACTAATCTGTCGTTTTTCATTACATTATCGCTAAAGAGATTATTAAATCGCGACATGGTGAAGCCGCACGACATAAGATGTAGGAATACGATGCAAAATTATCCACACACATCCGACGTATTACTCTGTAGCTGCTCGAGGCCGTACCGATAGAACTTGCAGTTTCTTCGTAGTCGTGCGAGATGTTGCGGTATAACCGGTGGTAGCCCGTAGCTATCAAAGTACATTCCTTTTCCATGATGGTTAACGTACATGGCGATCCAATGCTCTCCAGGTCCGTCGTGGTTATCTGTGTTAACTACGAGTCCGGCAGGTAACGACCATACACGAGGAATTCTGTCAGCCGGGTATACGCCAACGGTTGACAGTGGTAGATACTGCAGACTCTCGTAGATTTGTCTAGTGTTCATGCTGAACACATAGTCAATGATTAAATGATGACCGATACGCTTTGAAAGACGTATACCAGGTGTATGCATAAGTTTTTTCCGGTTTAACTAAGAGATGGCGCCAGCGAAAAGTACGCAGCGTATTAATTTGACACATACGTCATTTTGTTCGTCTGACATTAACCTACAAACACACACAAGTTGAGTCCGCCAAAAACTAGTGTCTCTGTTTTATCGTTCAGTGATCATGTCGAGTTTTGTGCCTGAAAAAGAACATTTGCGGCACGCATTGCTTTTCTTATTTAATCAAAATAAAAAGGCTGCTGAAAGTCAACGTTTGCTGGTAGAAACATATGGTGAACACGCTCCATCGATTAGAACATGTGAGACATGGTTTCGACAATTTAAAAGTGGTGATTTCAATGTGAAAGACAGTGAGCGCTCTGGTAGACCACAAAAATGCGAAGACAAGCAATTGCAGGAGTTATTGGATGATGACCCAACTCAAACTCAACGGCAATTAGCAGAAGCATTACATGTGTCACAAGAAACAATCAGCAGACGTTACGAGTAATGGGGAAGATCAATAAACTCGGTAAATGGGTCCCACACGATTTGAATGAACGTCAAATAGAAAATCGCAAAGTCACTTGCCGTCTCACACAGCAAAAGCAGTGAAAGACACCTTGAAATCGCTTGGATGGGACATCCTTCCGCACCCGCCGTATTCGCCAGACCTGGCGCCATCTGACTATCACCTCTTCGCATCAATGGGGCACGCGCTCCCAGAGCAGCACTTCAGCAATTTCGAGGAAGTTGGAAAATGGCTCGACGAATGGTTTGCCGCAAAAGACAAGCAGTTTTTCTGGCATGGTATTCATAAGTTACCTGAAAGATGGGCGAAATGTGTAGAAGCCGATCGCCAATATTTTGAATAAAACAAAAATTAATTTCCCTTGAAAATTACGTGTTTTTTTTTTACCAAAAAACCGGAAAAAACTTATGCATACACCCGGCATATATGCAAAATTTATTTCACAGCATTGTCGATCGTGTCACGACTACATGATGAAGATTTCTCCTATTTCTTATTCTCTTCCTCTTCGTCTGCTGACCAAACATCCATGTATGATTCTCTTTTAAACGGGTGCTCGCGAAGCCAATTTTTTATTTGGAAAGCCTAGCGCATTGCACAATGCGAAGACGCTGTATCGTTTATCATAGCGTGTCTGAAGCATTTTCGCAAAGATTTCGGCGCGATATACAAAATTTTAAAATATCGCGAATTCAACCGTAAAACTATATACTTTTTTGCGTTATACTAATTAGCGTATTTCACAATTCGCGATATTTAAAAATAATCTTTTTGTCTAATTTCATGTATCATATTTACTGTGTACAATACATTTAAAAAAAATATTGAAACGTTTCGCGATTTATACACACTTTTCAGCTTCAGTTGTTACGCGCGTCTTATCATGAGGTGGCGTGAAATCGCGTAGTTTTAATTTTGCTTCGAGCGGTTTCTTTCGAGATCGTGTGGAAGAGGGAGTTAGCTCGAAACCGGTTCGTGCTCTGGGCTGGATGGAGTGAGAAATGTCTGTGTTTTTATGGATATGCGATCAATCTATTTGGTTGTTGTTTTTTATTGTTGTTATTTGTGAGACCTCAGTTTAGGTTTTTATCGTGTCGCATTAGTCCTTGTGAGACCGGCGATGTTGTTACCCTCTCATCATTGGTCCTTTGACTGATTGGGTAATTCTTTCTTTTCTTTATGGTGCTGAGGGCACGGAATCATTTGATACTTTGATTGTTTGTTAGTTCAGACAAGGTAGGAAGGATGTTTGTGGGATGATCTCGTTGTTTCTACGATCTTCACGTTCGCTTACAGAATTTTTCCTACACGCTACGCATGTGGAATTGCTTCCGGTGTGTCTGGGTTTTTGACTCTATAATTCGTAAAATAAATGGAATAGTTTCCAGTCTCGATTCGGGTTTTGATTCTACCATTCGTGAAGTGATTAGATATCACTTGCACGGAGCTTAACACTCAATTTATTCTTTCCAATGGGTTGTCGCGCTTGCTAAAACGCGCTTTTCTAAAACTACGTAAATGGAATGATTTCCAGTCTCAATTTGGGTTTCGATTCTACCATTCGTGAAGTGATTAGATATCACTTGCACGGAGCTTAACACTCAATTTATTTTTCTAAATGGGTTGTCGCGTTTGCTTAAACGCACTTTTCTAAAATTACGTAAATGGAATGATTTCCAGTCTCAATTCGGGTTTCGATTCTACCATTCGTGAAGTGATTAGATATCACTTGCACGGAGCTTAACACTCAATTTATTTTTCTAAATGGGTTGTCGCGTTTGCTTAAACGCACTTTTCTAAAGCTACATAAATGGAATAATTTCCAGTCTCTTCCGGTAGTGAATTTAGTATTCGTGAAGTGACGTAGTGTCGCTTCTACGGAGCTCAACACTCAAATTATCTAAAGAATTTATGCTGTTGTGATTTTGAATTTCAAAGTTCTAGGATATGGTTGGTCGCATCAGGGCGTCGCGTGTCTCTATGTGAGGCGTACGGTGTGTGGCCTATCTTTATTTGTTGCCGGCTTAGTCCTCATACGGGGCGTTCCTTGGTACCTTCGTTAGAAGTACTGGTCGGCCTTGTTTTTAATCATTGGACATCTAGCCAGTTGTCGTGCTAGAGGGTGTTATTGTTTGGTAGATGCCCGTACGCGTGATCTGCCGTGTAAGACTACGCCTTTCTGATGGTTGCGCGGTGAGTGTATAGTAGGGACGCGAGTGTAGTGCGAGGGGGGAAGGAGTGTGAATTTACCTACCTATCTCTATTCGTCTTTGTTATTGTTTGGGTCCCTCTCTATAGCTCGCTGTTCGCAACCGATACCGGGTTCGCAGCTTGACCAACTAGCTCTTCCTATACCCCGGATACTGGAGCCTTTAGTTGCTCTCAATTAAGCCACCTTATTGCGTCTTAGGGGCTTTACAATTAGGTTTTTTAATTGGTGCAATTGGCCTGGGTATTCGTTCGTCACAGGAGGTAGTTGGTGCTGGCCCTGTTGTGGTGCCACCTACGCAGGTACACCCTACGAATCGGTTGCGCGTGGTGCAACAAGCCGGGATGCTACTCCCTAAACCTGGAGACACACGTGCTTTTCCACTCTGCAGAAGACGTGTAGCTACGGCGCTATGCGTGGGGACACGTTAATGCAGAGTGCCCTAACGCTGCGATTGGGGGCGGCCAAGGCGCAATGCAGGGGAGCCCTTTCCTCGCAGTGTATCCTAGATAATTCGTTCACTCAACCGATGGCCAGGACGCGATGCCAGGGAATCGGTTAAGAGAATGAATACTGTTTCTGACAAGATTTTTCCCAAACTGTTAGTCTTTATCGAGATAGCTGCGTTCGGTCAAACGATGGCCAAGGCGCGATGCAGGGGAATCGTTTGATCGAAAGCCTGCTTTTTGTGTTACATTCTGAATTAAAAATGAATTTATTGTGGCTGTCGGGCAGCGCTTCGTCTTGAAGAACAGATTTTCAACAAGAGCCTCCAGGCTTGTCCGGTCGTGGTTTATATAGTTTAGTGGATGGGCCCCGAGGGGGTGTTTTTGGGTATGTCACGTGATGTTTGTCGCCCTTCAATCACTAGGTGAAGGAGGTGCGGGGTGGTGTATTGGTATACCGTTATTTCTATATTTAGCCGGGCTTTGTCTTCTCTGGGTTTGAACCGCGGTTCTAGCGAGGTTGAATTTGTTGGCCTGTGTTAAATTGCTACCCGCAGGAGGTTCAAACTTTTCCTGAGGGCTGTTTATTGTTTAATGCATGTTTTAACTACTTATTTTCATGTGTGGTTTTGCTGATGCTTGGTATGTATTTCCTGGTTTACGTTCTGATTTGGTTTGCGCTAGACTTGTTTAATAATTGTGAGTTTGGTGTTTTACCAGGTGTTTTCTAGCTGTCTTTCCTGGTTTTTGTGTTATTTTTGCTATAGAGTATTCCATCCGGTTAGGGCTTGCCCTAGTCTTGATTTGTTAATTGTTTGTTGTAATGTTTAGGTTCGTTTTGTGCCTTTATTTTGTTATTAATGTTTGATCATTGAGTGGGGGTACGTGGTGAGGTTTCATGTGGAATCCCCTTGTCGTTTTACTCTTGAAAGTTTGTGGAATCTCTAGAGTTCCACAAATTCTTTTGTAATCTCGCCGTATCGTGGCGTTCTCCGCGCATCGTGTAGGTGTGGTGTGGTTGGCTTGAACGGGTGAAGCGGGCTATGTCTTCCTAGTTGGGTAAGGCGTTTGTTGTTGCGTGTCGTTCCGCCTGCTTCCTACTGGGCGGGGGGTACTACGCTGAGGTTTGGTCTGTAGCGTGCTGATTTGGCCGGCCCCTCTTCTTCTTGTGCGAGCTTCTTGCGAGCTATGTTTGTTTTGATAGTGGTTTTTGTGTCTAGGTGGGGCCTGTATAGGACGCCATGCTGATTTAGGGTGGGTACTTGCGGTTGGCCGTGTGTACCTATTTTTCTGTTATGTTGTCCTAGTCTAGCTAGATGTTCATCTGTTTTGTGTAGGTTGAAGGTGTGGGTACTTTTAAGGTTATAGTAGCGGAGCGCCGTGATGGCGTTCCGTTACAATATATATATTGATTTATTATGTACAAAACCGTTGTCGGCTCGTTCTTTTTGTGCTGCTATTCGTAGCAGTAGCTGCTATCTCTCTACCGTTCGCTTTTGTTCTGACTTTCTCATCGTTGATTCCTTTTGTCCCGTCTTTCTTATCGAATGTTTCCTTTTGTTGTGACTTTCTCGTGCTACATCCGTGGATATAATATTGCTGTTTAGAATTTGATGATTCGTAAAATTTGCACATAGAGATTAATGCATAGTGAAATAAAATATTGATTTATTTGTGAGAAATATAAAAACTATCGTTATTTAATTTACATACGGCGTAAACACCAGCTTATACCGAGGGACCGCGCCTCATCAGCTAGTGCAGGCGCGCCGCGTCTTATCAGCTCGTTAAGGCCGCGAAAATAGCTGATGCCGCGGGGGTCGCTGCCGCCACCGCTGCCGCCGCCGCCGTCGTGGTATAAGTTTATTTAAGAGTCAGCTGATTGATTTTGATAGACACTCATCGATATGGATACACGTTGGAAACATCCATGAACAGCTGTGATAAGCGGTCCTACGGCTTGTGGTAAAACATATTTTGTAAAAAAATTCTTTATATACATGCGCGAAATGACGGATGTCCCGTTTGAGCGTATACTTTTTTATTACTCTGAGTGGCAGTCCGGGTATTCAGAGTACGGTGATAAAATCGACTTTCACGAGGGTTTACCGCAAGCAGCAGACTACTCGAATGATACAAGACCTAAACTTGTGGTCATTGACGATCTAATACGCGAGGCATCCAACAATACTGTGGTCGATCTTTTCACCAAGGGTAGCCATCATAAAAATCTTACTGTCATTTTCATCACGCAAAATCTCTTCCATCAGGGTCACGGGCAACGCGATATCTCCTTAAACGCTAATTATATCGTTGTCTTCAAAAATCCGCGAGATCGCGCGCAAATTCAGCACCTAGCCCGTCAGGTATGTCCCGAGCATCCGCGATTTTTGCAGGAGGTATATTTCGATGCAAGAGCAACGACGTGCAATTTTACGCAAAGCAGATGTAGCGCTCGTACGCTGTATATGCGAGTGTACTCTAAACGTTTTACAGGGAAACGTGAGTCTGAACAACGTGCAAAAGAATCATCTTCGGAGGCACGCGACAATTCTTCGACGGCTAGCCGCCAAAATGGGAAATTGGAGTGGTAAGAGGAAGATCATCGTCGAGCACTGTGTCGGATTTCTCAAGTTGCTTCTTGTGCCTGTCTTGGCCTACACGAGCCATGGAATATGCCAGAAAGATGGTACTTATACCTCATGATAACATACATCGTCTCGCTGGACTCGCCACTACTGCTGCTACTACTACTACTACTACTACTAGTGCAGACCCGTTGCCCTCCGTACAGACTACCGGTACGCCATTATCGCGCCTCGACTCTGAGCTGAGTGAAATTCTAAACTCTCACTCGTATAAGAGCGAGAGAGAGAAATGGATAGCGTACCAGCAGGTTTTACAGCGTTATCTTCATATGGTCGAGTACGATAATGCAGTACCGAATATTTCATCAAAACGAAAAATAGCAATACTCGATAGCCACGAGAATAAATCCGACGACGTTTTAATGAACAAAGTTAAATCTCGACTCAATGACACACTTATTATCGATAGCGTACCAAAAAAATTTTAATCTAAAGAAATATCGTTGCTTCGCAATTTGCATTGCAGCGCCGTTGATAAAAAAATGACATGGGATCGTAATGGTGTTGTTTCCATAGACGGTGGAAGAATTTCAAATTCCAATATCGTTGATCTTGTTAACGATGCTATGCGAGCTAGAAAACGCGAGAAACCCATCGGACGATCTCACTTTGCCAAACTCCTGCGAGCGATACAGATGCCACGCGAATTTATCGGCAATCCCGAGTTACTACACGAGCCTACACCTACATCATCCTCGACACCGCAGCGGCGTCTTATTTTACCATGCGAAAGCGATAGTAGCAGCAGCAACAGCAGCAACAGTAGCAACAACAACGAGGCCGAGACCGCACACTCAAACAGAGATTTAATGCTCACGGCTGAAAACGACATCATCGCGGGGAAGGAGGGGGATGAAGAAGAGGACGAACAATTGCAAAACATCGCGCAAGTAGAATATCGATCTCGCGCACCGTTAGAAAAGAAAAAGAAAAAAAATCCATTTAACTGGTCATCGTTAAAATTATGAAAATTGTTCAAAAAATCTATTATGACACCACTCATCCTGCGTCCTATTCTCGAGCAAAAAATTTGGCCCTGGTGGATCGAAGAGTAGCGCGAAAAAATATTTTACCATGGCTCGAGACACAGGATTCATATAACATGCATCGTCTTGTGCGACGACGATTTCCCCGTCGTATGTACAACGTGAGTAATATAGACGATGTATGGGAGGCTGATTTAGCTGATCTTCGCTCGATAGCCACGTACAACGATGGGTACGCATATCTGCTTGTTGTTATCGACGTGTTGAGCAAATACGCGTGGGTCGAGGCCTTGCGTGACAAAACAAAAGCAAGTGTGGCCCGCGGTCTCACACGCATACTCGCACGCAGTAACAATCGTCGCCCGCAGCAATTGCAAACTGATCGAGGCAAAGAATTTATCGGCACTCCATTTCAGCGAATTCTCAAGAAAAAGAATATCGATTTTCCCGCTGCTCGTAACCCTGATATAAAAGCCTTGATTGCTGAACGCTTTAATCGAACAATAAAAGAGCGAATGTGGCGCTACTTTACATACACGCGAAATAAGCGTTACATCGATGTTTTACAAAAATTTTTATATGCTTATAATCACACTAGACACAGCGGAACGCGTATTCCCCCGAGCGAAGTAACCCTCGAAAACGCCTCTATAGCCCGAGACAATTTAGTACGGCGTTACGAGCGTAATGCGAAAAAAATTAAAAAGCCTCAATACAGCGTCGGTGACTTGGTACGTATCAGTACAGCTAAAGCAGCTTTCGTGAAAGGATATGAGCGTGGTTGGAGTAACGAATTATTCAAGATTCAACGAATATCAGTGAATCGAGAACCATTCGTGTATATTTTACACGATCTGAATAACGAGACTATCGACGGTATTTTCTACGAGGCAGAATTATCGCGAGTACGAGTACCTCTGTCATCTGAGAAGACGAAAGAGAAGAAGAAGAGGACAAAGAGGAAGAACGCACGGAATCACCGTCTCTGATAAATATTAGCTCGAAGGATAGCTCTTTTTTTGTCGTACTACCGAGCAACAGTAGTATGCAGTATTTTCCGAATAATACGACGACAAAATTTATTACAAAACTACCGCGTCAGACACGCTTGCACGGAGAATGGTCTGTCTCTCTTGTGGAAATTGCTTATCCGATGACTCTTTTACATGTTCCTACTGTAGGAAATATCGTAACTTTTGAGGATGGTGATTATGATTTATCGGGTTTAAATCTTTTAACACGGAGACGCTCTGATAGAGACCAAGTTCCACCTAGTGTATATCGCTCTATAGACGCGCTTTTGGAGAGTATAAATAAGCTACCTCACGTGGCCTGTCATTTGCGCTTTAAATCGCTTCCGAGCGGGCAGATCGAAGTGGCCCGTGTATGCGACGATCTACGACACCATGACTTTCGCGTATCACCCGCTATCGCGAGGCTCTTAGGATTCTCGGAAGAGGCTTGTAGGTCTGTAATGATAGAGCTGCATTGCGAATACACAGGGTCGAGGCCCGCAGCTCTCACTGGTGCTATACCAGGTAGCATGTTTCTATACACAGATATCTGCGAGAGCTATATTACAGGCGATGTACAAACACCCCTCTTACGAGTTGTCTCTATTGATACTGATGACTGTCAGTATGGTTCGATAAAAATTAAATCGTTTTCAACGCCACGATATATACCTCTCTTGCGCAATAATTTACACACTATCGAGATCGATATACGAGACGAATTTGCGGATCCTATACCATTCGAGCAGGGAACGTTGACTGTGACACTACATTTCAAAAGGTCCCACGATTGATTACATCGCTATGGATAATATTGACAGTGTGCAGCACGGATGGGGCCGTCGCGGGTACGGCGGTATTAGCCATGTTTATATCGGAACACCTAATCAACGAGGACACGGTATCGGCAGCTTTCTCGGGGGCCTGTTTCGTTGAGTGTTACCACTTTTAAAGAAGGGCGCTAAAGCAGTTGGTAAAGAGGCATTGCGCGCTGGTGTAAACGTAGCCGGTAATATCCTCGATAGAAATATAGCTGTGAATGATGCTATTCGCGAGAGAGCGAGAGAATCAGGCAGTAATCTCAAACGCAAAGCCTCTGAAAAAATTGACACTCTCATGCGGGGGTCTGATTATAAAAAGCGCAAAATTTCGCGAACTCCTCATTCATCGGACGAACGTAAACCACGACGTATCTCCCGTAAAAATAAAAGTGTAATAAAGAGAAAAGTAATGAAGAAGAAGAAGAATAATAAGAACAATAAGAAGAAGAAGAAGTCTCGTCAACGAACAGTTGCAGATATTATTGGATAGCTGAAACAAGATGGCTTTTCTACATGCGCACTCGTGCGAGTGTCTTAAATCGGAACTTGAATTATTTTCACTCCCACCGACGCAAACTACTATCGAAGGCTCCAATTGGGTGTATTACAAACCAATATCTTCGCTAACAGATGATTCACCGATTGAATTTGTTATTCCTGGACAGGGTGATGAGTATATCGATCTCGCGCATACTATGCTTAGTCTGAGAGTGAAAATAACATCTACTGCGGAAAATGCCGCAGGTACAGCATCGAAAGTAAGTGCCGGCCCTGTAAACAATCTCTTGCATTCTATGTTTAATCAGGTGGATGTATACCTGAATCAAAAATTAGTTTCATCTCCAAATAATGCCTACGCTTATCGAGCGTACATAGTGTTATGCCGGTACCGAGTAATTGGATTATTCGGTAGTCGGTATAATATTAAAAGTTATTATTTTTTGGGATCGTTTGCCGATAAGGAGATGGATCTCGAGTAAAAGATGGAAACGCGAATTTATATAAAAGGAAGTATTTATTATAAGCAACGGTAACTTTCCGTTGCCTATTTATATATCAAAGTAAGAAGTACAATAATGCGTTGTTTCGAGTATTAAACGAGGAACCAACCGTTCTCTTTTCAATCTAATTTAATACTGTCTTTTCGTAAAGCAGTTGCTAACTGTCTTCACGAAAATCCCTTAATTCGCAATTTTAGCGTTAGCCTTTCGCCCGAACGCCAAGCGAGTCGCTCATGCTGCGTCAGCGTTCTTGGGGTCGTTCATACGATCGGGCATTGGACTTCGTTTCTTGTCTTGAACGAATTCCAATGTTTCGTTACTATGGAATATTCCCGAATATACTAAATACGGAGTGGAATATTCCGCGGCACAACAATAGAAACACTTTTGAATTACGATCCAGCAGCAAAAAATTCGTATCTCACGAGCGTTCTCTGGTACGACGATACCCCTGGAAAAATAGATGATATAACATCGGAAAATACGAGTCTTGTGAAGAGAAAACAATTTTTAAATATCGACAAAACTGTAGACTTGCTCGGTCATCTGCATTGCGATATATTCAATCAGGAGCGGTTCCTATTAAACGGCGTCGAGATGCGACTATGGTTGGTGCGGTCTAGAGATTCATTTTGTTTTGTGGGGAATACAAAGAATGGTCAATGCGGCTTAAAGATTCTCGAGGCATCGCTTCTCGTTCGTAGAACAAAAATAGCTCCTGGTGTGCTGCTCTCGCATGCTAGAACTCTGGCAAAATCTACGGCTAAATATCCTCTCACGAGAGTCGAGGTAAAAGCCGTTTCAATACACTCTGGTGTTCATGGAGAGACTATCAATAATATCGTGTTAGGTCAATTGCCGAAGCGTATAATTATCGGTTTTGTCGATAACAAAGCGTTTAACGGCGACTTCAGTATGAATATATTCAATTTCCAAAATTACAAAATAAATTATCTCTCGTTGTATGTAGATGGTGCTCAAATACCTTCGAAACCGTTACAACCTGATTTCACGAAAAATCATCTATATGTGGATGCTTTTCAAACGTTGTTTTCGGGAACTGGAATACATTTCTTGAACGACGGTAATTCGATCGATCGCGATAATTATCGCGATGGATTATGTCTGTTTGCTTTTGATTTGACACCCGATCTTTCGGCGAACAGCAATACACATTGGAATTTAATACAGCACGGTAGTGTGAGAATAGAGGTACGATTTGAGGATGCGCTTGCTTCAACGATAAATTGTGTAGTCTACGCGGAGTATGATAATGTCCTTGAAATTGATGCCTCTCGGTAAGTAATGGTGGATTTTACCGGATAAGCAAAAAATGTGCTGATGTCGGCATAAAATTATTTCGTGTTAAGAGACGTAGAAGCGTGTCTGTGAGTAACTAATCAGTCGAACTCGAGCATCTGTACGGATTAGACGTGAAAATGGATATCGTCGTGGATATACAGGGAATGCGTGGTAAAGACTCGGAATTTATTCCGAAAGAAATTGCTGTGGTAGCAGTGGATAGACCGTACTCTGCTCATTGGATCGTCGCACCGCCGTGTTACTTTGCCGAATTACCACAGCATTCGAGAAGCCAGAATAATTTTCTCTCGAAATATTTTCACGGTCTGGAATGGTACGAGGGCGATGTGAGCTGTAAACAGGCATACGCTAACTTGCGTGAAATTTCGCGAAAATCAAGACGTATCTATACTCGCGGTCACGAGAAGGCTATACTTCTTTGCGATATCATGAGTCGTGAAATTTCCAACCTGGAGGATGAGGAGGGCGCCCCATCGTACACATTTATGCCGAAATCTTTGCGAAAATGCTTCAGACACGCTGTGATAAACGATACAGCGTCTTCGCATTGTGCAATGCGCCAACCTTTCCAAATAAAAAATTGGCTTCGTGAGCACCCGTTTAAAGGAGAATCATACATGGATGTTTGGTCAGCAGACGAAGAGGAAGAGAATAAGAAAGAGGAGAAATCTTCATCATGTAGTCGTGACACGATCGACGATGCTGTGAAATAGATTTTGCATATATATACGTCTTTCAAAGCGTATCGGTCATCATTTAATCATTGACTATGTGTTCAGCATGAACAGTAGACAAATTTACGAGAGTCTGCAGTACCTACCACTTTCAACCGTTGGCGTATACCCAGCTGACAGAATTCCTCGTGTATGGTCGTTACCTGCCGGACTCGTAGTTAACATGGATAACCACGACGGACCTGGAGAGCATTGGATCGCCATGTACAATACGTTAACCATCATGGAAAAGGAATGTACTTTGATAGCTACGGGCTACCACCGGCTATACCGCAACATCTCGCACGACTACGAAAAAACTGCAAGTTCTATCGGTACGGCCTCAAGCAGCTACAGAGTAATACGTCGGATGTGTGTGGACAATTTTGCATCGTATTCCTACATCTTATGTCGTGCGGCTTCACCATGTCGTTTAATAATCTCTTTAGCGATAATGTAATGAAAAACGACAGATTAGTGCGTGAATATTACATTGCTTTTGCCTCTCGACGATTAGACAGTGATAAAAATAAATTTAACGGCGGAGAAGTCTTTGAGCGAAGATTACCGTGTTTGCAGGGATGTTGCATACGATGGTAAATAAGTGTAAAGTGATTTAAATAAAATATTGATCAATTAAAAGCAAATACATCATCTTACTGTGCCTCTTATTTTATAATTATATATACATTATAATCGAGGTCCCTCGGGGTACGGTATCATATTCTGCGCCTTTTACTGCAGAGCAAGCGCTTCGCGAGGAGCACAGCGCAAAGCGGTACGCACGTGCAAAACCGCTGTCGCTGCATTCAGAGCGCTGGACACCTTAGTTATGATTCAGAGGGCGGTTTGCTATCTTCAAACCCCGTGATACCAACCAGCAGCATCCTGAGCATTCAGTCTGTCTTCAACTTCGTGATCGCGCAGTCAAAAACGTATTTTTCGCAATGTATCCTCGTTATGAGGCTAGCGGGTTTTCGGAGTCCTCAGTGCCGAAATAGACATCGGGTACGATGGCGGCGACGTGGACGAGGGCTTCGAGAACCCCGAGGTTCCTGAAGCAGACGATGCTCGGTGTTGGAGAATCAGCTGGCGCACGGCGATCGATAATCGTCGTGCGCCTACCTGTTGCGCTGTTCTACAACGCGTTGGTCGGCTGAGTCGAAGATAGCCGAAGCGCGGGCTTCGCGAAGCCGAGGATGTGCCTCGTGGGCACGCCGCGTCGAGCGAGAGGATGTCTCTCTCGCTTGACTTCGGTTTCGCTCACCGGCTATCTCGCTCAACTGACTCCAGCGCCCAACGTAAAGTTCATACTCGCAGCCATCTTGAGATTTTCGGCACTTTTTCGACACGCATCCATCGAGCAGCACACGCATCTTTGGACTCTTCGGATTTTTCATCAATCTTCTTCATCGGCATCGCTCAACTTCACTCAACAGGACTCATTGCTCAAGGTAAGAGTGCTATGGCACAATTTGTCGTAATTCAATACCATGGCGGAGTTAATACGGTGCATCAGCATTTGGTCTCACTCGTGGCGGGCGTTGCGGCATATGCTGCACACGTTTTTTCTCACCATAGTTTGCCAGGTAATTAATACAATTATGCTGGTGCTCATATTCGCTGTGCTTTCCTCCTAAACATCTGCTGGGAAAGCACAGTGACTATGCGTTGCTCATTCGGTGCAGTCTTAATATCTGGTGCATTGAGCTACGCAGTACTGACTGCGTGGCTGGGTTCATACAGACGAGCCCTCTATAACCTTTATTGAGAGTGCTCTCAGTATTAATTCGCTGCAGCTACTCAGCAATACAGTGCTGAGTAGTTGCAGTGAATTACACACAAATTCTTGCACTCAATGGCGTTGGCGTGCCGTGCTGTAGCTATTGCTACAGTGCACGCGCCACTGTCTCAAGTGAACATTCAGCCTTCTATTGGTATAATTGTTGGCTGCGCACATTAGCACATCACATTTGGTACGACTTTTAATTAATGTCTGGACACTCACCAGGCTAAGCGGTTCATGCGGCGTAGCTCTTACTACGTTGCAGGCACAGCAGTCTCATATCCACGCTCAGCACACAATTAATATAATTGTGTGCTGCTCACACTGTGTAATATTCATAATTCAGTTTGTTTTATTCAATGTTAATTTGTACCCTTTTGCCAAAATTGATATTTTGACCAGTTTCCAAATTAAAAGCCTGTTTGTGTAGATTTTACAGTTGTTGAGTCAAATCTGTATTGTTTAAATTGTATTTTGGGCTACCACGGAAGGTGGAATAAAGACCGCTTTCGCAATATTACATCTGTGTGTCTGGTTCATTTTCCTTTTGTTGCAAGTGAGTTCTCACATGTGTTCACCCAATTCACAGATCGGTCAAGGCATCACCAGGAAGGAATTCTCAACAACGTACTTGAATTTCACAACATTTTGGTCCTTCGAGCCGGATACTCGACTTGAGCAAGAGATACCAGGGTCTCTGCCTTCCGCTCTCATCCCAGCACATCGGCTCATCAGGAGTAGGACTCTGCGAAGCCCATCGCAGGATCCTCATCGGCTCATCACCTCGTCAAGCGGAGCAACAAGTAGGGTAAAGTACATCTCTGCGGAGAAGCTTCGTTACTGTCTATCTCTTTCTCTACTTGGACCGTTTGCACAGGGCTAGCAATGTCCGAGGGCAATCCAATGGACTCCGGGGTGGCGCCTGGAGATCTTGAGGAAAAAAGGACATTGGTAGTTCCTGCGGCCGGCACCGTTCCGAAGAAGGCCCGATCGCCAACTCGGCTTACAACCGAGATGGCGTTGAAGGTTCAATCGCAACGGCGCCGGATTGCTCATATGCAGACGGTCATTGCTCTGCTTACTGAGGCCGGGGATACCCTCGCCATGGAGTCGCTCGACGCGTACGTCGAGCAGGTCGCGGAGCTTCACAGCGCCTTCCAGAGGGAGCACGAGCTGTTGGAGTCTTCGTGCCCTCCGAGCTGTATCGACCACGAGTACTTTGCGGACGATCTGCAAAGCCTTGAGGCGCAGGTTGCCCTCAAGGCCAAAGTCACAGCTCGGGAAGCCATGGCGAGGCTATCTCGAGGGCACATTCCTGCGCCGGCACCCGTAGCGTCGCCGCGCCCCCACACAAAGCTGCCGGAGATCAAGCTGCCGACGTTCGGGGGGGATTATTCCGGGTGGCCAGCGTTCCGTGACGTGTTCACGTCGCTGGTCGTCCGGGATGCCCGCCTCACCGACGTCGACCGTCTGTTGTACCTGCGTGGCTGCGTGTCGGGCGCGGCGGCGCAGCTCATTCAGGGGTTCGCTGTCACAAGCGAATCGTTTAACCAGGCATGGGAGACATTGGTCTCCCGTTACGAGAACAAGCGGCTGCTGGTGCAGGAGCGCCTGGATAGGCTCTTCTCACTAAAATCGTGCTCATCGGATTTAAAATCGTTCTCAACAATCCTGGCTTCGTTTTCCGAGGCGTACAGGGCTCTTTCTTCGCTGGCAACGAAGGAAGAGCTCTGGGAGTGCGTGATGGTGCGGTTGCTTGCAAAACAGCTTGACCAAACCACGCGTGAAGCCTGGGAGACGAAGCTAGGACGCACACCTGATTTCCCGGCTTTTGCTGAGCTCGAGGAGTTTGCGGAGACTAAGGTGAGAGCGTTGGAGATGGCGAGGGCCACTCCCAAGACCGGGACAACCTCGAACCGACCGTCGTCTGCGAACCCTCCCCCAGCGAAGGCCGGGACGCACAGCGCCGCGGCGCATCATGCAGGTAGCGCAGCACGTGGCGCTCCGTCGTCTACCTTTATCGCGAACGATTACCCCTGTGACTGCTGCCGGGCTCGTGGGCATTTCATTGTCATGTGTCCTGAGTTCCGGCGGCTCACTGTGGGTGAGCGTCGCAAGATGGCGGAGAAAGTACGGCTGTGCTACAACTGCCTTGGTCGGCACAACGCGTCGGCATGTCGATCGAGCCGGAAGTGCAAGGAGTGTTCAGGGCGGCACCACACGATGCTGCACCCGGCAGCGCCCCCTGCAACAGCTTCCGAGGTGCAACCGGCTCAATCTCAGGCTTCAGCACAGTAGGATGTCGTCGCGGTCGTTCACTCATCGGCACAGCTCACATGGAACTGCTCAACATTATTGGCAACTGCATTAGCGGATATTCACACATCGGTTTCAGCTCATCAAGCAAGACTTCTCATCGATCCTGGGTCAGAATTGACTTTCATTACGGAAGAACTCTTTCGTAAGCTCAACGCACCACGCAAGCACTCATCAATTCCGATCACAGGGGTCGGTGGAAGACGCTCAACGCAGACACATGGCTCGGTACAGCTCACACTGTGTTCCACATACACCAAGGAGAAAGTCACGGTACAGGCTCACATTCTCAACACGGTTACTACTCATTTGCCATCTTTCGAGTCGTCAGTTCGCACATGGCCTCACATAGTGAAGCTGAAACTGGCGGACCCTGACTTTCTCACACCACGACCAATCGATATCATAATTGGAGCAGACATTTATGGACAGGTTATTAAACCAAATATTCTCAAGGGCACATCATCTGCACCTATTGCACAATTATCGATATTTGGGTGGCTCATCATTGGACCAACAAACTCAAGCCAATCTGACGCACTCGCTGTTCATCATGCTGCGGTGCACCATGACGATCAGGAATTACAAAACGTGCTAACGAAGTTTTGGATTCAGGAAGAGCCGCCAAAGGACACAGTAAGTCAACTCACACCAGAGGAGCAGGCATGCGAGGATCATTTTCGAGACACGCATCAACGTGATTCTAAAGGCCGGTACATCGTTCGGCTGCCTCTCATATCATCGCCTGCAAATCTTGGAAGTTCACACTCACGAGCATTTCAGTGTCTGCAACACACTTTACGGAAAATCTCAAAAAATGCTGAATACGGTCAGCTCTATACACAATTCATGGACGAATATGAGCAACTCGGTCATATGGTGAAGGCGTCAGAATCAGATGAATGTGAAAAGCATTATTACTTGCCTCACCACGGTGTTCTCAGACCAGACAGTACTACCACGAAATTACGTGTTGTATTCAATGGGTCGAGTTCAACTTCATCAGGAAAATCTCTCAATGACATCATGCACACCGGACCGAATTTATTGCTCAACATTTCGGACGTGCTCATTTGGATCCGTCAACATAGAAACATCTTCGCCACTGACATAACAAAAATGTATCGTCAGATCCGAGTTCATCAAGAGGATTGGAATCTTCAACGGATTCTATGGAAAGATGATCAACAAAATCCAGTGCCTTTTCAACTAACTACGGTTACATATGGTACCAAAGCTGCGCCATATTTGGCAGTTCGAACACTCATGCAGCTGACCGAAGATGAAGGCCATCGGTTTCCGCTTGCCGTGCCAGCTATAAAATTTGGCAGGTATGTGGATGACATCTTCGGTGGGGCGGATTCAACTCAACAGCTCATTGAAATAGCTCAACAGCTCAAGGACTTGTGCATGGTGGGCGGTTTTCCACTCGCCAAGTGGCACTCGTCGGACCACAAAGCATTTGCCAACATCTCATCATCAAGGTCAAGCTCAGCTATCTCAATGGACGACTGCGAGACAAAAATTCTTGGATTGACTTGGCTTCCGAGTGACGACAAGTTCAAGTTCGCATCTCGGTTCAACTCAGCTCAAGAAAGTTTCACAAAACGCCTCATTCTCTCTGAGGTGGCTCAGCTCTTTGATCCGCTTGGTTTCGTCTCACCGGTTGTGATAAGAGCCAAGATTCTGTTACAAGAGCTTTGGCTTCACAAGCTCAGCTGGGATGAACCACTGTCATCTCAGGTCTCAACACGATGGACTGTAATCAGAGAAGATCTCAAAAGCCTGGCCAGGCTCTCAATTCCTCGTTGGTTCAATACATGGAGCAACTCAACAGTGGAATTGCATGGCTTCTCTGATGCATCTCAACTGGCCATGGCCGCAGTGATCTACATCACTGCTGACTCAACTTCCACAGGAAAGGTGGCTTCACTTGTCTGCTCAAAAACGCGCGTGGCACCACTCAAGAAGCTCACCATACCAAGGCTTGAATTGACTGCAGCTTTGTTATTAGCTAAGCTGGCTGCCTACGTTCAAACCACACTCAAGGTTGGAATCTCATCGACTCACCTGTGGACGGACTCATCAGTAACTCTCACCTGGATCAAAGCGCATCCTTCTCGATGGAAGGACTATGTCCGAAATAGAGTCGCTCAAATACAAGAGCTCACACCCAGTGCTCAATGGCGTCATGTGGCAGGTACATGCAATCCAGCCGATTGTGCCTCACGAGGTATTACAACAGCTCAACTGGCTTCTCATCAGCTGTGGTGGTCAGGTCCACCGTGGATGGTGAAACCTAGACAATCTTGGCCAAAATCCACAGCTGATTCAGAGGATTTAAGTATCATGGAAGCCCGACCGGGGGTAGCTCTTCTCGCGGCAACACAGGCGCCAGAGTATCACTGGGAACTCATTTATCGCTGCTCTTCACTCGCAAAATTATGTCGTCTGACCTCATATTGTGTGAGAATAGTGGAAAAAATGAGAAAGAGGTTAGAATCGGCAGGAAACGCTCCACTCACCGCGAGAGAAATGGCTGCAGCAAACACATTTTGGACGAAGGTCACACAAGCCGTGTTTTTCAAGCACGAGATACAAGTGCTGCAGTCAGGCTCGCATGTTCCATCTGCTCACCCCTTCAGTCGGTTAACAGCTTTTATCGACGAGGAAGGTGTGATAAGAGTTGGAGGTCGTCTTTCACAATCAGCACTCACTTATGAAGGAATGCATCCTGCTATTCTGCCTCGCCACTCTCGATTTTCGACTCTCATAATAGAGCAAGCTCACGTGCGTACTCTTCACGGAGGCACGCAGCTCACACTAGCTCAAGTCAGGCAGACACATTGGATCATAGGCGGTAGAGCTCCTGTGAAATCTCATATATTACACTGCGTGGTGTGTGCTCGGCAGAGAGGAGTTCGTGCACAACAGTTGATGGGTCAACTGCCTCTGTCACGAGTCACACCGTCACGCGCATTTTCTCACACAGGAGTAGACTACGCCAGTCCTCTCACGCTCAAAACTTGGAAGGGTCGAGGCAGCAAAACGCACAAAGGCTGGATCTGCGTTTTTGTGTGTCTCGCCACTTCAGCTCTATCTTGAGGCCGTCAGTGACTACTCAGCTGACGGCTTCCTCTCAACGTTCAGGCGATTCTCATCGAGGCGTGGGATTCCTCACACCATTTACTCTGACTGTGGCACCAACTTCGTTGGTGCACACAAATTTATATGTCAGATGTTCAGTAAGGCTTCACAAGAGCATCATCTCATCGCTTCTTCTCTCGCAAATCAACAGATTGCGTGGAAGTTTAACCCGCCTGCGGCACCACATATGGGTGGTAAATGGGAAGCAGCGGTAAAGTCCGTTAAATTCCATCTGTGGCGAACGATGGGTGATACAGCACTCACGTTCGAAGAGCTCTCAACGCTGCTTGCTCAAATCGAGGCTATACTTAACTCAAGGCCTCTGGAACCGCTCAGCGATGATCCAGATGACTCATCAGCACTCACGCCTGGACATTTTCTCATTGGTGGAGCACTCACAATGGTCCCAGAATCAAACCTGGAAGATCTGGCAATCTCACGGCTCTCAAGGTGGCAATTGTTGCAGCAAAAGATTCAACAATTTTGGCGACAATGGTCTGCACACTATTTACAACGGCAGCAGTCGATTTCAAAATGGCATTATCCTGATAACATCATTAAAATTGGCTCGTTGGTCCTGCTCACGGATGAGCGCTTTCCACCGTGCAAATGGCCACTTGCACGTGTCATCGAGTTGCATCCAGGCAAAGACGGGCTCACCAGGGTGGTGACACTCAAGACTGCTACCACCACGCTCACCAGGCCGATCTCAAAACTTGCTGTTCTGCCAATCTCATCCAACACCCAGCAATAATTAATCATCAACCCCGTTGCTGATGGCGGGCGGAATGTTGGAGAATCAGCTGGCGCACGGCGATCGATAATCGTCGTGCGCCTACCTGTTGCGCTGTTCTACAACGCGTTGGTCGGCTGAGTCGAAGATAGCCGAAGCGCGGGCTTCGCGAAGCCGAGGATGTGCCTCGTGGGCACGCCGCGTCGAGCGAGAGGATGTCTCTCTCGCTTGACTTCGGTTTCGCTCACCGGCTATCTCGCTCAACTGACTCCAGCGCCCAACGTAAAGTTCATACTCGCAGCCATCTTGAGATTTTCGGCACTTTTTCGACACGCATCCATCGAGCAGCACACGCATCTTTGGACTCTTCGGATTTTTCATCAATCTTCTTCATCGGCATCGCTCAACTTCACTCAACAGGACTCATTGCTCAAGGTAAGAGTGCTATGGCACAATTTGTCGTAATTCAATACCATGGCGGAGTTAATACGGTGCATCAGCATTTGGTCTCACTCGTGGCGGGCGTTGCGGCATATGCTGCACACGTTTTTTCTCACCATAGTTTGCCAGGTAATTAATACAATTATGCTGGTGCTCATATTCGCTGTGCTTTCCTCCTAAACATCTGCTGGGAAAGCACAGTGACTATGCGTTGCTCATTCGGTGCAGTCTTAATATCTGGTGCATTGAGCTACGCAGTACTGACTGCGTGGCTGGGTTCATACAGACGAGCCCTCTATAACCTTTATTGAGAGTGCTCTCAGTATTAATTCGCTGCAACTACTCAGCAATACAGTGCTGAGTAGTTGCAGTGAATTACACACAAATTCTTGCACTCAATGGCGTTGGCGTGCCGTGCTGTAGCTATTGCTACAGTGCACGCGCCACTGTCTCAAGTGAACATTCAGCCTTCTATTGGTATAATTGTTGGCTGCGCACATTAGCACATCACATTTGGTACGACTTTTAATTAATGTCTGGACACTCACCAGGCTAAGCGGTTCATGCGGCGTAGCTCTTACTACGTTGCAGGCACAGCAGTCTCATATCCACGCTCAGCACACAATTAATATAATTGTGTGCTGCTCACACTGTGTAATATTCATAATTCAGTTTGTTTTATTCAATGTTAATTTGTACCCTTTTGCCAAAATTGATATTTTGACCAGTTTCCAAATTAAAAGCCTGTTTGTGTAGATTTTACAGTTGTTGAGTCAAATCTGTATTGTTTAAATTGTATTTTGGGCTACCACGGAAGGTGGAATAAAGACCGCTTTCGCAATATTACATCTGTGTGTCTGGTTCATTTTCCTTTTGTTGCAAGTGAGTTCTCACATGTGTTCACCCAATTCACAGATCGGTCAAGGCATCACCAGGAAGGAATTCTCAACAACGTACTTGATCTTCACAACACTCGGTTATAAAAGTGTCGACGCGCGCGCGAGCGTGTGTGTGTGTTTGTGTGAGTGAGATAGTGAGAGACAGGAGTTCAAAATCGCCGTCGAAGGAAGGTGGACGTCAACAACAACAGAGGTAAGTACCTAATTTTTTTCCTTTTTTCAAGTATGTGTACACCTTTGCTCCATCCTGCTCTTATCTCTAGTTTTTCTTGTTCACCAGAGTACCCACACCACCTCACTTTACCATCTCCACGTTACCGGCACTGGTTAAGCAGAGTGGGTAGCGCGACGGTGGAAAAGTGGGATAGTGGGGGTAGCCGCGTAGTGGGGGAAGGAGTGGGGATAGGAGTGGGATGGAGCAAAGGCGTACACATACTACTTGTGCATTTGCATATATGTCTCGTGCTCGTCCGTTTACAATTCCGAATATATTTTTGATCAGCTCTCATATAATTAGTGTATTGTGTATTTATCAATAGAATTTCTGACTCTGTTAGCATAGTGACAAAATTTATTCCGTATTTGAATTGGTTCGAGCAAAGAGATTCGTAGAATGTAAACTAATTTATTGTTCATGAGGTCAATTCATTTTTCACTAATATCGAGTATTACTCGATAGTTTTCGATTTCTAGAGGAATTGAATTCTTGATGTTAAAAGGTTTTTCGAAATATCTAATTCTTTCTATAAATGTTTCAGGAGCTAGTACTTGTGGATGTATTATTCCATATTTTCCTTAACTGATTAAGTTTCAAAGTGTATTAACATCTTGGTTAAGCTCGACCAGCTGTGACAGAGTGATGTCATTTGAAACATAAATATTCTGATAGTTTTTGTTCATGTCGTGAAATAATATGTTACTCGCTCTTCCTTCTTTGAATAGCAATGACAAGTCTTCTTGGATTGTTATCAGGATTACTTTAATGATCTTAGTTTGACTTGTGAGACTACTACCCATGGTGTTTTGACTTTTATATATCTCATCGAGCTCAACATTGATATAGTTCAGGACGCTAGCATCTAGTGTTTCGAAGAGGGTTTGGAGATGGTCCCGAATCCGTTTATAAGTCCGCATCGTTTTCTCGTACTGGTGCTATCACGTGTCAGATGTTGAAGTGTCTGGATCAGCTTATAGACTCGATTGACACGAGTTTTGAGCTTCTTGAGTTCGATGTGTCATCCGTACTTGGAGTCACAGAGATTCTCGGTGTCCATGAGATAGCTTCATATTCGCTGGTATCGTGGTTCCCGTCCGCTAGTGTCGATGGGGATGACCAGTTTCTATTGTTCGTGAAAAACTTTGGCTTTTCCAAAATGCTCTGCATAGATGGTGGTTTTATTCAGTGGTGTTAGCCGCAGGTTCCCTTGCACTGATTGTTGTACCACCACTAGTAGTAGGAATAGCCTTATCATCTAGAACAGATTGGTAGAATGGCTTTATTCTATCAATGTGAACTCTGACTCGTTTATTGTCACTTTAAACTATCGTGACGGTTATTGTCGTGTGTTTCAATTACAGGTAATTTTCTAAGCCATTCGCTATCTAATTTCTTCAATCTGCGTTTGTTGTGCAGTAGGACTCGGTCTCCTGGTTCACAAACTTGGTGAGTTCTCGTGATCTTCGAGTCTTGTTCTCCCTTCGATTTTTCTTTGGCTATTATTAATTTCTGTTTTGCTTGCTGGAGATTCAACTCATGACGTTCTCTCCACTTCTCAATCAATTCGTTGTACAATATTGTATTGCGCTACTGAGAGCGCTGATGGTAAGTTGGCTTTTCTTCCGAAGGTAAGTTCGAAACGTGTAAATCCGTGGCTTTCGCGTATCGAAATGTATGCAAAAGCAATAGTTGTTGTACTTCGTGCCAAAAGTGATTCCTTTCAGTGCTTTCACTACTGGTTTTGATGAGGTTTCGTGGTTGCTGAAGGGTACATGGATTGTATGATCCTTGATGAGGTAAATAGAGTCAGGAATTTCTGGATCGTCGAAGATGCCTATGTGCCTTTTTTCTATGTTGCATTGGATGTTTAATTTGCGATGGGTACGTTCTAGGACAAAATATCTGTCGTCCTACATGCAATGGTATGGGGAAATCGTGAGATCTATATGGAATTGATGTTCTTTCCTGCGTAATCTTAGCGTGGCCGCTTGGCGTGAGACGTGTTTATCATTTCCCATTGTTGGAAAATCAGCTGGCGCACGGCGATCGATAATCGTCGTGCGCCTACCTGTTGCGCTGCTTTGCTACACGGTGTTCGGTTGAGTCGAAGACAGCCGAAGCATGGGCTTCGCGAAGCCGAGGATGTGCCTCACTGGCACGCCGCGTCAAGCGAGAGGCTGTCTCTCGCTTGACTTCGGTTTCGCTCACCGGCTGTCTCGCTCAACTGACTCCAGCGCCCAACGAAATTTTCATACTCGCAGCCATCTTGAGAATTTGGCACTTTTTCGCACGCACCGGCAAGAACAGCACGCATCCAGACTCTCGGACTGTTTCATGGATTTATACATCGGACTCGCTCAACATCTCGCTCATCAGGACTCATTTGCTCAAGGTAAGAGTACATTGACATAATTTGGTAGAAATTCACTGTCAGTGAGGAGAGAAATACGGTGCATCACCACTTTGGCTCACTCGTGGCGTGCGCTGCAGCACATGCAGCATCATGCTCTCCTCACTTGCTTTAGCCGGTATAATTAATATAATTATACCGGTGTGGTCTATTCACTGTGCTTTCCTCCAGAAACTCTGCTGGGAAGGCACAGTGACTATACGCAGTTCATTTGTATAGCCTCAGTGTCTGTTTGCAGTGTGCTAAGCAGTGCTGATTGCGTAGCTGGTCGCACACAAAATCACTGCACTCAGATACGGGTTATTGTACATCCTCTCATTAATTCGCTGCAATCACTTTGCAATACAGTGCTGAGTGGTTGCAGTGAATTACGCACAAAGTTTAACACTCAATGGTATCAGCATGTCGTGCTGCGTAGCTTTCACTACGTTGCGCGCACCGCTGTCTCAAGTTTAAACTCAGCACACAATTAATACAATTGTGTGCTGCTCACATTATAATGCAAACTCCAATTACTAGCTCATTTATGTTGGCACTCACCAGTCTGAGCGTGTCGTGCAGCGTAGTTATCACTGCGTTGCATGCACCGCTTGCTCATGTTTTTCACTCAGCGCACAATCAATACAATTGTGTGCTGCTCATCATATGTCAATTTAGAGCTCAATTATCAATCCTTTTTATAAGTTGTATTTGTTTTTTTAAAATCTAATATTTCGGACAATCTTCTAAATTGAATTAATTTGGTGTAAACTTCAATTGTAGCGTCCACGCATTCGTATTTAAATTGTATTTCTACAATAAAAAGGAAGGTGGAATCAACCGCTTCCTCAAAATAACATCTCGGTGTCTGGTTTTATTTCCTCTTGCCTCGAGTGAGTTCTCACATTGTTTCAATATCTTCACAGGTCAGTCAAGCCATCACCGGACGGATTCTCAACATTTTTGTTGATTCTTAAACACCCATGATAAATTCTTTTTAAGCGTATGATCTCTTTCACTGGGGCGGACTCGTTATCTCTGTCGGAACTCGGATTATGCAGGGCTTTACTTGGACTATGGTCGGGCGTACTTTGGGCGTGCGACTTTCCGTTTGCTGTATTATGCTGCTAGTTCTCTTCTCACTTCAGATTCGTATTCGGTGATTGTTATTCCCAAGTGTCTGTTCAAGAATTAGCCGATTTTCTCTTGCTAATAATTAGTGGACAATAAATTTGATGAGAGGGTGAGTAGTGGAACGTGGCAGGTGACAAAAAAAGATCGCGTTCTGCTTACCACAATAAATCTTCGATATATTTAACACTAAATAAAAGGAATGCGAGGAAATACACACGAGTAAGATAAGAAGGTCTTGAGATGGTCGATTAAAATAATTCACTCTCACCGGGTTTTATGATTGCCTCGATGCCAGTAGATTCCGGTGGCGCAGCAACCACCACGAGGTGAGACCGAAAATGCGACGTACCGAATGAGTAGCACAAATGTCTTGTCAAAGCTTGTTGTGTATTTTCAATGTCTATGAATTTTGTAGACCGAATTGGAACCGCGAGTTAAGCACTTGAGATGAGTAATTAATTGGGCGCACCTGAGATGCACACACATGTGAAATGTTGGATGAGATAACTGGTGCTGAGTAGACGCGAAACAAACAAGTAAGACCCGTTAAGATAGCAGCACGTCCAATGGCTGAGCGAGAAAACGAAGGAACCGCTTTCTTCTGCCGTTCCTTTCTGAAGCGCGCATTGTCGCTGTACGAACAACCAGTATACGTGCGGTGCTGCTACTCGGCCGCACGCACGGCTGTTGTAAACAGCGTGCAAATGACCGAGCGGTGCTAGTGCCAGGCGGCCATGAGTAGCAGCTGTCCACGATATGAGATTTCAATACCAGTCTCCAAACGTCTTTATTCTCATCTGATCGTTTTTTTTTTAATTTTCGTCGGCCAATGCATGTATGCATACCTCTATACCAGGTGTATGCATAAGTTTTTTCCGGTTCAACTAAGAGATGGCGCCAGCGAAAAGTACGCAGTGTATTAATTTGACACATACGTCATTTTGTTCGTCTGACATTAACCTACAAACACACACAAGTTGAGTCCGCCAAAAACTAGCGTCTTTGTTTTATCGTTCAGTGATCATGTCGAGTTTTGTGCCTGAAAAAGAACATTTGCGGCACGCATTGCTTTTCTTATTTAATCAAAAGAAAAAGGCTGCTGAAAGTCAACGTTTGCTGGTAGAAACATATGGTGAACACGCTCCATCGATTAGAACATGTAAGACATGGTTTCGACAATTTAAAAGTGGTGATTTCAATGTGAAAGACAGTGAGCGCTCTGGTAGTCCACAAAAATGCGAAGACGAGCAATTGCAGGAGTTATTGAATGATGACCCAACTCAAACTCAACGGCAATTAGCAGAAGCATTACATGTGTCACAAGAAACAATCAGCAGACGTTTACGAGTAATGGGGAAGATCAATAAACTCGGTAAATGGGGCCCACACGATTTGAATGAACGTCAAATAGAAAATCGCAAAGTCACTTGTGAAGTGCTGCTTCAACGCCACGAAAGGAAATCATTTTTGCATCGAATTGTGACGGGTGACGAAAAATGGATTTATTTTGAAAACCCGAAGCGGAAAAAATCGTGGCTTTCACCTGGCGAAGCCGGTCCTTCAACACCAAGGCCAAATCGCTTCGGCAAGAAGACCATGCTCTGTGTCTGGTGGGACCAGAGCGGTATTGTGTATTATGAACTCTTGAAGCCCGGCGAAACCGTTAATACACAACGCTATCGCCAACAAATTATTAATTTAAACCACGCATTAATCGAAAGACGACCGGAATGGGCCAGAAGACATGGCAAAGTGATTTTGTTACACGACAATGCGCCGTCTCACACAGCAAAAGCAGTGAAAGACACCTTGAAATCGCTTGGATGGGACATCCTTCCGCACCCGCCGTATTCGCCAGACCTGGCGCCATCTGACTATCACCTCTTCGCATCAATGGGGCACGCGCTTCCAGAGCAGCACTTCAGCAATTTCGAGGAAGTTGGAAAATGGCTCGACGAATGGTTTGCCGCAAAAGACAAGCAGTTTTTCTGGCATGGTATTCATAAGTTACCTGAAAGCTGGGCGAAATGTGTAGAAGCCGATGGCCAATATTTTGAATAAAACAAAAATTAATTTCCCTTGAAAATTACGTGTTTTTTTTTACCAAAAAACCGGAAAAAACTTATGCATACACCTGGTATTTTCCTGATCTATGCCTTGAGGAGATTTCGTCGGTAATGTACGTTGAGACATCGTTTCTGCTGTTCTGAATAGGTTCTGGATTCTATCGATTACGTTGGTGTCCGAACTGTCGAAACTCTCCGTGGAGTAGCCTTGATGCGCGCGATGTTTGTCGAATGCCAGTTTTTTTCTCTTTTTTTTTGTTTGATTAGTTTTGTTGGACAGTGGTTGGTGTTATTAGCCTTGCCTCCTGATTTTTTGTTTTAAACTATGCATCACGCGCAAGCTGCTACTTACCTTGTTTAGATATACGAAGTCAATTTCGATTTTTATTAATGAGAGATATGGGTTCGCGGGCTCAGCCATACGAATTTATACGCTTTCACTGTATTTATCTTATTTCCACATTTTTTAAGTTGTGGTATAGTTCAGGGACTGTATGGGTGATAGTATGTCTATGCACTAATCAGTGTTGATCCCAGGTCTGTTGTCGAAGATACATCCTGATCGACACCGATCGACGTTACGTTTGATGTAATAACGTCGTGAAAATCTATCGTGGCAGGATCTGCCAACTGCCGTAGCAATTCGTTGATAATTTATTTACTTTTATGACAGAATGATAGAATGATAGTACAGAGTGAAAGTATTCTGTAGCCCGTAGTAACCTCGTTGGTCAAGGCTCGCAGTATATAGGTGAGCGATGCACTCTGGGCCCAAGGTGATAAGAGCTTATTACAAAAGTCACATGATTGCGTTACACGGCCCAAGTCGTACAAATTCCCCACATAATCAAAAATCCGGGATGACCGAAAGTTATGTACTCAACAAAGCGTCGAACAAATAATTCTGATTATGATAAAAAACAAAGATGCAACGCAAAAGATTAATAACGCAACATGCGTTTCAGACTGTACGAATTTCTCCTACAAGCATCAGATACGGGACGCCGGCCGGACGCTCCCTCAACAATTTTTCTTAATTAATTTGAAAAAAAAAAACAATTCGCGACGCGGTTTATCCGTATAAATCAAATTTCACTTTTTTAAATTTACTGTTCAATGTTGTTAACTGCAATATATTGAAAAAAGGATTTCAATATATTCTCGTGACAGGTGGTGAAATAAAGGCAGGTAGTTGCACGTAGCAAAAAAGTCTATATTCACTTAAATACAAAATAAAATAAAAATAAAAACTGAGTAAACACTGAATTGAAATGCGTGGCACATGCAATTATATTAACTTACAAACTTGTTAGTGCCTTGATGAATAACTTATCCCGTGAGAGCGTGTTAACAGCATGGAGCTGCAAAACATGCCATGAAGTGAGTTCGAAATGTCGATGCCCCTGTTGAGTTTTCCCGTATCCACACTGAGGAAATTCGCTTAAATTATCAATGCGTCACTTTACCGGATGAAATTCAGTCCAGTAGAGCATAACATGATGATGAGAAGATCCGCGATGAGAAGGTTTGATATCCGAGACGAGTAGCGAGCTGTAACACGCTTGACGTTGTCCGAGAAACTTGAGAAAATGCAAGATGGCTGCGCGTTCAAAAGCTTCGTTAAGCGACGCTACTGCCATCCGAGAATGCGATAGTCGCCTCTCGCATGTGTTGAGGCTCCGTGCGGTGCTGACACCCGGCTGCACACACGGATGCCGAGCACAGCGAAGAACTGACAGTAACGACCTACCGCGCACCGACCGTAGTCGCAGCATACCCGCTATTTTCTCAACAATAGATAACTAAAAATTATCATTAGAATATCATTAATAAAATCAAAATTCATTATTAAATCATTATTAAAATGGTTATACATTGTCAATTAAATCTTTATTAAAATAATAAATTCTTATGAACCGTTAAAAGAATAGGTCGAAGAATGTGGGATAAAAGTAAAAATTATCACTAAGACTTTTCACCCTGTACGCTCCGGTAACGTGGCATGGCGCACGGTTGCTGCTGTGAGAGAGATTCTTTAGCCATAGAAAATTGCTGGCCCCGTCTGAATTGTCCTCGCTTGCTCGTCCGACGCTTATGTTATTGAGAGAGTACGCGAGGACCAAGCTAGTCTCCAGATATATAGCAGAGCGCACTGTTCGGACTGGAGTAAAGTTTTCATAGTTGTATCACGCGGCGGAAATAATTCTCAGAGAGGTTTCGCGTTTTGTAAAAATATCGCCGTTTGTAAGTCAACAAAAAATTATCGAAGCCGTTGAATTGCTTGCATAGTCTTATAAGTCAAAGTGGGTTAATTATTTATGGCTTAATGGGCCGTTTTATTGGGTTAATTTATTACGGCTGAGACGAGCGGAGCATTAGGCGTGGAGAAACCCTCTATAGTATTTGAATTAAGTTCGGTTGCTCATGACTCGATATATCGGTTATACTATATTGGGAGTACAAATAGAAAACCGCCGTTTTCCTATAGATAGCGTCAGCAGCAAATGCTGGTAAAAAATGACGGATCAGAAACGTCATATGGTAAGGTTAGACATGTGTCAACAACTCCTCATCATTAGATTTGTGAATTTTTGTCGGCGTTATATACTTTTTTGTGCGCAAATATTTCGAATTTTGAGACAAATAAGCGTCATTTGCGGAAAGTTTTGCTTTTTGTCTTTGTTGAGAATTCCTGGTGTTGTCGAATCTGCAAGATATCGAAAAGGGATGAGTTTTCACTTACGGCAGGGGTGAAATAACCAGACCAAAATATGTAGGTAGAGAAAGTGGTTTATTCTACCGTCGACTAGCAAACTACAAAAAAATATATATAAAAAATAGCACAAATAAATTTAGAGTGAATTTTGGGTGAGAAGCACATACAATTGTATTAATTGTGTGCTGAAATTTGTGAGGTGAACGTGGTGCAGCCCGCGCTGCTGAGCACGTCACGAGATGAGACTTATGAGGATGCACAATTGAGATTTCCCCACCTCACCGTCATTTAATGAATGTAAATTGTAACGGTGCACTCTTGCCGTGTATTTTGAGTCTAGTTGAGCACTTCTGGGTTGAGTAGATCCTGAGAAATCGGTGAAAATTGTCCGAGGTGAGAGCAGTGTGTTGGAGCTGTCCAAGCGGATGGCTGATTAATAATAGGTTGTCCCATAAGTTTCTTCCCCTTTTTTTGATGCGAAATGAATACACGATATTTGTTGTTTAAGGTTGATTTATTATGTTATATATGAACCGTTCTGTTCTATAACCTTCTTCCATCTCTCAGGAATGCTCATTATGCCCTCTTTTCAAAATTGTTGAAGCTTACTTGCAAAATATTCATCTAGGTGCGTTTTTATTTCGCTTATGGATTCGAAAGATTTACCACGGAGAGAATTTTTTAAGGAGAGGAACAAGTAATAATCGGATGGAGCAAGGTCTGGGGAGTACGGAGGATGAGGTAGAACATTTCAATCAAACTGTAATCATTTTTGCCTTATGGCTAACGCAACATGCGGTCTTTCGTTGTCGTGATGGAAAACGACGCCTCGTCGGTTCGCCAATTCTGGCCGTGTTTCTGCTATGGCGGCTTTCGTATCACCTTGAGGAAGGAGCTCGTAGTACACTACACATTTCCAGTCCCACCAAATGCACAAAAGAACCTTCTTCGGATGAAGTCCAGGCTTCGTAACAGTTGAAGGTCTATTTTCCTTAGACCAAGTGCGTTTTCGATGCATATTTTGATACAAAATCCAGGTCTCGTTTCCAGTGACAAGACTCTTTAAGAAAGGATTTACTTCATGTCGCTGAAGAAGCAAATCGCACCTAGAGACGCGGTTCATAAGGCCGGTCTCCGTCAATAGGTGTGAAACCCAAACTTCATATCGATTCGCATATCCCAGCGTCGTTGTGAAACGCTGAAGTAAAGCGAGAGAGACAGCCTCTCGCTTGAGTAGCATGCCTCCGAGGCGCTGCCTCGGCTATCTTCGCGACAGCCGAGCGCAGCACATCACCGAGTAGCAGCAGGTCAACAGCTGATTTTCCAACAGTCTTGAATTTTTTAAAATCTGCGGCTGAGGCGCGTTGAATGATTGTAGAAACTTATGGTGAGTCTGCTATTAGTGATAGAACGTGTCGCGAATGGTTTCAATGCTACAAAATGGGTGATTTCAGCGTGGAAGACAAGGTGCGTCCCGGACCGGTGAAAAAGTTTGAAGACCCAGAATTGGAGGCAATGCTGGATGAAGATTCATGTCAAACGCAACACGAAATTGCAGATTAATTGGGCGTGACTCAACAAGCCATTTCACATCGCTTGAAAACCTGGAAATGATCCAAAAGCAAGGAAATTGGGTGCCATACGAGTTGAAGCCGAGAGTTTTCACGTGCGAACCGCTGCTCCAATGGCAAAAAGAAAGGGTTTTTTGCATCCTATTGTGACTGGCGATGAAAAATGGATCCATTACGATAATCCCAAGCGAAAAAAATCAAGACAACTCTCGGCCACATGTTGCTTAGGTTGTGAAAACCTACTTGGAAACGCTTAAATGGAAAATCCTACTCCGTCCGCCGTATTGTCCAGTCATTGCCTCTTCCGACTACCACCAGCAGCACTTCCGTTCTTACGAAGAAGCCAAAAATGCTTCGATCCACGAATCGACCCAAAAGACGAGCAGTTTTCTCGATGCGGCATCCATATGCTGCCAGAAAGATGGGAAAAAGTTGTGGCTAGCGATGGGCAATACTTTAAAAAATAATTATGTAACCATTTTTCCACATTAAACACTCAAATTTTGAAAAAAAAACTGTGGTTTTCCATTTGCACTTCCAATAATAGGCTTATTATTGGAGTTAACTTTATCCTTAAATATGCTCTTACATTTGAGTAACCAAACTCAATTCAATTACTATAGGGGTTTTCTCCACGCCCAACGCTCCACTCGTCTCAGCCGTTGGCTAGGTACTTTCGGTTGTATAATATTAGGCTTATTATAATATCATATAATATAATATAATATTACAATATAATATAACAAAAAGTCCAGTTACTAAGGTCACAGAGCCTGAGACAAAAAATTATGTATTTCGGAAACAGAAAAAGACGGGGAGCAGGTTGAAAAAATGCTGGCATCGCTTCAGGAGTCAATCGATGAGTTTGACGTATCGCTGCGCACACTAGAGGAGAACTTCCAAAAAGGATAAATGACTTCTTAAGTACTAATGAAGATAGAAGGCGAAGCCGGAGTCGAAAAGAACTTTGTCTTGATGTGGTCTTGGATGGGGTCTTGGAAAGGATGAGGCTTAAGCTCTCCTCAATCAATCTCGTCGATCTAGACGCTTACGACGATAACTTGAAGGATGCTGAACTCACCAGACGGCGCGTAATCTTAACCACGGATGAGATAGCTCCCACAATAAACAAGGACAGAGAAGAAGAGGAGACGCATAGGGTGAGCATAGGTAAGGAGCGAGATGGTGGTGGAGTAGTCGAGGTAGCAGTGGACGCCCGCTCGAGAAGGAGGGATAACGGAATCGAGCAACTACGAGAGAGATAAGGTTCTCCTTGCCATCTACGGGAGCTGCACCGTCGGCACGGTCTCCCCCGCTGGCTACGTGCACCGTGCCCAAGAGCATAGTAGCATCGCTAAATAACACAGCAGTGTCGAGCCCTTCTAATCAGCGTCCGAATAAAATAATAATTAGCAACGAAGATTTATGCGCAGTCGCCTCTATATCCCATTCTAGCGTCGTAATAATCCCTGAAGCGAAAAGCATTAAACAGAAATCACTAGAAAAAAATAAAATAATTTAATTGTTGGCTCGCGCGAATGTTAAACCTATAAATCCAACAATTACGTGCATTTCATCTCTACAGACGGCAAATTTATGACGCCAATAGGGAAAATTTTGTGGGATTTGGGATAAGTAGACACGGGGAAAAACAAGCAATACGCCCTAAGAGTAGGACAAATCGCGATCACGTCACACGGAAAAAAAAATTTTAGTATAATCATAAAATCTAAGCATTTAGAAAAAAACGAGTGTTGACAGTATTTTGAAAGGACCGCAAAACTTGAAAAAATGTTGATGCAACGCGATATTAAAACAATTAGGATTTCTCGCGCTGGGGATTCTACCAGCAGCTTAGGACCTAATGAATTTGTCAGAATTATCCACGAAACATTCGGAAATACAGTAATACACGTGGTAATATGGTACGGGAGAATATAACTGCTTAAGGAGCAAGATCGGACGACGATCCTGTGTCAATTCCACGAAAGCATGATGTGAGGGCAATTGGGGAGTTGCGAAGACTTATCGCAAAATCTCCGAGCGCTTTAAATGGACATCGCTGCGCAATGACATGTACAATTTTGTTCGGGACTGTAAAAACTGCCAGGAACCAAAACTCGATCGAATAAAATACCGCGAACCAACATTAATCACTGATACGCCCGCGAACGTTTTCGATAAGGTTTCGTTAGATACCGTGGGTCCTCTACCAACCACCTCGTACGGAATGAACACAATTTGACCATATAAGACCAATTATTAAGATATTGTCTATCCGAACCTATCCCAGATTTAAAAACCACCACAATAGCCGAAGCAATGACACACCGGCTGCTTAGTCAATTAGGGGCTCAACGCGCTATGTTAATAGATCGCGGAGCGGCTTCCTACGAGAAATCGTTAAAATATTTAAAATCAAAATACTCACAACTTCGGGTCATATACCTCAGACAAACGTTGCTCTCGAATGAAGTCACATAATGCTCACGGAATACCTCAAGCACTGTACCGAAAGATACGACGTTTGGAATTAGTTATACCATACATCGGTTATATAATACGCGAAGCTTTCGTATAATACATGCGTACACGAGGCTACTACCTTCACGCCCTATGAGATAGTGCATGGGAGATTGCCACGGTTGCCCAGTCGATTCCCTACGGAGGCCAAACTTACCACCTATAACGCTTTTACATCAGAATTAATAAAACGATTATCGGAAATTCGAAGATGATGACACTCTGGCCACTCAAGAATGTGCGAACGCTTAATCAGCAGGAATAAGTCGAGAGGGCTGGTTACTCGCTCGGGAATAACCAGTCGGTACTTGGCGGTCAGTTTGAAAGGAAGCCTTCTGGTGACCCAGCCTAGAGAATCTTAGCTAAACAGTTCAATGGGCTGATGCATTTGTTCATCGAATACTAACGGAGTAGGATTGGAGCATCTAGGCGGAACAACTCAAAAGCTAATTTCATCACAAATTATCTACGGTACCGCGATCCTTGCTGTAATACGATTTTAGAATACGAATTGAATATCATCAAAATCAGCGCGATCACCCCGGAGGCATACGTCCTCTCTGTTAGAATTATAGAAAATAATACTGTCACCAGTAGCATTTAATCTTTGGTCAGAATATTAATAAATTCCTCCACGGCGCAATATACACCATACCTCTTTCACATAGTAGAAGATTATCCAGGTAATTATAGGGTTGCTTTCCACTTAAGATCTATCTGAGGCAACACACCCATAGTAAATTATAGTAATATAAAAAGAAAGCTTACGGGATGAGCGGAGAAATAAAAATTCGATTGTTGATTTGGGTGCCAGCTACGTGACGGCGTTGCACCGTTTGCACAGAACAATAGAACGTACTCGATAACGGTGTGACTAACTAGCGGGGTATCTCCAAGGCGTGAATTCACGACCTCGATGGCTACTCAGTTATTACCTCGGCTTCTAGATGGAGGGGGGGCAGGATAATTGATAATTCAACAAATAAGGTACGGAAAGGAGGATTCGAAGGAAACAGAACTCTCAATGATAAAATTAAATCTACACTATCGCCACTCACCACGCATGCAAACAATCGTGACTCGATATCCAATAATAGCGATACCGGCAAACACGTGGCAGGGAATTCTCAAAAACCAATATTCTATAACTAATACGGGTAGAAAGGGAGAGAAATGGGTATAAACAGGTAGGGATAACTCAAGCAAAAACTTATGCAAGTAATTCAATCACTCAAATTCCACACATTATACGAAGGTACTATAATTAGTCAATGATACACTCATACGTTTTATCGCGTGCAATGCACGGCTCGAAGCTCTCGAGATCCTCGTTGTTGTCTTCTTCATTCCAGCCGGTCGTCGGTGATTGTCTGACGTGGGAAAGAGACAGAGATGCGCACGTTGATTTTGGTCGGCGATCGGAACAGTGGGCGGCTTTGGCAGTGTGACAGCAATTGTCTCGCGGAATCGTCCCTTGATAGCGTGTAGCTAAGTTCCTAGCAGGCAGCGTTTCGGCGGGTATTGGCGGTTTCTTTCATCCGGCGTCGGCGACTTTGGCTGTATCGAAGGGCAGCTTTTCCCTCGCCCACGATCCTCTCGTTTTCCGCAGCTTCAACCCAACATCTCTGGTCTCCTAGGGTCCTTGTTGGGTTGTCGTGTCCATCGGAGGGTGTTGCTTCTCGTCCTCGAGCCTCGCGCGATAAAAAAAAGAAGTGCAGCGGGGGGGATTTCTTAATGCTAAAAATAATAATATATATATATATATATATTGTAACCAATTTTCCCCAACTCAACCATGTCGAGTTCCTGCGGATCGTTACAAAAGCTCGTGCTCCCGCGTGCTGGTCGCCAGTCGCGGGAAACAAATTATTTCCCGAGACATATTTAATTCGCACGCGGAACACACGGGGCCAGCTCGGCTTCCCTACAGCATTGGTAATTGGTAGAGGGGATGGGTCAGTCAGATGTGTCTCGCGAAGAAAATCTCAACACTGCAGCTTCGGAACAAAAAATAAAAATGAACAATTTATTGCATTTTGTGAAGAAAATGATTAGCCGAGAGCCAAGGTGGTACTCTCGAAAGCACGGTCGGGAAGCGACAAATGGTAACGTGCTTGATTCCCGTCAATTCGAGTTTATTTAAAGTATTCAACAAAATTCCTCGGACTAGTGATAACAATACATCCTTTCACGATACACTCCGCACACGGTCGCTCGCACTTACTATCGGCCGGGCCCACTTAAAACCAAAATAAGATATAATCAATGTCGGGCAGATAATTAAAAACGGTCACGGGATAAACGGCGCGAACGAAGGACGGGCAATAAAAACGGATGTAACAGAAAATCGAATCGACCACAAAATTATTGGAAAAGAACAATACATAGCTGACTAAACTGACAAGATAAACAAAGCCGGCTAAATAAACCAGAATAAATAAATCGGATTAAATAAAACAGAATAAAAAAACGGAATAAATAAGACAGGGTTAATAAATCCGAATAAATAAAACAGAATAATCAAATCGATCTAAAATAGAATAAATAAATCCAAAACGGTGGAAAGAATAACACGAAGAATCCTTGGACAGACAATCTCTCAACCACTCACACTCATCCCGCATACGTGAACTCTCAACGTGCTCAACTTTACAATAATAAAATCTTAAAATAATCAATAAGCGGAGCCCCTTTGGCAATGCTTTATTTCTCGGGAAGCGAGTTATTGCAAAGTTGTAATACCGTGCGGTAGCTGTTCGACCGCTTACAGACGGAAAAGACGTTAAATCTCCGGCACGACAGCGTGCCGATACGACAATATCGCTCGGGTTTTCTCATCAAAATTACTAGAGCTAACTCCCACATTCAAACCAGAGACGAACGACGGCCTTACCGGAAGGTTGCAGTATCGGGAGTCTCTCGAGAAATAATCTCGCAGTGATCCAGAATTGCGGGGGCAAACGTCGGTTCTCGTCGGACAGACATGGCAGCGGACACAGTGTGAATGTCCTCGTTGTACAAAATACGGCGTAAGAGTCCTCGATAATGCGTTGGCTCTCGTTGTTTAATAATGCCGATAAACTCTCTCCCTCCAAATCGTAGCCACCAATAAAATGTAAAACTTGGTAACGGTACTTACCGAACGGTACTTAGCGACTGGGGTTAATATCCGAGCCAGCAATGGCTCTAGCGAGAGCTTCGATGCCTCGTCCGTAGTAGCAAACTGAAGCGGACGAAATGAAAAAAAAACATCGCAGCGCAGCGAAAATCCAAAGGTCGCCCGAGATCGTTGCATCTAACGGTCCCCATGAGATGCTGCGGGGATGGTCTAAGCGTGGTTCTCTCTACGAGAGCGCTGTCGTCACAGCTGTGACTATGACCTTCTAACATGACGACTGCGGGGACTCAAGATCTCTACTCTCGTCGAAAAATCTGTATCCTTCATGCTCCCGCGGTTGACCTTCCTGTCGATGCTGGACACACGGCTACCCGGACGTCGCCCGCTCGGGAGTATTATACAAGAAAAAACACGAAGTTAATATTTAACGTGACGTACGCTAATATTTTGGCCCCGTTGGATCGCCGCAGGGAGGACTCTCGGCCGAACGAGCAGGTCAACACCGGCCAGCCCCGCTCTGTCCGATTTTGTTATGGGTTTGCAAAAATAACCCGTCACAATATATTATATATAGTCTATAAACAAAAAGTGATACACTCGGATATACTGTAAAGGAACGTGACTAGCGCATCCCGCTACAAATCGAACGAAAACAGTGACGATAGAAACGATAAAACAAAGAACACATAAAAATACAAAGAATTACACAAACAAAATTCCAAATAAAAATACGATATTCCATACTCGTCAAGATCGATCTCTATCAATAAAAAAGTCAGAAAAGATCAATTATCGCCAACAAATCAATAAATAAAGACGGGAAAAGGCGCCCGCAACACGAGGCGAGGAGAAGAGACAAGTAGGCTTAAGGCAAAGCCTAGCACACACCCTCCGAGGGATAGTACTCATCCGTAGGCAGGAACACTAGAGGAAGTGACCACCCAATTAAGCAGACACTTCATGCAGCAAACCCCTACCTCTGTGCCAAGACCACTACCCAAATAAACACGGAGCAGGTCAACGACAAATTATGGAACTCTCACAGTTCCACAAATCTAGCCAACCGGAAAAATGCTAGGTAACGTCACATGTAACCACGTAGCAGCAGCCCCCACGCGACTATCGACCATTGCCCAACACAAAAAAGACTAAGGGATAAACTTTTGGCAACAAATGAAAGCACCAAAACATAACCCAATGTAACACCATCACGAGGGAACAATCTAGAAAAAAAAACGTAAAATAAACCAGAAACGAACAAAAAACACCAAAAGTACTATTTAGACAAACAAAAATAACACACGAACAAAAAGACAATTCTAACAAGCTAGTTTAAATACGAGGTAGAACAAAATACTTTTAAAACACCAGAAAGGAAGAATGAACCTATAACGGGTAGGAAGCTAACACAGAAACGAGAAAACAGAGCCTCGCAAGCACCTGGTTTGAAACTCTTAGACCACGGAAAAACAGGAGAACGAGTAAATTAAAAAATCTATCGGGACACCCACACACCACCCTGTACACCTCTCACCATGAATCAAAAGTGATACAAACATCACGTGATTTACCCTGAAAACACAGTTTCAGGGCCCAAACCAAAAGTATCTAAGACGCGACGTGATAGGCCTCTGGACTCTTTTTAAAACAAAATCCTCAAGACGACGAAATGCTGCCCGACAGCCAACTTACAAAATTATTTTAAGATAGTTCGGCAAATTAATGCATCCTATTACTTAGTTAGTGCATAGTGCGTAATTAGTGCATCCTATTACTTGCACCTATTGCACCCCTGGGTGCGACCTACCTGTAAAAAAAATTTGGTCCGAATCGGTGTTCCACCTACCTGGAGGTCCCCTTGTAAGATAGAACAGAAAATACACAAGTCCTATGATTATACTCGCGTCTCTCGATAGATCTCATGATTCACCTTGTAGAGACCACGCATGAGGACATACAGGGGTCGGCCTATTGAAGTTCAGGATCGGCTCGTGTAGGCGGGGCTCAATCGTTCCGCGACATTATCATTTATTTCGCAAAATTGAGTGTTAAGCTCCACGCGGTGAAACCAGCTCTCCGCATGAATATTCATTAAAAAATTGAAGAACAGGATCTATCCTGCGTGTGTAATCATTGAGGAAAATCGCGTGAACCGCAACGTAATTATCACATTTATTTCGAAAAATTGAGTGTTAAGCCCTGCGCAGCGACACCAGCTCTCTGCGCGAATAATTACAATGATCGTAAAATGTTGGTACAGGATTAATCCTGTTTGCATAGTCATTAAGAAAATCGCGTAAACCACGAAACTATTAGTCTCGTAAAACTGAGTGTAAAGCTTCGTACAGTAACATTAGCCATGGTGCGAATTCATAATAAAAATCAGCGACAACCGTAAATTTAAAAGTCAATTTAACCAGCCTAGGATTCTGATTCCCACGCATCGCGGCGTGGACGTCAGTTACCTCGTGTAAATACCAAAAACTGTATTCTCAAAAACCTTTAAAAAAAAAACACAAAAACCAATGATGAACAGATAATTAAACGCTCGTCTGCCAAGGACAAATGCGACAAATCAACCTAAACTGAGGTCTCTTCCCAAAACAAATAAAATATTTCAACAAAAGAAAATACCAATAGCTCCAGCCCAGTGTACAAACCCCCTGAATAATTCCTGACCGCATCATCCGCATACCCAACTAGGATAAAGGAATAAATTCACAACTAAAAACCACGCGAATTCGAAAACAATTATTATAGTCTAAGAGTTATCGCAACAACCGAACAAGGGAATAATCGAATTTAAATTCCTTTAGAGGATACGAAATCGCGAGTAGTACGTGGACGCCTTTGCTCCATCCCACTCCTTCCCCACCATGCGGTTACCCCCACCACTACAATTTTCCACCGCTGTGCTACCCACTCTGCTTAAAGAGTGTCGGTAACGTGGGGGTGGTAAAAGGAAGTGATGTGGGTACTCTGGTGAACAAGGAAGAGCGGAGATAAGGGCAGGATAGAGTAAAGCCGCCCACATACTTGGAATAACATTTTTTAACTTACCCTTATGCTGCTGGTGACTTCTACGGCAGCTATCCAATCCTGGGTGACGACTACGATAATTCATTCTGCACACACACTCACTAGCGCATACATGGACGCACGCACGCCTCATCGCGGATACATATCGCTTTTTAATGTTTTCGCGCCGGATGCCAAAGACAGAGTGAATGCTCAAGATGTTGCTAAAGGGTAACTTGGGCTTAAATATAACAACCTCCTCCGAATCATAACCAGGTGTTCAACGCTTCGAAAGCATCGACAGCGGTTTTTCACATGTGTACTGCTTTGCGTTATGTTCCTCGTGAAACGCATACTCTGCTGTAAAAGGCGTAGAATATGATCCGGCTCTCTCTCAATCTTGAATTTATGCATTCACACTCTCGCATATATATTTCACGTATCACTCAATAAAGAACTCACTTTTAATCATAAAATACCCCATTTTATTTATTTTACATTTACTTGTAATTAATTTGTATTATCACTCGTAATATTACTTTAAAATTATTTTTCGTTGGAGGCGTTTTCATCACAGTGTACTTCTGAGAAAAACTGAATGAAATAAGTATTCAATTGATCACATGGGTCAGAAAAACAACGTGTATACAGGGTGCGTCATATTTTATGTCGGTATGTAAACATTGAATAACTTTTTTAAAAAAACAACCGATTTCCATATATGAAATATTTTTATTTAATTTGGGCCTTTACAATTTATTTGGACTAGTATTTGAATACAACGTCAATCAAGTGGCCGCCTTTATTGGCCAAAGCAAAATGTGCCCTTTTTGCTGCGTTTTCCATCACTTTTTCGAGCATCTCGGGCGGTATAGCGATGATTTCGGCACGAATGTTTGCCTTGAGCTCGTCAATGGTCTGAGGTTTGTTGGCGTACACTTTGCTTTTCAAATAACCCCATAAAAAGAAGTCCGGAGGGGTCAAATCTGGGGATCTGGGTGGCCAGTCAATATCGCCATTTTTTGACATCACATATCCAGGGAATTTTCGTTGCAGAAACTGCATTGTTTGATTTGCAGTGTGGCATGGCGCATCGTCTTGTTGAAACCAGTAACCGTCCAGACCTTTTTCACACATTTGTGGGCAGACATAATGAGCCAACATCCACCGATATCGATTCCCATTGACTGTTTCGCCTTCTCTGAAAAAAAATGGCCCAATGATGGTTTTGGCGCAAAAGCCGGCCCAAACAGTCACTTTTTGGTCATGCAGCGGTGTTTCATGGATCTGGTGTGGATTCTCCGCTTCCCAAATGCAGCAATTTTGCTTGTTAACGGCGCCAGAGAGTGTGAAATGGGCCTCGACGATATGCACGTTAAGTTAACACAACTGAACGACTATTTTCCATGTACAGCGTCTGTTGAGAATCCGTCCAATGTAATTGACCGATCTGTGAAGATATTGAAAATAATGAAGCCTCATTCGAGACAAGGTGGAAATGAACCAGACACGTGGATGTTATTTTGAGGAAGCGGTTTATTCTACCTTCCTGGTACGGCGTAAAATATAATTTATATATAACTTGGAAAAAATATAAAAGTGAAAAATAAATACAACAATAGGTTAAATTTAGACAAGATAAATAATATATAAATAAATACACCAAAAATCAGAGAATTGATAATTATATGTAAATAAATCAACTGAATTTCATTCTGAGACTTTGAGCAGCACACAATTAATATAATTGCATAAAGCAGCACACAATTATATTAATTGTGTGCTGTATGTACTGAGAGCAGTGTGCGTGCTGCAGCCAGTGCTGCGGAGCACGCCACGCTAAGAGATAGTTGAGTGCGTAAAATGTGTCAATTATTCACCGCAAGCTCTCAGCAGATTTATCTGAGAGAAGTTGCAGTGAATACGTGAGAGCACTTGCAATTGGATTGCTTGAGTGCTGTGAGTGAATGTGAGAACAGCGACTCAGTCAGCACTGCGTAGCACAATACAACATAGACTGAGGATGCACAATTGAGCAGAAAATATTCACAGTATTTTCCCAGCAGATTGTCTGGGGGAAACTACAGTGAATATGAAGCACATGCGTAATTATATTAATTAAGCCGGCAAGATAGAGTGAGGAAACCGTGGTGCAGCCCGTGCTGCAGCGCACGCAACAAAGTGAGACAATAATGTTGATGTACCGTTAATTCTTTACTCCTCACTGACAGTGAATTACTCTGAATTATGTCAGTATACGCTTACCTGAGTGCTGAGTCCTAGTGAGCGAGAAATGTTGAGCGAGTCCGGTGAATTGAGTGACAAAAGGGTCCGAGAGTCCAGAAATGCGTGCGCTGTTCCGTGGATGTTTCCCATAAGTGTCTAATTTCTCAATATGGCTGCGGGATACGGAAGCGTCGTTGGGCGCTGAAGTCAATTGAGAGAGATAGCCGGTGAGCGAAGCCGAAGTCAAGCGAGAGAGACCTCCTCTCGCTTCACGTGGCTTGCCTGCGAGGCACAGCCTCGGCTCCGCGAGGCTCTTCTTCGGCTATCTCCGGCCCAACCGAACGCCGCGTGCTAGACCGCAGCAACAAGTCGATGCACGGCGAATATCGAACGCCGTGCGCCAGCTGATTATCCAACAGCGTCACTATTTCGGCGCGTTGTTTCGATGTGAAGTGATTCATGGTTAAAATTGTACTGAATTGACGTTCTAAAAACATGTCTACTCAAGTCAATCGGTTGATAAATGTCAAAGTTATTCAATGTTTAGATACCGACATAAAAGATGGCGCACCCTGTAGAACAATCGGTACTGTCTCACCTGATATGCCTCGACTCATTATATAAAGTTGACGGCGCTGATAGCATGCTACCGTCGGCGTCAACTGCGGATGAGGATATCGGGTGACGCTTTTCTTTCCTGAAGCTAGATTTAGCTGTACAGTGTATGTATGCTCCTCTCGTTCTCTACAACATGAATAACGGGCCCTCCGTATTGGTTTATATGCAGAGCTACTTGTTCTGCAAACAATTAATTTTTATAATTAAAAATAAAGATTACATACTTTTAAATTACGATTTTTAAATTATTTTATATTTTTTTACTTACCAAGCTCCGCTGCTTCACTGCTAATCGACATCGGCACGTATTCCATGATCTGCTGTGTTAATGAAACAAAGACGAAAACTCCTTCTTTCTGTCGCAGACGTTTGCTAATGCTTCGGTTTTAGGACTGTGAGTGCTTAGATTTTTTTCTTCTCTCTATGGCTGTCCTCAGCGTATACTTTATAATATCTCGAGCGAAATGTACACTATACACAAATATTTACAATTGTGTTTTTGTCACAAATAGCTGCACCCACGGAAAATTATTGCATTCGTAACGCAACACCCGATGCATGATCAGCAATATGACTACGATATAGCATAATTATTTCGGACAAAATAATTTTCATAAGATCCGTATCCTTCGGTGCTAGTAACGTCGTGATGGGCTCGAGCGCTTCTTGAAAGAATTCTTTGGAAACGATGATCTCATACGTTGTTGCACGAGACGTTTCACTGACACCTATCTTTTCACGGACATACGATACCACCTCATTCATACACCGCTGAATCGTTTTACTTTCGCTCTCTAGCGCCTGCATATGATTATCCATTCTTCTACTTATTTCGACGAGCATATAAAATCTCGGCCGCTGCAGAGCGATGTCTGGAGAGTATTTTCCGAAACGTTTCCGTTTCGATTCTCCGGATTCCTCTTGATTTTCGTATTCCTCATTAGCACTACCGCTTATTTTACCAAAAGAAACAGCTCTGTGCTGGTAACACAAGGTTAGAAGTGTGTAATGCAGTGTGTGCCCCATGTGGGTATTACACATTTTCCTAGCATCAGCTTCATGAGCTTCATAATATCGTTGTACGCGAGAAAACTCACTTTTAAACACTCGTCACTTCTTTGCACTGATTGTGAGTGTAATTCCGGTAAAAGTATTCGACAATATTTTCACCACTAGAGTCAGACACGCAGAGTTCAACTCGAGAACGGCGACGATTATTTTACCGAATGATTTGTTAAAACTGTCCATAACTGGATACGCTCTATTGGGCGATATCGTGTGAGACGTAGCACCGTTATTTGCCATTTCAATTACTTTCTCGTAGAATGTAACTTTTCGAATGAATCGTCGGTGGTATTCATACCCCATTTTATACAGATTACTTCCACCGTCTAATTGTAACGCCGCTATATTTGATACTGTAAATCATACAACTAAAAATTACTCACCAACATCTTTTGATATTTGTCGAATTCTCCTTAATAGCCTAGTAACAACAGTAGCAAATATTGAGAGACGTCTATCGAAGCGTATAGGTCATCATTTAATCATTGACTATGTGTTCAGCATGAACACTACATACATCTACGAGAGTCTGCAGTGTCTATCGCATTCAATCGTTGGAGTATACCATACTGACAGAATTCCTTGGGTATGGTCGTTACCGGCTGGACTCGTAGTTAACACGGATACCACGACGGACTGGGAGAGCCCTGGATCGCCATGAACGTTGACCATAATGGAAAAGGAATAAACTTTGATAGCTACGGGCTACCACCGAAACTGCAAGTTCTATCGGTAGGGCCTCAAGCAACTACAGAGTAATACATCGGATGTGTGACAATTTCTAATCGTATTTCTGCATCTTATGTCGTGCGGATTCACCATGTTGCGATTTAATAATCTCTTTAGCGATAATGTAATGAAAAACGATAGAATAGTACGTGAATATTACAATGCTTTTACCTCTCAACGATCGGACAGTGATAAAAATAAATTGAACGGTGGAGAAATCTCCGAGCGAAGATTACCGTGTTTGCAGGGATGTTGTATACGACGGTAAACGTGTGTAAAGTGATTTAAATAAAATATTGATTAATTAAAAATAAATACGTGATCTTACTGTGTCTTTTATTTCTATAGTCTGATATTTAGAGAATTATAAGTGAAGTCTCTCGCTCACACGGTGCCCCAGAATATTCTACATCTCTTACTGCAGAGCAAACATTTCACGAAGAACACAGCACAAAGCGATACACATGTGAAAAACCGCTGTCGATGTATTCAAAGCGCTGTGTACACCTAGTTATGATTCAGAGAAGGTTGTTATCTTTAAGCCCATGTTACCCTCTAGCAGGAAACATTAAAAAGCGATATGTATCCGCGATGGAGCGTGCTTGTGTGTGTGTGTGTGTGCGTGCGTGTGTAAAATATAAATAAAAAAAATTGACCTTTTCAGTTTCCTATGAAACCTGCCCCCCTGCAGAACTGCCGTTAGGTATTACGTTGCAGAGGAAGTCTCAGCCGTAGCTCTTCCTCGATTGAATTTAAGTTACCGTACTTCCCCCTTCCTCATTGTGGTGGTGTACATGAGATTAGGGGTTCTTGCAACTTCTTCGCTCATCGTATTTCTTTTCTCGCTCGCTCTTCTCTTCGCAGCTCCTTCAGGACTTCTGCAGAGAAGGCACTAATTGCCTCCTATCCCGCAGCCGTCGCTAGCATAGTTTCCACCAGGTTCTCTGGAGTTATACTAATGTTCAGGGCAGCTTCTAGCTCGCCACGTCTCGTATTGAATCGTGGGCACTGGAAAAATACGTGCACCGCGTCTTCTTCTGGACCGCGGCAGGTCGGGCACACCGGTGAATCCTCATATTTATATTTATGAAGATATGCTTGGAAGCATCCATGTCCCGAGAGTAGCTGTGTCAGTTAATAGTTGACTTCCCCGTGGGTTCGGTTCACCCAATCTTTTACCTGGGGTATCAGCCGATGGGTCCATCTTCCTTTGGTTGAGGTATCCCATTTCGTCTGCCAGCGCGTAATGCTGCTTTGTCTCTCCTGCGTTCCTGGATCTTCTGGTCCCAAAGGAGTCAATCGTCTTTGCTGGTACAAAGCCCGTTGCTCCTGTGCCAGTATCTCAATGGGCATAGCTCCTGCGATAATGCTCACGGCATCTTCGGAAACCGTGCGAAATGCGCATGATACCCTCAGTGCGCTGAGCCGTTGGACTGCTGCTGCCTTCTTCCGATACTCCGCCGTTGTCATTGCATCTGCCCAGATAGCTATGGCATATGTAAGCACCGAAGTGATCACCGATGCTAATAGTGTTCTCCTCTTCTGTCTCGGGCCTACTATGTTCGGCATAAGTCGAGACAGCACTACCGCCTCATTAGCCGCTTTGGTACTAGCGTGCTCTACGTGTTGTTTAAAATTCAGCCTTGCATCTATCATCACCCTCAGATACCTGATGTAGGGTTGCGATGTGATGGTGTGTTCGCCAACAGCGAGTGTGATCGTTTCCTTAATCTTCCTGCTTGTTATTAGGACCGCTTCTGTCTTGTTTTCAGCCAATTGGAGGTCGACTGATCTCATCCAGCGCTGAATCTGTCCTAGGGTGTCCTCGAAGATCATGTTCACTTTCTCCAGGTATTTCGCGGTGATGATGACTGCTACGTTGTCTGGAAAGGCGACTAGCTCCACTCCGTCCGGTAATTTCAGCTTCAGAAGCCCGTCATACATGATGTTCCAGAGAAGCGGTCACAGTACTGAGCCTTGGGGGCTGCCCCCCGTGACCTTATTCTCTTGTGGGCCGCCTTCTGTGTCATATATGAGGACTCTGTTACTCAGGCAGTTCATGACTATCCTCTTCAGGTACTGTGGCACGCTCAATCTGTTTAGCGCATCCTAGATACAGTCCCACCTTGCCAAGTTGAAGGCATTCTTGATGTCGAGGGTGACGACCAAGCAGTACTTCTTCGCTCTCTTTTACCATCGTGCTCCTGATGTGGCTTCCCTAGCGGTGCTTACAACTAGGTTTACCGCATCGAGTGTCGAACGCGACTTCCTAAAGCCATATTGATTATTGGCTAGTGAGTTCTCAATGGCCGCTTCAATTCTATTATGAACGATGCGTTCCAGGATTTTGCCGGCTGTATCCAGCATACAGAGTGGACGATAGGATGATGGTTCGTCCGGTGGTTTCTTCCCTTTCGGGAGAAGCACGAGCCTCTACCGTTTCCACGGCTCATGAAAGACTCCTTCCCTGAGACACGCATTATACACGTCTATAAATACCTCTGGCACCTTGCCGACAGCCGTCTTCAGAGCGGCGTTCGGTATACCATCTAGTCCGGGCGCTTTACTGGTTTTAACTTTACTCGAAGCCTTGACCAGTTCCTCCAGTGTGACCAGTGGGATGACTTCCCCTTCTCCAGCATCTACTTGATAGACATGTTCCGGTTGCTGTGGGAACAGGGTCGTAACTATTTTCCGAAGCAAGACCGGATCTGAAGGTGTCGGCATTGGCTGGCTCTTCAGCCGGATCAGGACTACCTTATATGGTCGACCCCACGGGTCGTCGTCTACCATGCTTAGCAGCTCATCCCAACACTGCTTTTTGTTGCGTTTGATGGCTTTGCTGAGCTTGGAGCGTGCTTCCTTATGTTTCTCTTCCAGTGCTGCATATGAGTTTTTACTGTGGGTTGGTTGTGCCAGCCTCCGTGCCTTATGACTTTTCGCACGGAGCACGGCTATGGTGTCATTCCACCAGTACACGGGGGGATGGTGGTTATTTTCGCGATTCCTGGGCATGCTAGAATCGCATGCGTCAGTTTCCTTCGCCATGAGTGACTCCATCTTCTTTGATGCATTTGCCTCCTCTATTATCGCGTCCTCGATGACCATGCAAAACACGTTTTCATCAAACTTTCTTGGTTTCCAACCAATGGCGTTCGATTTCTTCGGCAGTGGTCCGTGCCTCTTATTCTTGCATCGGATTTCCCATGAAATAGCGCGATGATCACTAAGCGTGCAGAGATCTGTGACCTTCCAGCTGGCACTGTCTCTAGCCAGGCAGCTGCTGACAAATGTGAGGTCTAGTATAGAGCTTGCCTCACCCTTGCTGAATGTGGGCGATGTGCCGCTGTTGAACAGAATCAAGTCCAAAGAGGAGAGGGCTTCAATGAGGGCTTGCCCTGTCCCGTCCGTCCTTACACTGCCCCAGTCCACTGCCCAGGCATTGAAGTTTCCGGATATTACGACGGGGCAGCGATCCCGGGCATCTCTGACAAGTCTGTCGAGCAAGTCCTCGAATTCCTCAATTTTCAGGCTTGGCGGGGCATAGCAGCTGTATATATTGCCCGTTGTGTCTGCAATCCCGGGTTGTATGTCGAGCTGTCGATATTGCTCTGATATGATCACAACGTCTGTTCTCAACTCCTGCACTGTCCGCGTGAGCAGATCCTGTGCAGCCTCGCAGTGGTTGAGGTTGAGTTGTAATAGTTTCATCGTCGTTTTTGGATCAGCACTTGCATTGCCTGCGTATAGTCCGAGCATCTGCCGCTATCGGCTATATGCCCGCAATTCTTACTACCTTTCTCCTCGCAGAGTAAGCAGTGTGCCTCTCGTTTGCACTTTCCGATCTTATGTCCACTCTTCCCGCATTTTATACAGTCGTCGGATCTGTCGATCTCTCTTTTGCAGCTCCGTGCCAGGTGGCCGTACTGCCAGCACTTATAGGACTTGGTAGGTTTCAGCTGCTCGCGAACGCGGCACACTACCCAGCCAATGCGTATCCTTCCTGCCTCTATGGTTTTCTTTGCTAGATCCGCGGGTAGTCTCACGACCGCTGTCTTGTACCCCCATAAGCTTTGCGGAGTATTTTGATCGAATCAATGGCTATCCCGTTGTCGACGCCGAGGTATTTAATAATACTTTCACAGATCTCCTCTTCAGTTGTTACTTCGTCGAGATCCTTGATCTCAATAAGATTCTCCTGCTATAGCTGTACAGGCTCCTTCACTCTCGTCGGCCCCTCGTTCTGTTTGGGTTCCTTGGTCTGCTTCCGATCCGTGTCAGCCCGGTTGCCCTGTTCTCGTTGTTTCTTCTTCTTGGCCGGCTTAGTCTCCTGCGATGGTGGAGTGCGGTTCTTCCTCTTACTTTCGTGTGACCGTTGCTGAACAGGTGTCACGTTCTCTGGCATGCGTTTCCTGCGTTTTCTGAGGCCGGTGGAGGGAGGGTGTCCTCTGTGTCCCTCCTACTGCTGTCACCGGTCGAGGTCCCATTTCCTTCGGCTTGGTGCTGTTAGTTTTCAGTACATGGCCCAGCTTGCTGTAGGCGCTCTTCGTGGACGCGGCCAGTCTCTTCGCCTCATGATGAATATTTTTCTTATCCTTCAGGAAGTCATAGAGATCTGTGATGAGCTTTCCCAGTCTCTCGAGGGCCTGAAGCTTCTCACTGTGCTCAGCAGTGCCTTCTATTTCTCCAAGTTCCATCCGATCTTGGTTCGCTTCTCTGGTATTGCGGTCGTTGGATGATGACGCCGGGGAGCTCGCTCGCTCACTCCCGTCAGGCGCCGATACTGGGGTTCCGAGTCTCTGCACCGTAGTCGGTTTTCCTATACTTCTACTTGCCATGTTTGGTTTGTTATTCGGGGTACCACCCTAGTCTGTTTGGTCTACGAGAGGTATTTCAATTTATTTCCCTCCTACCCTCACTATCTCGAGGGACTTCCCCTATCCGCCACCTGGGGACGCGCCACGTAGGGGTATCAGACATCCCCCTGTGGTGTGTGTGCGTGTGAGTGTATGTGTAGAAGAAATTATCGTAGTCGTCACCCTGGATTCGATAGCTGCCGTAGAAGTCACTAGCAGCATAAGGGTAAGATAAATTTTTTTATTCCAAGTATGTGGCCGGCTTTGCTCCATCCTGCTCTTATCGCTACTCTTACTTATTCACCAGAGTACCCACACCACCTCCCTTTACCATCTCCACGTTACCGACACCGTTTAAGCAGAGTGGGTAGCGCGGCGGTGGAAAAGTGGAATGGTGAGGGTAACCACATGGTGGGGGAAGGAGTAGGGATAGGAGCTGGATGGAGCAAAGGCGTCCACATACCACTATCGCGAAACGTTTCAATACATACGAGGGTGGATAAATAACTCACAATGAAGGATAGTTTGGTATCCCTCTCCGATTTTAATGAAACTTACGTATGTAAGTAGAGCAACGAAAACTAAAACACACGTATTTTTTTTTATCGGCGGAAAAACATTTGTACGGGGTGAAATCACCCTTCAAAGTTAGGCATGTCGAGGGATGATTATGCAGTTCCACCCAGCGTCAACCAATTTTAATGAAACAAAAACCAAAATACTCCTCATTGAAGACAATAAAAGTTCAACGTGAAGTTGAAGAAAAAAAAGTCATTTGCAGGGGTGAAACTGCATAATCACTAGAAATGTTTGTCCGCCGTTAAAAAAAAAACGTGTGTTTTAGTTTTCGATGCTCTACAACATACGTGAGTTTCATCAAAAGCGGAGGGGGACACCAAACTATGCTTCCTTGTCAGTGACTTTTTGAATGTAAGATAGTTTTTTCGGTAAAAAACGTCTTATTTCTCAACATATTCTCCTTTGAGCTAAATACACTTCGTCTAACGTTTATCCAATTTTTTGATCCCGTTCAAATAATAAGATTTGTCGAGATCCTGAAAATAGGCGTTTGTTTGAGCGATGATTTCATCGTTAGAGCCAAATCTCTTTTCGCCGAGCCATTTCCTCAGGTTTGGAAACAGGAAATAGTCACTGGGGGTTAAATTCGGTGAATATAGCGAATGAGGGAGCAGTTCCTATCATAATTCATAGAATTTTGCCATGGCGACTACGCACGTATGCACCCGTGCATTATCTTGGTAGAAGAGCATTTTATTTTTGGCCAAATGCGGTCGTGTTTTCTTCAAATCGACGTTGAACCGGGCCAATAAGTTGGCCTAATATTCGCTGCTAATTGTATTTCTCTTTGGAAGGTAATCGGTGTGGATTATGCCGCGTGCATCCAAAAAACTGTCGCCATGACCTTGTTGGCCGACAGACCCACCTTGGCTTTCTCCGGCGCCAACCGCCTGGAGATCCCCGCTGTTTCAACTGCTGCTCGGTCTTTGGTATTTTGCGGTGGATCCTCGTTTCGTCCACGGTTACGCAACGCACAAACTCATGTGGATTGCGATTGAACAACGGCAAACACTCCTTCGAAGTTGTCACACGATTGCGTTTCTGGTCGAGTGTGAGCAAACGCTCCACCCATGTTGCAGATAGCTTTTTATCCCCAAATGTTCTTTCAAAATCGAAGCCACTGAGCCATGTGTTATGCTTATGGTTATATTTACAATCTCGCGCACTTTTAATCTCCGATAGGCTAATACCATATCGTGAATTTTTTCAATTGTTTTGGGGGTAGTGACCTCAAATGGGGTGTCCAGAAAGTTCGGTGACCACAACGAATTTTAGTAAACCACTTCTTTACCATTGTTATGATAATGAGTGTGAGTAAATTAGATCCGGCTCGAAGGACCAAAAACTGTATGATAGTAAGTGTGAGACTGAGTTTGAAAGTATTTTTAACCTGTCGACTGGTAACAAGTCGATGCATTCACACGTAGCATGTCGAGTGACAGATGTGAAAAGTAAGGTTAAGGATCCTGGTGACAAGTATAAATAATTTAATGCACTCAGTATTTAACAATAATTGATTCAATGTTTATTTAATTAGTTAATATTGGTTGCATAAAAATACCGGTTGAATACACAAGAAATGTAATTTGATTTGTTCTGGCCTGGTTGTTGATGTACTGGTGGTGAGTAGGTTATCAGGCTCCTGAGTTGACTTATTGATTCCGTGTGGTTGATCCTGGTGATGTGGTCTGATTGTAGAGCTCTAGTAAATACACATGGCAGACTCGTGAGTGTTCTGACGCCAATGAACGGTGCGAGGCAGAATGGCGTCTCTGCTGCCAACGAACGAACCACGCCGTTGACGTTTTTGTGAGTGCTGCACTAGTCCTGTTGATTTGCTGTGATTCGCACTGACACTGATTTTACACACGGGTAATTTGATCAAGAATGTAATACACTATAACACTGAATGCACACTAAAATGAGTGGAACGACTGAATATCTCTGTGAGTTTACGCGGGAACGTGTACTGCGAGCCACTCGAGTAAGAACAATGGCTACATCCGTCGACCACGAGGCAGAGTATCAAGAGGGCGGACGTGCGTCACAGCTTGGTTGAGTTGTGATTCGCCGCCAGCGATGGAAAGTAAGCCTTGTGAGTGGTCTTGCCGCTGGGGCCACGCTAGCAGCGTTGGCCGCTTGAGTGAGCTTCGATCGAGGACGTGAGCTGATGGACAATGGGCTTGAGTGCGCGGTCGATAAATCGATATAGCATACCTGCGAGCTATACCATATGACGCGAGGCGCCAGATGATTGTGAGTGTAGCGTGTGCATGAGTTGAGTGTGTGCTTGGTAGGTGTGAAAACTGAACAACCATTGATATTGATATTGCAGAGTCCCTATAGTATCTATCAAGCTTATCCTTAGTTTGAGTGATGGCTTTTTTCCGTCAAAAATAATGCTTGATGAGCACACGAAATTTACCTTTTTCCTTTTTCGCAAAAATTCACGCGGTTGTCTGCTTTTAATGGCTGTCAAACGCAAACTAAATGGCGCAGCTTGCTCAAAATTTCACAGCCGTCTATTGATACATGGCTGTCGACGGGAGCAGTGTTGCTTTTCAAGTTACAACGCGGGAAATTCAAAAAGTCACTGATTTATTGATCCACCCTCGTATATACTCGTATATATAACTTTTTTTCTTTGATTTCGCTCCTATATATACTAGACATACCGGTTAATAATGCGGATTTTGTAACCAAAGACAACACGATTATCAAGAGAAAAAATCAAAAGTGCTTTGTTCAAAGTAATATCCTGTGACGTAGTTACCTACCCTAAAGGATAAACAAAATAAGATAAAATTCAATACAAATAAAATCATTTATTTTCTAAAGATAAAGGAAATACAGAAAGTAGGAAGAATAAGAGACAATAAATTCGCAGAAGCACAGCTGTGGTGAGTCACCGTGAGACGTGACAGATTCGGAATGTTCCCTCCGGAATTTCATATTCAATCCAAGGATTTTGGATAGAAAAGGGTGTGAATTAGCCCATTAAACTTGTTGTAACTTTGAGAAATAGATATTAAGTTAAAGTGAGTTGAGGGACTAATGAAAGATTAATAGTGGAATAGAATAGAATCGGACCGTACAAAGTAAGAAAATAATTCTAAAAAAACCAAACTGAGAATAGAAAGTAGGAAGCATTAAACCATATCAATAGAGTCAGCCTAGGAGTGTTTAAGAAAATATTATAAGAAAGATTAAGTCGAATAATTAGCAATAAGTAGGATAATAGTTTGTAAAAGGAATTGTCAGCGCGACGCATCGAGCAAAGTGAAAGACTTATCTGGGGCACCGAGCGGTTTCGAAACAAAACCTGGTGAAAAAAAATAGTAGTACAACACGGAAAAAGAAGGTAGAATAATAAATAACATCTAAAGAAATTATAACACAAATGCAGGGTACGGAAGATTTAGAATAATGTAATAAGTCTCCGCACCAAGAAGGGAGATACTCTTGGAGTAGAATTGTGAAAAAGGGGTAGGAAAATTACTTAATAAGAAGAATTAGGATGTCACCACCCAACCGGACCCAGGAAAGTCGATTAAGAATTTTAAAACCGATAGAAAAATAATTAGGAGGGAAACAAATCTACTAGCCTGGTCAAGCGCGTCGGATGGGAACGACACCACTCAACAAGACACAAAGGATAAGCAAAAGAGAAAATAAAAGATCAACTCACCAAGATAAAAGCATAACTGGAACATACATGTCCACCACCGAAGATTATTGGGAAATTCGTTGAATAAATCATAAATAATTAAAAACACCGAAAAATAGAGATTTTGGAACTGTCATATGACACTACAGAAAAAACATCACTCGCGATCTAAGAACAATATTACCGCGTAAAAACACACTTGAGATTAACGGGAACGGCACGGATACTTCAGACAAAGAACTCGAACAAGAAATAACTCGAAAATCCAAGTAATTCAACTAATTGGAAAATAACGCGGACACGGACACAGACCCGGCGTCTATATCAGCTGACCGACGCACCAGCAACAGCTCGTCGAGCCAAGCAGACCGCGCAGCAGCAGCCAGGAGGGCGAAGATCAAGACGGACGAGCTCAATTCCGCCTAGTTGGGACGTTCCCCGCCGATCCAGAAAGCGCACAAGTAGAACTCCGATATCATCGCGGGTAAAGAAGAGCAAGGAACCTTCATATCCAGTTTTACGTCGCAAATTAATTGTACGGCCAACGGCGCCAAAAAGCCGAACACTGCATAACTTATACCTCATACCGAAGTCTATAACTAATTATCTTCGTGTTCGAGCCCGAATTCTTCCCCTCGGAAGACAAAAATTAATGATAACGTAGAAATACCGTTACAATCCATCACTAGCTACACATTTCCCATATCTTTCAAGTAATTTGTGGATACCGTCCCAATAGAACTTTGTTTGTTTTGCGGCAAACCTTTCATAAATCCAATTTTCCACTTCTTCGTACGTTTTAATGTGCAGCTTATTTTGAAGAAGTGTTTAACTGCTTTTGAAGTGTGGGATGGTGCATTATCATGAAGCAAAATTACTTTGTCGTGTCTTCTGGCCTATTCTGGTCGTTTTATGATCGAAGCGTGGATCAAATTGATTCTTTGTTGTCGGTAGCGATCAGTATTAACGGTTTCACCTGATTTTAGAAGCTCATAATACACCACACCTTCCTCATCCTACCAAACGCAGAGCATTGTTTCCTTTCGGCAGGGATTTGGCCTTGCAGTCGATGTCGATGGTCGACCTGGTTCAACTCATGATTTTCTGCATTTGGGATTTTCAAAATAAATTCACTCTTCATCGCAAGTCACAATTCGATGCACAAAAGACTTCCTTTTGTGCCGTTGAAGCAACATTTTACTCATAACTTTTCAATTTTCCATTTGTCTTTCGTTTAGTTGATGTGGCACCCCTTTTTTCATCCGTGCCCATTGCTTGTGAACGATCGGAAAATGTTTGCTGAGCAACGTTTAATCTATCTACAAGTGGTTTTTGAGTTTGACATGCACCTTCATCCAATACTGCTTGTAATTGTTGGTCTTCAAACTTTTTCGGTTGACTTGGACGTTCTTTGTCTTCCACATAAAAACTATCATTTTTACAGCTTTTAAACCAGCGTTCATAATTATTTTGTGATGGAGCATGTTCACAATAAGCTTCCCGAAGAATACGATAACTTTCAGCAGCACTTTTCTTCAAAATAAAGTAATTAATAAAAACTTCCCATAAATGTTTTTGGCATGAAATTCGACATTTTTTAACATAAAAATATCTATGATGTTAACACCTTCATATAATATCACAAATGACGTTTCTAAGCTCAAAGCATCAGTACAACAAAATAGCATTCACATCAAATTGCATATATTGATCAACATAAGTGTAACACCGTTTATTGAAAAAATCCCCAGTATTAACCAGTACCCCTAGTGTATATATGTATAGGGTGGCGCATTTTTATTTATACAGTCGATTTTTTTTTTAAACTAAAAGAGGTACGAAAAAATGTTTCAAACAGATATGTCACGATTTCGAGGGGGAAAAAAGACGGTGTTATCACTCGTAGATGACGCCACTTTCGAGATTTCTTTGTTGCGGAAGTCGATATTTTCTTTCTAATAAAAATTGTAGATCTCTCCGAGACGTTTTCAAAATACTCCTCTAAAGTGTTTTTTGCATAAGCCGTTAATTTATCCACGCGTTTTTTAGGAGCATTTTCGACAAATATGTGTAATATAAAAGCTCTAGCGTTTAGAGGGCGACAGCTGTTGGCGACCTCAAACTTGACTTTATAGTCAAGGTTAGAGTTCATTTCAAGGTCAACTTCAATTTTTTTCATAGAAAGACCTATTTTTGGTTACATGTGACTGTCCAAAATGCTCCTAAAGAACGCGTGGATAATTTAACAGCTTATGCAAAAAAGACGTTTAGAAAATATCGACTTGCGTTTAAAAAAATAGCCACAACAAAAAAATTCAGGAAGTAACGTCGGAATGTTAGCGTAATACGGCCAAACAGCCGCTCGAATGGTTGACACTGAACCTGATTTTTGGAAGCAAATTTTGATGACCGACGAGGCCTATTTCACACTCTCTGGCGCCGTTAACAAGTAAAATTGCCGCATTTGGGGAACGAAGAATCCACGCGAGATCCATGAAACACCATTGCATGACCAAAAAGTGACTGTTTGTGCCGGCGTTTGCGCCAAAATCATCATTGGGCCATTTTTCTTCAGAGAAGGCGAAACAGTCGATGGGAATCGATATCGGTGGATGTTGGCTCATTATGTTTGCCCACAAATGTGTGAAAAAGGTCTGGACGGTTACTGGTTTTAACAAGACGGTGCGCCATGCCACACTGTAAATCAAACAATGCAGTTTCTGCAACGAAAATTCCCTGGACGTGTGATGTCAAAAAATGGCGACATTGACTGGCCACCCAGATCTCCAGATTTGACCCCTCCGGACTTCTTTTTGTGGGGTTATTTGAAAAGCAAAGTGTACGCCAACAAGCCTCAGACCATTGAAGAGCTCAAGGCAAACATTCGTGCCGAAATCATCGCAATACCGCCCGAGATGCTTGAAAAAGTGATGGACAACACAGTAAAAAGGGCACATTTTGCTTTGACCAATAAAGGCGGCCACTTGATTGATGTTGTATTCAAAAACTAGTCCAAATAAATTGTAAAGGACCAACTTAAATAAAAATATATCATATATGGAAATCGGTTTTTTTAAAAAGTTATTCAACGTTTACATACCGACATAACAGATGGCGCACCCTGTATATATATCTACATCATGGACGCCGCTGCAATTGTTATGAATATCTCCGTGCACTATTGATCTATTCCAAGGAAGGCACAGCGGAAAATAAACAACTCTCACCACAACATCGAGATAAGGGATCGACCAGGACAATACGAGTACTATGAGCATATAGGCCTACTTTGGCTACAACATGTCCATTGGAGAGTGAGCACGATAGATAGATAGTACGATCTCTAAGGAGAAGATTCGTTCCTCTTGGCGTGATAGGGTCATTAAAAAAGATCTCGTTCGGAACCTTGGATCAGGACAATGCGGACTACATCGATTCCCAAATTGACAAACTTTTCTCGGACCAGGTTAATTTAACGCATTTGACGGCCCGTCAAATGCCCATCACCACGTCACGATTACAGCGATTGACGGAGTTATCGTCAATCTGCTATTTGAAGGCGTGCAGAATATATTCATTTTCGAGTGATCTCGGTGGCTCGAGATGGAAGATTCGATCTCGCCATATTATCTGTAGACTATTAATCTGCGATTGCCAGGAAAATCCAGCACTGAAATCCGAATTCGAGTTTCCATTACCATTTGAATCCCTACGTGGTAGGCTATTTGAAGGCGTGCAGAATATATTCATTTTCGAGTGATCTCGGTGGCTCGAGATGGAAGATTCGATCTCGCCATATTATCTGTAGACTATTAATCTGCGATTGCCAGGAAAATCCAGCACTGAAATCCGAATTCGAGTTTCCATTACCATTTGAATCCCTACGTGGTAGCTATCAGCAAGAATAGCTCGCGCAGAGTTCATCTTCCGCGAGGGGCGCCTGATAACTGTCATGTACGTGTTGCTCCTGGACAGAGAATGAATCACGTCGTGTCGGCATACATCACCCTTGCAAGTCTATACACAGCCATCTCTAAGGATAGAAGAATGTACTTCCTCCTCGGTGCTCTGTACGTGGCTACCTGCATCCGCATATAAGTACCGCTATAAGTATAAGTATCCGGTTATAAGTACTCGTACATATGCGACGCTAAAGGAAATGTTAATATAGACGAATGTGAAGTAGACATGCTGATGAGACAATATAACATAGTTTCTTCTGGATGCGTCTACAAATGCAGGGGGGACAGGTTATACTCATTAGTGGAATCCGAGGCGGTACACATGCTCTGCCGTGGGCACGTTGATTTCACCATGTTGCTGAAAGAAGCGGAGATATTTTATTTAAGCACGAATTGCGTGGTCAGAACACGCACTACGTCACTGCTGAGAACAATATTTTTAGGTACCCAGAATAAGCCTTAACATTACGTTGCTTGCCCCCACGATGAGGGAGTAACCGACTGGACATCTAGCGATGGAAGCAATAGTGGAAAATCCGGGAAGGGAACAATCGACTTGGAAGCAGGTGGAGGGAGAACCTGTTTTCAACATAGAAGAAAGAATAATTGGTATCGGTAGTTATCGAAGAGAGAAACAACTACACCAGTTATTAATCGTAATTGGTTTCGCTACTCAAGGATTTGTCGTAATGCTCCTCTGTGATTATCGAGGTCGAAGAAGAATTGGAAAAGGGATGTTGAGTCTAGTCCGCCTATGCAGAAGGAGGGCAAGGAAAAACGGAGTGGAAGAAAAGAAATACGAGGTGCTCCTACCGCGCGAACGCGCCACACAGCTCCTCAACGATATTAAGAACGTAAAGAAGAAAATCGAGGGAGTGGCATCTGAGACTTCGACTGGGTGCACGGCGATCCGCTCTCGCAGTAGCACCCAACTTTCTTGGAAAAAGTCTAGAGTAGATCAATAGCAGCTGACAAAACTACCGATGGAGACCTAAACAACGGTCCCGGGAAGAAAAGCAAAAAAAAATAAAAAATAAAGAGGACCAGCGATGAATCAACGAAGAAGACGGGCGATGAACGCCGATTTTTAAAATTATATCTGTTGGAAAATCAACTGACGCACGGCGATTATCGATCGCCGTGCGTCGACCTGTTGCTACTAAATAATGTGCTGCGCTCGGCTGTCGCGAAGATAGCCGAGGCAGGGCTTCGCAGGCATGCTATTCAAGCGAGAGACCGGCTCTCTCGCTTGACTTTAGCGTCTCACAACGACGCGTTCATACTACTCAGCTATCTTGAAGATTTTGACACTTCTCGTGAAAACCGCTTGGTCAGCTCCAACCACTGCTCTTTTCACACCGATTGTTTTCACAATTTTCACCGGTTTCTCAGGATCTACTCAACTCAGAAGTGCTCAACAGGACTCAAAATTCACGGTAAAAGTGCACCGTTACAATTTACATAAATTCAAAAACGGTGAGGTGGGGAAATCTCAATTGTGCATCCTCATAAGTCTTATCTCGTGGCGTGCTTTGCAGAATGGGCTGCTTCACGTTTCACCTCACACATCTCGGCACGCATTTAATATAATTGTATGTGCAGCTCATTAAATTCACTTCAATTTCATTAGTATATTTTATTTCCATATTTTTTTTGTATTTCAATCGAGTCAAAGGTGGAATAAAGGCTACTTTCTCTAACAACACCTTTGGTCTGGTTATTTCACACCTGTCGTGAGTGAAAACTCATCCTATTCCAATGTATTGCAGAACACCAGGGAATCCTCAACATTTTGTCCTTCGAGCCGGATCTTCGATTCACGCACAGGAGGAGACCAGGGCCTACCACCTTCGACGCTTATCTCGGCTCATCGCTACGTGGGACTCTGTGTCTGGGGGATTTTCGTAAGGAGCACGAGCATTTGGAAAGTTCATGGCCCGCATCATACCACTACCATGTGTACTTTGAAAACAAGTTGCAAATGACCGAGACAAGATTGCAATAAGGCAAGCGATGGAAAGGCTAACGCAACCACCGTAACCTGCACCAGTACCAACTCAGGCATGACACCCGTTGTGGGAGATGCGAAGTCGCTCGCATCATTGGTGACGAACGTGTCTGAAGCCATCAAGGTTTTGACGTCGCTGACCACGAAGGAGCAACTTTGGGACTACGTGTCGGTAAGGCAGCTGAGCCGTCAGTTGGACCGAACCACACAAGAAGCTTGGGAAACATGTGTGGGACGTTCACCGGAACCTCCGACTTTCGCCAGGATCAAGGAGTTTGTTAAGACGAAAATAAAAGCATTGGAGATGGTGGAGGCTACTCCAACACAAACGACGAGCTCAAAATGGACGTCGTCAGCGAATCTTGCTTCTGTGAAGGTCGGCACTTACCGATCGACTGTGCACCATACGACGACAAGCACAGACCACACGCTGCTGCATCAAGCGGCACCACCTGCAACCTCCAACGCCGCTCAACAACTCGCTGCACAGTCAGCAACACAATAGGGTGTTGACGCAGTCGTTCACTCATTGGTTCAAGTCAGAAACACATGCTGAACGCTACTAGCAACTGATTAGGCATGTCTTCTCATTAATCCAGAGTCGGAATTGACTTTTATTATGGAAGAGCTCTTCCGTAAACTCAATACACCACGCAAAAACTCATCAATTTCGATCACGGGGTTTGGCGGAAGACACTCATCGCAGACACGTGGGTCAGTTCAATTTACCATCTGCTCCACTCACACCAAGGAGAAAGTCACGGTACTGGCTCACATACTCAACACATTCACAATTCATTTACCATCATTTGAGTCACCAGCACGAACATGGTCTCACATAGTGAAACTGAAGCTGGTAGAACCGGACTTTCTCAAATCACGGTCGATTGATATCATAATTGGTGCAGATATTAATGGACATGTTATCAAGCCTAACATCATCAAGGGCACTCCATCATCGCTTATCGCACAATTATCAATATTTGAATGATTCTTCATTGGATCAATCAATTCATGCCAACCTGAAGCACTCACTATTCATCACACTGCAGTGCAGCACGATGATCAGGCATTCCAAGAGGTGCTCAAAAGATTCTGGATTCAAGAAGAGCCATCAAATGATAAGGTCTATCAACTCACACCAGAAGAGCAGGCTTGCGAGGATTATTTTCGCAACACGCATCATCGTTATACTACTGGACGGTACATTGTTCGGCTGCCGCTCACTTCGCCTGCAAACCTGGACAACTCATATGCAAAAGCGCATCGGTGACTGCAACACATCATTCGGAAAATCTCAAAGGATACTGAATACGATCAGCTGTACTCTCAATTCATGGACGAATATGAGCAACTTGGTCACATGGTGAAGGTTTCAACATCTTCTTCAAGAGAGACACAGTATTATCTGCCTCATCACGGTGTTCTAAGGCTAGACAGTCACCACCAAACTACGAGTGGTATTTAATGGTTCTAGCTCCCTATCATCTGGACAGTCTCTCAATGACATCTTCGAAGGGGCGGATACCACTCATTAGCTCATTAAAATTGCTCAACAGCTCAAGGACTTGTGCATGGCGGGCGGGTTCCTACTCGCCAAGTGGCACTCGTCGGACCTCGAGGTCCTTGCTAGTATCTCAACATTAACGTCAAGCTCATCTATTTCAATGGACGACTGCGAAACCAACATTCTCGATTTGACTTGTCTCCCTCACGAGGACAAGTTTACATTCTCATCAAGGTTCAACTCAACTCAAGAAATTTTCACGAAACGCCTTGTTCTTTCAGAAGTGACTCAACTCTTTGATCCACTTGGTTTCGTCTGATCAGTTGTGATAAGAGCCAAGAGACTCTTGTAAGAGCCTTGGCGTCACAATCTCAAATGGGATGATCCACTGCCATCCCAAGTCTCATTTCATTGGATTGCCATCAGATATTGGCCCTCACCAGCTTGGCCAAACTCTCAATTCCACGGTGGCTTAATACATGGGACGACTCAACAGTGGAACTTCGCAGCTTTTCTGATGCATCTCAATTAGCCATGGTTGCAGTGATTTACAACACTGTCAACTCATCATCCACAGAAAAAGTGGCTTCACTTGTCTGCTCAAAAACCCGGGTGGCACCGCTCAAGAAGCTCACCACTCCACGGCTTGGACTGACAGCTGTGCTGTTACTTGCAAAATTGGTTACATACGTTCAAGTCACGCTCAAGGTCGGAATATCATCAACAAACCTGTGGACGGACTCGTTGGTAACTCTCACATGGATTAAAGCTCATCCAGCTCAGTGGAAAGATTATGTCCGAAACAGAGTAGCTCAAATTCAGGAACTCACTCCCAATGCAAGTAATCAAGCGGATTGTGCCCACGGGGTATCTCAACATCTCAACTGGCTTCTCATTAGCTGTGGTGGTCAGGTCCATCATGGATGGTTGATGTTTGATTTTCCTGTTGATTTTTGGCCAACAACATCCACTGCGCATAAAGATTTGAGCATTATGGAACCCCGACCGGGGGCAGCTCTCATCGGTGCTTATCACTCACTAAGCTCTATTGTCTAACTTCAATTTGTGTCAGGGTAGTGGCCAGAATGAGAAGGAGGTTAGAATCTGCTGGAACAGCTCCACTCACAGCACAAGAGATGGCTGCAGCCAACGTCTTCTGGACAAAAGCAACGCAAGCGATGTTTTTTAAGCGCGAATGCCAAGTGCTGCAGTCATGCCCTTTTCTGCCATCCTCTCACCTCTTCAGTCGACTAGCAGCTTTCATCGACCAGGAGGGTGTAATCAGAGTGGGAGGTCGTCTTGGTCAAACAGCACTCACATATGAAGGAAGACATCCATCTATTCTACCTCGTCGCTCTCGGTTCTCAACTCTCATTATCGATCAAGCTCATCTGCGGACTCTTCGCGGAGGCACTCAGCTCACATTAGCTCAAGTACAGTTTACTCATTGAATCGTTGGCAGAAGAGCTCCTGTAAAAACTCATATTTTGCGTTGCATTATGTGTGCTTGGCAGAGAGGGATTAGGGCTCAACAATTGATGGGTTAGCTACCTCTTTTACGAGTCACACTAACGCGTGCATTTACTCACACAGGAGTTGGCTACGCCGACTACGTACTCTGACTGTGGCACCAATTTTGTTGATGCTCATAAAGCCATACGTCAGTTGTTCAGGAAAGCTTCTCAAGAGCATCACGTCATCGCATCTTCACTCGCAAATCATCAAATTGCATGGAGGTTCAATCCACCTGCTGCTCCGCACATGGGTGGCAAATGAGAAGCCGCAGTGAAATCTGTAAAATTTCATCTTCGACGAACAGTGGACAACACTGCACTCACTTTTGAGGAGCTCACCACAGTGCTGACTTAAATCGAGGCGATAAATCGGGGAAAGAGTTCGTGGCGTTTTTCCCGATAGATGGCATCAATTTCAAATCAGTCAGGAAACACAGATGGCAGCGACACCACTAAATGCTCGTTGGAGAGGTGACACTTCGAGCGTTATTTTGAGTCTATAAACATCGAAATTAGTGCTGTGGTTGGAAAGTTGTTTGCGTTTGAAAATGGAGAAAAGTAATGAAAAATTGCGCTATATTTTGCAATATTATTACGACAAAGGGAAGAACGCCGCACAGACTTGTGAAAACATTTATGCTGTGTACGGTGAAGGTACTTCATCAAAATCTGCTGCACGGAAATGGCTCGCTCGCTTTCGTTCTGGTAATTTTGACGTGAAAGATGAGTCACGCTCTGGTCGTCCATCACTGAAAAAGCTGATGAAATTCTTGAAAAAGTTTAGCAAGATAAGCATATCAGCAGTGTCGATATTGGTATGGAGCTAGGCATTGACAACAAAACTGTTTTGAACCATTTACACAAAGCTGGCTACAAAAAGAAGCTCGATGTATAGGTTCCTCATGAGTTTAGCGCGAAAAACACGACAGACCGAATTCACATCTGCGATGCGCTGCTGAAACGTAATGAAATGGAGCCATTTCTGAAACGTGTCATAACCGGTGATGAAAACTGGATCACGTACGACAGTCAGAAGCGTCAAAAATCGTGGACAAGGGATGGTAAGTCGTCACAAGCGTTCGCGGAATCAAGATTGACGGCGAAAAAGGTGATGCTGTGTGTATGGTGAGACTGGAAGGGAATCGTCCACCATGAGCTACTTCCAGTTGGTCAGACGATTGATTCTCAACTCTACTGTGGACAACTAGAAAGATTACGCCAAGCAATTGAAAGAAAACGGCCCGTATTGATTAATAGGAAAGGTGTTGTCTCCCATCATAAGAACGCCCAACCACACACTTCTTTGATGACCCGTCAAAAATTGCGAGAGCTTGGTTCCGAAGTTTTGATGCATCCACCGTATAGTCCAGACATATCACCCTCTGACTATCACTTATTCCGATCTCTGCAGAACTCTCTTATTGGAATTAAGCTGCTTTCAAAAGAAGCCTGTGAAAACCACTTTGTTTGAGAATCCCGTCCGATGTAGTTTGATAGAATGAACCTGCGAATATATTGGAAAAATATGAGACTTCACTCACGACAGGGTGATAAATAAACCAGACACAATTGTTGTTATCTTGAGAAAGTGGTTTATTCCACCTTCCTTCAGCTCGGATACAAAATACAGTTTTTGTACATAATTTAGAAAAATGTCAAAGTGAAAAATAAATACAAAACAGGTTAAATTTAGAAAAATGCAAAATTGATATAAAAATGAATGCACCAAAATCCGAGAGTTTACAAATAAATAAATTAAGTTGAATTTTGTATGAAGCTTGAGCAGCACACAATTGTATTAATTGTGTTCGAAGAGCACAGAAAGTTGAGCGAGTCCGGTGAATGCAGTGAAGAAAAGTCCGCGAGTCCCGAAAAACGTGCGCTGTTCCCGTGGTTGTTCCGAAAAGTGTCAAAATTTCCAATATGGCTGCGAGATATGAAATTAACGTTGAGCGCTGAAGTCAAATGAGCGAGATAGCCGGTGAGCGAAGCCGAAGTTAAGCGAGAGAGATACCCTCTCGCTTAACGCGGCATGCCTGCGAGGCACTGCCTCGGCTCCGCGAGGCCCTTCTTCGGCTATCTCCGGCTCAACCGAACGCTGCGTGCTAGACTGCAGCAACAGGTCGACGCACGGCGAATATCGATCGCCGTGCGCCAGCTGATTATCCAACACACTTGATTCAGTTTTTCAACCAGAAACCACAGAAGTTCTTCACTGGTGGCATCATGACTCTACCCGAAAATTGGCGAAACATTGTCGATAATAATGGAGCATATTTGGTTTAAATAAATTCATTTTCACACTATAAGAAAACCAGTTGAGTTTTACTAAAAAAAAACGCCACGAACTTTTTCCCAGGCCCAATACTATAATTTTTCCCCGGTGCTGGACTCCAAGAGTAACCGTTGTTAAAATTTATTACGCACAACTTATTACATGACTCTAAACTAAGCATACCCGGCAACTCAAAATAATATGCGACTTTGACAGGGCATTATACCAAATAAAATAATAGCACACTGTTGAGAAATCAGCTGACGCATAGCCACTATGATCGCCGTGCGGCAGCTCGTTGCTACTGGTGCTGTGCTGCGCTCGGCTGCCGTGCGTACAGCCAAGGCAGCACCTCGTAGACACTCTACTCAAGCGAGAGACTAGCATCTATCTCTCGCTTTACGGCGGCGTAGCGCAACGACGCTGTCGTACAGCTCAGCCATCTTGATATTTTACGCTACTCTCATGAAAACCGCCAAGAACCCTACACCAGCCTCTTCTCAGCTCAGTCAATTTTCACTGCTTTCATCGGATCTATTCAACTCAAAACGCGCTCAACAGGACTTAAATTAATCGGTAAGCATGCACCTTGATAAATTACATAAATTCACTCTTGGTGAAGTGGAAAAAACTCAATTTGTGCATCCTCAAAAGTCTCACCTCGCGGCGTGCTTTGCAGCGCGGGCTGCTTCACGTTTTCACTCACGCATTTCGTGGCACGCAATTAATAAAATTGTACATACGGCTCATTTATCTTACTGACAAATCAGTGCTTATTTATTTTTATATTTTTTTGTAGTTGAGCAAATGAAAGTGGGAATAAAGACCATTTTCTCTGTCTACATCTTTCGTTTGGTTATTTCACCCCTGTCTTGAGTGAAAACTTATTTTCATTCGATATATTTCAGATCATACTAATTCATCAGGCAAGGGATTACGCAATAACACAAACACTTTTGTTATGCTGGTTGATACGTAAATGGAATAGTATGATCGACGGTATAATATTTGAAAAAGTTATTAACAGCTTTGCTTTCGCCGTTTTCCTATAGATGGCTTTAGCGGTAAGTAGTGGTCGAAATAAATAGATCATAGACGTCATACAATAAACTCAGGCATCTGTCAACATAATTCCATAGAAACAATAGTCGATTTGTGTCTGCATCATAAAGTTATTCTCGATTGAAAATGTCAGTTTACGACCCAAATTCTCGTGATTTGTGGGAGGTTTTAATTTCCTGCTTCATTATGAAGAAATTTGCTGCTGAGGCTCATCGAATGCTCTCAAATATTTATGGTGAGGCTACTATTAGTAAAAGAACGTGTCGTGAGTAGTTTCAACACTTCAAGAACAGTGATTTTGACGTAGAATACCGGCATAACGGTGGAAGAGAGAAGGTTTTCGAAGATGCAGAATTGGAAGTATTACTTGATCACGACTCGTGTCAAAGTCAAGAAGAATTGACACGATCATTGGGAGTTACTCAACAAGCAATTTCAAAACACCTCAAAGCCATGAGAATGATTCAGAAGCACGGAAATTGTTTGCCGTACGAGTTGAAACCGAGAGATGTTGAACGGCGTTTGTTTGCTTGTGAACAGTTGCTTGTGAACAGTTGCTTGAATGGCAAAGACGGAAGAGATTTCTGCATCGCATTGTGACTTGGGACGAAAAATGCGTTCATTACGATAACCCCAAGTGCAGCAAATCATGGAGATTTCCCAGCCATGCTTCTACGTCGACGGCCTAACTGAATATTCACGGCTGAAAGGTCATGCTCTGTATTTGGTGGAACCAGATCGGCATAGTGTATTATGAGCTGTTACAACTGACTGAAACTATCACAGGCGATCGTTGTCGAATACAATTAATGCGTTTGAACCGAGCATTGAAATACAAACGGCCGCAATACAACGAGAGACATGATAAAGTGATTTTGATTTTTAACTTGGAAACGTTAAAATGGGAAGTCCTACCCCACCCGCCGTATTCCCCAGACGCTGCTCCCTCTAACTATCACTTGTTTCGATCAATGGCACACGACCTGGCTGACTAGCACTTCCGGTCTTTTGAAGAAGTAAAAAATAGGATCGATTCGTGGATTGCTTCAAAAGATGACCAGTTTTTTCAACGGGGAATTAATACGCTACCTTAAAGATGAGAGAAATTAGTGGCCAGTGATAGACAATACTTTGAATCCTAAATGTATAACCAGTTTTTTACAATGGAGCCTCGAATTTCGCAAAAAAACGGTGGAAGCAAAGTCATACACCTATAGAATTGGGATTGTCAGTCAGCATGGAGTAGCAATTCGCGTAAACGAAGTAAACAACATGGCAATTCGTAGAAACAAATTAAATGATTTTTTTATAATTATCGGAAGAAAGGTCGATCAATTATTATACGTATGATAGAATACAACTTGATAATAATTATGATTATACGCGTTCTAGAATCTTCCTGATAAGAAACACACCGTTCTATTTGAATTACATTTGAAGACTGATTTTCGTAAATGAAGTTGGCTGCGTTTGCCGAAAATCAATGAGTTTATGTTTACATCATTGCTTAATTTTCGATAGGTGATCTGCGTTGCAAGCAGCTGCAGTGAGTACCGTCGATCGCTAAGCGGGTTGCCTCGTGGTGCCCCAGCGCATTCCTATATACGACCGTGCGATCGCGTAATCGAGAACCAGAATTCATGTTGTTGAGAATCCGTCCGGATGAAGCTTGACCGATCTGTGAATATATTGAAAACAATGTGAGAACTCACTCGAGGCAAGAGGAAAATAAACCAGACCAAGTAGATGTTATCGTGAGGAAGCAGTTTATTTTTACCTTCCAAAACGTGGTACAAAGTACAATTTAAATACAAAATGCGTGGACTACAATTGAAAATTAATGCCAAAATAATTCAAATTTAGAAAATCAGTCAAAATATCAATTTAGATAAAATGTACAAATTATAATAATAAATAAACAAATTGATTTTTGAATGTTAATGAGCAGCACACAATTATATTAATTGTGTGCTGAAGGTGACTGAGCTTGAGCTTGAGAGCAGTGCGTGTACCGCAGTCAGTACTGCGTAGCACGACACGCTGTGATTAACGAGTGCGAAAGATTTTATGTGTGATTCACTGCAAGCCCTCAGCAAATTGTTGGAGAGAGATTGCAGTGGCTCAATGAGAGCACTTGCAATGAACATTGCTTGAGTGCTGTGACTGAGTGTGAAACCAGCTACGCAGTCAGCACTGCGTAGCACAATACAACATAGAATGAGGCTGTACGGTTGAGCACAAAATATTCACTGTACTTTCCCAGCAGATTTACTGGGGGAAAATACAGTGAATGTGAGGCACATGCTTAATTATATTAATTAAGCCGGCAAAGTAACATGAGGAGAACGTGGTACAGCATGTGCTGCAACGCACGCCACGAGTGAGACCAAGTGCTGATGTACCATTTTTCTCCTCACTGACAGTGAATTAATACATAATTATGCCAGAGCACTCTTACCTTGAGCAATGAGTCCTGAAGAGCGAGAGGTTGAGCAAGTCCGATGAATAATGTCCGTGAAAAAAGCCTGAGAGTCCTGTGGATGCGCGTGCTGTCCAGTGGATGTGTGTCGCAAAAGTGCCAAATTCTCAAGATGGCTGCGAGTATGAACTTTACGTTGAGCGCTGGAGTCAGTTGAGCGAGATAGCCGGTGAGCGAAACCGAAGTCAAGCGAGAGAGACATCCTCTCGCTCGACGCGGCGTGCCAACGAGGCACATCCTCGGCTTCGCGAAGCCCATGCCTCGGCTATCTTCGACTCAACCGAACAACGCGTGCTAGAGCAGCGCAACAGGTAGGCGCACGACGATTATCGATCGCCGTGCGCCAGCTGATTTTCCAACACATGTCAATTAAAATTTGAGGCGCAACACTTCTATAACATTCGCGAGCTATGAATATTCTGCGCACGGGAATTGGTAGCGACAGGTATGACCAAGCTTAATTTATAATGAATTCTAATGAGTTATATAAAATAAACTGTTGAATCTCTCAGAAATTGAAATGCTTCAGTAAACATCTAGGTCTCAATTTTTCTATGTTAATTCTCTCGAATGTGTCGTGAAGTTCAGTCATATCAAATACAACGAGAACTTCATTTTGCGGGACAACGTATGACTCGCGAAGCTCACGTCCTCCTTACTCGACGACAACCAGGAAAAAGCTTCAAGTACCTGTCGCCGCTCTCGCTCGCAAATTCTGAACCCCTTTCCATGACCCGTACATGCTAATTCGGGGCAATTACTTTCATTCTCTGATAACACTAGCGCTTGGCCACGATAAACAATAAATTAGCCTGAACAACGTAGATGCGTAGCCAAGTTCGGTAGTAAGCTGCTCTACTGATCACACGAAGATATTATTATCGAACGGGACTGTTCGACATCTGCTGATACCATAATTAGGATTCTTGTAATCGTTGTTTCATGGCGTTATATGGCGATCTGATATCCCGTTGCTAATGAATATAGGACCAGATGGATTCATAGCAGAATCATTGCATTGCTCGAATGAAATGGGACATAGCGGTTGAGACAACTGGCTGTTTGACGACAGGACGTCTCCCCATGATACGTAGCCGCACGCTGCCACTAGCTTACTTCCTTCTCTCTCTCCCAATGGTCATAGATAAAAAAATAATAATATCGAAACAAAATGAACTATTGTCATACTCGATTATAGTAATGCCCTGCGAGATCGCCTTGAAGACGTAGAGTGAGGAAGACGCATTTCGTGTAGCACATCATTTTTTCGCATTACAAATAATCCCTCCCTTAAACACGGCCGCTCTCATTCGAAAAACGCCCTTTTTTCTCGGGTCTTGCTGTTAACCCGATAAAAATCGGGCGACCAAAAGGTCGCACCTGCCACTTTAGTACTATGAGCAGGCATGAGACACACAAAATAACAAAAAAAAAAAAACCATAACAAAATCAATCTTAGAATCTTCACCTCTCGGTGTAGCTCCGGCTTCGAGTCACTTTGGCTCCTCGTACCTTAAAGTTCAGACAAATAAAAAGCAAAACATTTATATAAAACGGTTGTTCGACCGTATCCCTTGAATTCCAGTTCTCCAGGTATATCCCTGCAACAATTTCAGGGACAAGATCGTCATGCAAGGAAATCAGGACCATCATGCCATACACAGTTCTTCGAGAATTTATTTTTTCCTTCTCCATCAATCGTGACCGCACCAACTTCGCCGCTTCCTCCATTGTTCGCTCCTTTAAAAGAATCAGCGGTTCCGGACCAGCTGGACCGCCGATGACAACACCCGACTTATTTTAAGGGGACCTGAAACCGGTGTGTCAACTTTGCTGCTACATGTTAAGACGTCGAAGACAATATACACTGCCGGCGAAGTACTAGATCCGACTATGGACGAGGGTCCAATGGAATAACTTTCGTGTCCCTCAGAGTTCTCCAGAACAGTTGGTGAGGCTTCGGTGTTCTGTAAAAATTAAACAACGCTGGGTTATTATTAATTGAAGAATAGCATGCGGTATTATAGTCGAATCGAAACTCTGCCAAATGCAGATCTCACTCCCAATGAGCGCCCTCCAGAAATGTTAAAATAATCGTTTTCAATACGTGGTTCAGTTTTTTAACCGAATTTACTTATAGACAATATGGCGGAATAGTGGTGTGATAAATGTCCTACTCGGCCGCGTCCACCTGCAAATTCACATTAATTCTGTGTCATTGCCCTTTAGGTGGGGTACTCAAACTTGGTATGATCTATTTCTCCAAGGCCTCTCTGATCTTCTTGCATGTTGCTGTTCATGGCAGAATGCATTCCACCCACTTGCTGAACAAATCCTATGTGGCCAGACCGTAGATGAATCCTCACATGCTGGGGGGGGGGGGGCATGCTATCGGCCGCAACCACCGTCCACCGCTCCTCAACTACTCGTTGACCTATTAGCTCTATTCGAGGTCCCGGTCGAGATTTTGTGCGCAAACAGATGTCAACGCTGGATATATTTGGTCACATCCCCGTACAGCCCTGGCTAATAATACGCAATGATGATCCTCTTGAATGACTTGTCCGTTCCTAGGTGGCCTGTCTGTGGGACGTTGTGATTTTCCCTGAGAATCGTAAGCCTATCGTACCTTGGGACGACTTATTTCCAGACGGCGTCATTTAAATTCAGACGAGACAACCCGTGTCTCAATTACATACTGCCATCCACGTGAGTACTATGTGTACACCTTTGCTCTATCCCACTCCTTCCCCCACCACGCGGCTACCCCCACCACATCACTTTTTCACCGCCGCGCTACCCACTCTGCTTAACCAGTGTCAGTAACGTGGAGATTGTAAAGTGAGGTAATGTGGGTACGCTGGTGAACAAGGAAGAATAGAGATAAGAGCAGAATGGAGCAAAGGTGTACACATACTTGGAAAAATGAATAAAATTATGTACTCACCACCACAGCTGTTGTCGGCATCTACCCTCCTGCCAAAGCGATTTTAAACTCCTGTCTCTCGAATGTACTCTCACTCACTCACTCACTTACTCACTCACTCACTCACTCACTCACTCACACTCACACACACTCGCACACACACACACACACGCGCGCGCCTGCAGCACCGTGTCTTTAATTTATTACTACGTCCTCGTCAAAGCCCTTGTCCACGGCATCGATATCGTAGCCGACATCTATCTCATCACCGAGGGCCTCTATAATACCCGCTGTCACATCCGCGCGTCCCCCGTTCGTTAATTGAACCCACGGAACGTTATCGCCGGCAAGAGGTCGCTTCATGACAGCCATCAAGGCATCTCTACCGCACGCTTCTTCGACGAGATGCTCAATACCTGCAACATCCATGCGTTCGAGTCCGTATATTGAACACTCCATGACAAAAGCCGGCAGTATACTTGCTAGAGGCTCCGGATGAAATAAGTGAGACCAGTCGATGTAAATGGTCTCGCCGAAATCGACTAACAGCACCTCGCAGTACCCATCAAAGTCTGGGTAAATCACTTCGCCGCGGGACAGCTCTATTGAAAGGCTTATACGCAGTTACGAGGCAAAAAAAAGACGGTTTTTCAAGAATTTATCCTGAAGAGACTTTTGAATTTATTAATTTGAAAATTTTTGTGGTTATAAAAGCATCCTTCAAGAACGTGAACAAAATTTTTATTTATAAAAATGTTGATTATAGAGGGCGCTGCAGGCGATTTCCGGAACCTTCTCTAAAAAAAGACGATTTACGGTGATCATCGTAACTCAAGATTGGATTATCTGAAATCAAAAAACCAAACAAATTTCATTAATATATTAGATTATCTAGTAATTAATCGTTCGGCTAATCAAAATATTGAATTTTCACAAAATGGCGGCTTCTCAAAAAAATGTTTTTGATTTTTTATGTAAAATTTGGCCTTAAATTGTTTATAAAATGGAAAATAAGTATCGGATTGACAAAAGGAACGATTAATTACTAGAAAATGTATCTGAGAAGATTGTGTTAAAATTTTAGACCGATCGAACAAGTCGTTTTTGAGATATCGTGATCACCGACTTGAAAAATGCTGTTTTGAGAAAAACGCGTTTAAAGTTTCAAAACCGATTCACACATAGAAAAAAATTTTTTTGTAACTTACATGGTGTCGTCTAATCCAGGGCCATATAATAAACCCTCCATTCCTTCAGCAGCCTCCAGCAATTCAATTTGGTGCTGTCTTCGAGCCATCCTTCCCTCTCGTGTCGCTTCGTGCGCTCTGCGCTCGGATAGCGTAACGCGCTCTTCGTCCTCCTTTTGTACATATGCATGCGCATTGGGCCCCAAAGCCAGTCCCATTGCATTCATATGGTACAAAAGTGAAATTGAACCTTCATTAAACATACCGGCGGCGATATTTGCGGCCATTTCAACAATTTTTGAACCACTCGGAATGATTTTCGGCGTAATTTTCCAGATGATTTGGTTGTAACTCTCGTTATTATTTTGTGTAAAGCCGCCTACACATCGTTCCAATAATGTCTCGCTGCTGAGGTCTTCGTAAATTCTACGCACAGCTTCAGCAACATCCGTGGGTAATGGCTGGTAATCGTGCTCAAATTCGGTCAGTTTGTCTGCTGCTGCTGCTCGCTGCCAAGAACACCATGGCTTCTGTCCGTCTTAGCTTTACTCGGATTAAAAACGTTTTTCCGTTTTCGATTTCTTGATTTGTGCGCGTTTGTAACAGAACGCCGTTCTTTACTTACTTTCATATTAAATTATTATACTATAATTCACAATTATCTTAGAAATCCGAACAAAATATTGCAGAAAATACGGAAACGAACGCACTTCTTCACTGCTTGCCTCGGCTGTATATACTGAATAAACGTCTAGAAACCGTTGAATTTTGCTCTCAGGTACAAGGAAAACACTACTACACTCTCACACAATGTATAAGAATACAATACACAGGTATATAAAAGGAGCAACGGTCCAGGTAAACGGCTGCCCCTTGAGCCTCTGTCCCACCTACTTTCAAACGCGCCGAGGCGTCTCTACATATAGAAGTATAACTTCGAAAGTATTGCTCGGATGGACTTGAAATTTTGTGGGTATACTTTTGAATATATGTACGTTACAAAAATGCAATAATAAAAAAATCGATTTTTTGAAAATCATAACTGCGTATAACCCCTGAAACGAGGCACAATACAGGACATTCCGATATAGAATTCGCCAAGTTCAACGAGTCTTTCTCGACGTTCCACTAAATACACGCTACGCAGGAGCTCTTCCAGCTCGTCGTACGCATCGCACATTTCCTGTGTACGCAAGAACACACTCTTCACACTCTCGACAAACATTACTCGGCACCAAAACGCGTCGCTTAAAATCTCCTTGCCGTATCGCGGATACATATTGCTTTTTATTTTTTGCATGTAGGATGCAAAAGACAGACAAAATGCTCGAGATGCTACTAGAGAGTATCGCGGGAATAAAGATAACAAACTTCTATGAATCATAACTAGGTATCCATCACTTTGAATGCAGCGAAAGCGGTTTTCGAGCATGTATAGCCGTGCGCTGTGCTCCTCGTCAAACGCTTGCTCTGCAGTAAAATACATAGAATATGATCCCTCACAGGGGGAGAGAGAGAGAGAGAGAGAGAGAGAGAGAGAGAGAGAGAGAGAGAGAGAGAGAGAGAGAGAGAGATGTTTATTAGCTTTCTCAACTATTTGATGTACATAATTTACATGTTTATCTTACGTTTCTATTGAACTTATTTAAGTTCGCTTATAATAAATGCTTTTAACATACTCTTGTATTGAACTAGTTTTACACAGCCTTTAACCTCTACTGGCAACGCATTATACATTTTCACTCCTTCGTAAAACATACTCTTTTGCGCACTTCTCGTTCTTCTAAATTGAATTACAATATTTTCCGCTTGACGCGTTTCCCGACTCGTTCTAGATTTAACAACTTGGAATTTACTCGTCAGTTTTTTCGGCAATAATTTCTTAACAGCCTTGAAAATAAATATACACACATTATAATACAGTCTCTGTCTCACACTCATAAACTGAACCGCTTGTAACATATCGTCTACCTTCGTATACCGGCTGCATTGCAATATGACTCGCATCGCTCTGTTTTGCGCTATCTGCAGTTTATTGAACTCTGTCTCACCCATATCCACTAGCAGTGTTGCGCAATACTCAAAGTGCGGTGCTATGATTGCCTTATATACGACACATCTGGTGTATGCCGATATATATTGTCCTATTCTGTTCAGAAAACTCGTTTTTTTACCTATTTTTTTCAACATATACTCACAGTGGTCTTTAATTCGTAGCTTATCATCTATCATTACACCTAAATATTTAATTACCTCCACTCGCTCTAACTCGGTTCCATCCCTGCATTTCAATACAATATTCTCTCTCAATTCTTTTCTTACACTCCTCACAATCATATATTTGGTTTTTTCCGCATTCATTTTCAGTTTGTTCCTATTCATCCATCTTTCCACTATGTTTAATGCCCCATTCATCTTTCTTTCCACCTCCGCACTACTGTCTCCAGTAACATATACTAGTGTTTCATCAGCAAACATTTTTATTTCACAGTCTTCTGGACATATTTCAATTAGGCCCTAATACGGATCCTTGTGGTACCCCGTATTTCGTTGTAATAATTTCAGACAATTCCTCATTAAACCTTACTCTTTGCGTTCTATTGTTTAAGTATGACCTAAACCAATCTAACACTTTACCTCTAATTCCATATTGAGACATTTTTTCTATTAACAATTCTCTATCCACTGTCTCAAATGCTCGTTTTAAGTCCATGAACAAGTCCAGTCCTACTATTTTTCCTTCGCTAATGTTTAATTTCCATTCGTCTATCACGGTTTGAATCGCCGTTTCACACGAAAATTGTTTTCTAAAACCCGACTGATGCTCTGTTATAACCTCATTTGATTCCAAATACTTTTCGATTTGACTCTTTACTACCAACTCTAGGACCTTCTCGTACAGTGGCAACATATTAATTGGCCGGAAATCCTTCGCGCTATTGGCTTTCTCTATCTTTGGTATCGGTATGATCGTGGACGTTTTCCAACTATTAGGACAACAGCCCTCCCTTAGGGATTCATTGATTACATCAACAAACTCCTGTTCAATTGCACTGAACGCCAACTGCAATATTTCGCTTGATATTCCTTCTTCTGTACCTTTCTTCTTCGGGAGTCCCTTAACTATTTTATCGAGTTCCTCTATTCCGATATTCTCGAAATTTTCTATATTTCTTTCGTTTCCCACGCCACCACCCATCAAGATTCTTCTGCTACCTGGCCTTCCAGATGCATCTCTCTCTATTGAACTTACTATGTTATTAATACTTTCAACGTAAAACACATTAAATTTGTCAACCGTCCTTCTCTCCGCCATATCGCCCGATATTTCAAAATTTATATTTCCAATTTCTCTCTCTTTGGCTGGTCCCCCTCTAATAAGTTCTTTCAAGGTTTTCCACATTTTTTTAGGGTCGTTCTTATTGCAGTCTATCATATTCTCGTGATATATTTTTTTCTCTTTCCTTATCAATTTAACTACTGCATTTCTTTCTACTTTGAACTGTTCCCAGTTATCATCCTTTCCCTCATGAATTGCTTCCCTATAAGCATTATCCCTTTTACCTGCCGTCTTTCTTATCTCATCAGAGTACCATTTTTTACCTTCCCATACGTTTGGAATCCTAACTACCTTTTTGGTGCTACTATGTCCAAAGTATCTACTATACTATCGACAAGCATCTTTGCCTTTCGATTTATATATCCATCTGTCCATAGTCGCACGGAGTTTTTCAACACTGTTGTAAACTCTTTCACGTCAATTTTACTATAGTTCCTAGTATTTTACTCTCTCTGTTTCCTCTCTGTATTGCTCGTTCCTAATACTACTTTTACCCACGCATGGTCTGTTATTTTTGGTTCGTGTTCCACATGCACCTGCACACCTGTATTTGCAAACACAAGATCAATAATTGTTCGACTATCCTGCGTTATTCTCGTTGGCTCGTTTACATACTGTTTCATACCTAAGCTTAACATTCCTAATATTAGTTGTTTTTTATAGAACGAGTTTCCCTTGACATCTATGTTAAAATCTCCTATTATTAAACAATCTCCTTTTATTGTTAACTCTTCAGTTATATCCTCTATGAATCTTATAAATTCCGCATCTGACGCACTCGGTGAATGGTACACCACTATTATAACTCCTTTATATATCTTATCATTGACCTCTATTGCTACACTCCAGCAGTTTGACTCAATTTTATTCGTCCTTACTAATTCATATTTAATACCATCTCTTACGTATACTATGGCCCCTCCTGTGTTTCTATTTTCTACATCGCACCTAATAGCACTATAACCCGGCATATATACTTCACTGTCCCCGATTTCAGCAGTCACTCTCGTCTCCGATAACGCTATGATTGCAGGTTTCATTCTGTCAACTACCTGGTGTCGTATCTCTTCATTATGTGCTAAAAGACTTTGCGCATTCGTGTACCATATCGTCTCTTCCTTCTGTGATTGCTACTCTATCCAGCCCGTTCTCTTCTTTTCTTCTTGCAACGCTCTTTTGTATGTTGGACATTCCCGATCCAGCGCACTATGTTCTACATTTATCTTCAGATTGTACGTTTGGTTTTTAAACGTACAGTTTACACATTTACTCTTATTTATTGTACACTCTCTTGCGTTGTGTTTTCCTGCACATTTGTAGCAGGTTTCTTCTCTTGTACAATTCTTCGCTATGTGATAATAGCCCCAGCACTTGAAGCATCGCTTTACGTTGACGTGATTGAAAACCGGACATTTTCTCTATCCCACCCTGAGCTTACCTTTTCTCAGTAGCTCCTCGTGACTTACTTCATCTACTTCTAGTATTATTGATCCATGGTTGATTTCTCTTCTGTTTCGCTCCTGTTCCCTTCCCTTCATTAATCTTTTCACGATCTTCATCTCCCTTCCTTCGGCTTCCTCTATCCCATTCTGCTTTTTAATTGTGTCAACTAGTTCTTCATCGGTCAATTTAAATTCATCTTCTTCCACATATACTATTTTTATCTTCGGATTCATCTGCGTCGACTCAGTCACTTTAAAACCCTCACCCATTCTATCCTGTACTGCAGCTTTCAGGATTTCACTTTCTTCTCCCGATTCATATCCCAGGATCACAGTTCCATTACTGCCTTTTTTCAGTTTTGTTATTCTCGCCGCCATACTCTTTATATCCACCTTCTCTTTTATCTCTCTTTTAGTTTTTTCGCTCTCCTGTTGTACTTTTGGTTTGATGATGATCACCTTTTCCTTTTTTTTTTCTTTCACTACATCGCTGTAGGTTACCCTTGCGGTGCTCGAACCTTCTCCCTGTATCATTATTTTCAGTTCCTCTATCTGTTGTTTCACACCTTCCATATCTGCACCAATTATCTCTTGGATCATCTTCTTTATTTCATTCTTGCAAGCGATTTCGTCCTTCATTGCCTTCACTGTTTTTATCAGCCAGTCTATTTTTGCGTCAGCCATTATCGATGAACTCATACCTCTGGTTCCTCCTATCGCTCCAGTCGATGCCAATCGATCTCTGCTACCACCTGTTGTCGGCGTCACTGTCTTCAGAAGTTATTCTTCTGCATTGAATGTATCAAATGGACCCTTGCACTGTACTAGTTCACGATTCCTATCCATTGTTTTATGCTTATTCACACACCCTGGGTGGTAAAAAAGTTTCGGACAAATTTTGCATCGTACTACCTGGATTTTGATTGCTTTTTTGCAAGCGGAGCACCGATACTCGTCGTAGTCGCCCGTATTGTCCATGTTTTGCTGTAGTAGCTGATAAGTTACCGACGCGTACACCTGTACATACCAACCGATAACTATATTATAATCACCGTGATTGCCTGATCACTCCACGTATTACTAATCAAGTGTCACCGTGGCAGCAAGAATGGCCGCCCACACCACAGTCGTCGAGTGAGAACTTTTGGTGCACGAATATGTTGCTAGCACCGTTAATACGATAGCTACCAAGCCATTCGCTAGATCAAAATATTCACCACACAAAACCGATCACATTGATATAGTTTTCACACTATTATACCACTTCATTCCACTATATAATAATCAGTATTACGGAGCGTCTGACAAACACGTCTGCCTCGTCTGAGAGAGAAAGAAAGAGAGAGAGAGAGAGGGAGATAGATAGAGAGAGAGAGAGATAGAGATAGAGAGAGAGAGAGAGAGAGAGAGAGAGAGAGAGAGAGAGAGAGAGAGAGAGAGAGAGAGAGAGAGAGAGAGAGAGAGAGAGAGAGAGAGAGAGAGAGAGAGACTTTAATTATTATGCTATAAAAATAAGAGACATAGTAAGATCGGATATTTAAAAAAAATTAATGAATATTTTATGGAAAGCACTTTACACATTTACCGTCGTATTCAACAGCTCTGCATACACAGTAATCCGCGCTCGGAGATTCCTCCATCGTTAATATTATTTTTATCGCTATACGGAATTAATATGTATTGTCACTCGTAATATTGCTTTTAAATTATTTTTCGCTGTGGGTGTTGTCATCACGGTGTACTTCTGAAAAAAGAATGAAACAAGTATTTAATTGAACGCACTGGTCAATTAAAACAACGTGTACATAATAATCGATGCTGTCTTACCTGATATGCATCGTCTCATTATACAAAATTGACAGCGTTGATGATCTGCTACCACCGACGTCAACTGCGGATGAGGATCGCGTGTGACACTTTTCTATCCCGAAGCTAGATATATCTGTACAGTGTATGTATCCTCCTCTCGCTCTCCATAACACGAATAACGAACCCTCGGTGTCGGTTTATGTGCAGGGGCTGCTCGCTCTGCAAGACATTATTTTTTATAATAAAAAATAAATATTACATGTTTGTAAATCACGATTTTTAAATTATTTTTTATTTTTTACTCACCAAGTTCTGCTGCTTCGCTGCTAATCGACATCGGCACGTATTCCATGATCTGCTGCGTTAATGAAACAAAGACGAGAGCTCCGTCTTCTTTCTGGCGCAGACCTTTGCTAATGCTTCGGTTTAAGGACTGTGATAACTCACATTCTCTCTCTCACATTCTCTCTCTCTCTCTCTCTCTCTCTCTCTACGACTGTCCTCAGTGTATACTTTATAATAGTTCGAGCGAAATGTACACTATATACAATTATTTACAACTGTGTCTTTATCACAAATAACTACACATACGGAGAATTATTGCATTCGCAATGCAACATCCGATGCATGATCAGCGATATGACCACGATACAGCACAATTATTTCGGACAAAATAATTTTTATAAGCTCCGTATCCTCTGGCGCTAGCAAGGTCGTGATGTGCTCGAGCGCTTCTTCAAATAATTCCACGGAACCGATGATCTTATACGCTGCTGCACGAGGTGTTTCACTGACAACTATCTTTTCACGGGCATATGATACCACCTCGTTCATACACCGCTGAATTGTTTCACTTTTGCTCTCAAGCCTGCATATGAATGTCAATTCTTCTACTTATTTCGACGAGCATATCAAATGTCGACCGCTAAAGAACAATGTTTGGAGAGAATTTTCGGAAGCGTTTCCGTTTAGATTCTTCAGATTCCTCTTGATTTTCGTATTCCTCATTAGCACTACCGCTTATTTTACCAAATGAGACAGCTCTGTGCTGGTAACACGCGGTTAAAAGTATGTAATGCGCTGTGTGCTGTATGCGGGTATTACACATTTTCTCAGCATCAGCCCCATGAACTTCGAAATATCGTTGTACGCGAGAAAAATCACTTTTAAACACTCGCCTTTCGTCCGCACTGAGTGTCATTCCGGTAAAATTATTCGACAATATTTCCACCACTGGTGTAAAAGTATACGTAGAGTTCAACTCGAGCCCGGCAACGATTATTTTACCAAATGATTTATTCAAACCGTACATAACGGGGCTCGCTATATATGGCGATATCGTGTGAGATGTAGCAACGTTATTTGCCAACGTTTTATTGCTTTCGTGTAGACTGTAACTTTTCGAATGAATCGTCGGTGGTGTTCATACTCCGTTTTATACTGCTTTCCCCCAACATCTAGTTGCATCGCCTCTTCTTTTGATACTGCAAATCATACGACTGAAAATTGCTCACCACTATCCTTTGATATTTGTCGCATTTTTCTCAACAGTCTAGTAACAGCAGCAACAAATATATCCCAAAACTCGTGCATACGCACACCTTGACATACAGATAAGATGTGTCATGAAAACTAAATAATATTCGTCGACGAAATTTGATGATTTCCCTCGTGGCCGAGTGCTTTGAAATTATATGAAAACAATATGACATCCATCAGCGAAACTCGATAACTTAGTACATCACCAGCACTAAATATTTCCTTAGGTCTTGCTTTTGTAAAGTGATCGTGTGCGGCTATCTTCTTGGTTAGTCGTATTCATTACATCGCTGCAGTATATGCAGAGAGAGAAAGAGAGAAAGAGCGTATTAAAGGAATATATATAAAAGCGAGCCGCTTTGAAAAATCTCTAGTTAATTGTCTGATTTACTGTGGTTACTGCTACTACTCTAACAGCACAATCATGGTCAGAGTGGTAAAGTGCTCATTGATAAGAAAATTGATAGAGTTTCTATTGAAGCGTAGACCGTCGTTGCGTTCGCGGTGGGGGAGAAGAAATGACCCTATGGATACAGATCACCCTATGGGACCTTCCGACATAAGCGGTTGTTCGTAAAATTCGCGGTATGCTGTGCGAGTGTCATCAGCGCAATTAAGTTGACGCGCATAATATTGGATCGTTTAATTATAAAATAATTATCGATTCGGTGGTGCTTGTTATTCGTCGACGCGGTTGGCTGAATGAGCCTGCTTTGCAGCCCATACTCAGTGAAAGACGTAAGTAATATACTGCGTTAATTACTTTTATTTTATTTCCTTTATTTCATAAGATTTTTATATAGTTTGACGGTATGAAGACGAAGAAATGGGATCCGACACCTATGATTTCGATAAGGAGGGTAGAACCGATTCAGATGATCATAGTAGGGACAACGATGGTCACAGCACCGCAGGGAATCGTTGGATAAATTACCCAGCCGTTCTGTGAGTATAAACCAACACACGGTCTTTTCATGGTCGGTCCTGCAAAAGAACCAGATGGATCCATCGCTGGTCCATCGCGACAATACTGTTCAAGCGATGATACCAATTGCAATACAGACAACGTGGAGGAGGACGACGACGAAGAAGAAGAAGAAGAAGAAGAAATCCGGTAGATTCAGGTAAGCTTTTAATAATACAATTACGCTGACAAAAATAAAAAAATGACGGGGATAATAATAGTAAAATGAAAAAACAGGGTACGAGTCGGCCCGAAACGTTTTTCGCTTTGCACGATTCACTGTGCCGAACCGCCGACAATCGAGTCGGTTTACGAAATGCGTCGGCGGTTCCTGGGTGTAGTGGGAGGATTCGAGGACTAGAAGCAAATATAAGTTCGTAATTCTTACGTTACACAATTTATATACATAGTATATAGCTAGCGACAAACAAAAAATGTAATTTAATGAAATAAAAATTCTAATTAAAGGTTTCATTATGTTTGCAGGTGGACAGACTGGCGCTGGAAGGACTGCTATACTGTAACGGTATTAAACGTTAACATTGCCCTTAATGGGCTTGTTCGGACTCGAGCAGGAAGGAAAGTAATTTTAGGCTTTTGTAATAGGTAGAAGTAGGGTTTATTCAGAGTGACACAAAATTTAGTTATATGATACAAAAGAGAATAAATAGAAAATTCAATTATTTCACCCTTTTCTCTCGGTATTATGGCTACCTCGTGCCTTACAATTTATTATTCCCGGGCACACGAGTGCAGTTACAATCGTGTCCGCGGGTGTAGTTAAAGAATTCATAAAGATAAAAATGTAACTTTTAACAATATGCACTATGGCTCGAAAAGAGAAATTGATAAATAATATGTTCCTAATATAAAGGTATTTTTTTTACAATCTGAGTCTACGACAGAGAGACCAACGCTGCTTGATAATCTTTATTGATTTATTACGTTCCTAGGTAAAAGCTTCACATGCCCACCGTCGGTAACTAACCGGCCGTCGCTTGATTCTACCGCTGAGTGGTCCACTTTCCAACGCTACAGGCCCGTTGGTAGGAGTGGATATATATTTTTTTAAAGGTCGACTTACGCGTCCACCCGACCGCCGCTACGATCTGGCGTCAGTGAGATGCATTTCTAGTGCATGCGCCGCTTTATCAGGATCGTACCCGGTTAACTTAGCGCCCTGTATATTTTCCCTGAATTATACTTCTAACTGACGACGCTATCCTAGTCTAGTGGTCTTTTATATGGAGATATTATGTCGTCGTTATTTTAAATATTGCAGAAGGCATTTTATGTCAGAGAGAGTAGACCGCTGCTTGCTCGATCCTTTGCTACCAGAGTGAGAGGAAAAGAGACAGAGATAGGCCGCTTTGTTGTTGTTTGGGGCTGCGGGGCTTTGGTCTCGAGCGCAGCACCGACTCAGCTGCTTCTCGTTTAAATGTCCGTCAGGTACCACAGCTGGGCTCTCTGGTATCCGTGCGCCTGCACCTAGTTATGGCTTATGTTGGCTTCCTTCCTTGGAGATTGACGTCTGCGTCGGTGGGACCTGCGAACAAAACTGTTCCCCGCGTGCCGAAATTCTGGTTTTTTTATACCAGAATCCCCTCCAGCTGGCCCATGCTTTCAGTATGACTATAGATGGTGGCGGTCCTGTAGCCCACTGGTACTTCATTTTTTAAAATCGTCGTTGGTTTTTAATATTTCGTTATTCGTATTTTTCGGGTGGAATAACGGGACTTGGTCACTGATATGCCGGCCTAGCTGGTGTGAGTGACGCTCGGTAGCGGTGCTTTGTTATGTGCGTACCGAGCGTCGTGAGCTGCCGAGTATAGGCCGGTCTCACCCTGTGCGTAACGCGAGGTAGCGATGCCTTCGTGTGTGTACCGCGCGTTCTCAGATAGTTAGTATGTCTCAATACGGGGAGGTGATATTTTGCCTCCTTGTGAACGCTTCGGTATCGATAATGAGCAGAGCCGATATTTTCTACGCTTTAGGATGCAGGGTCGTGAGACAGATTTTTATTTGTGTACGAGATGTACGAGATGTTCTCACACGTCTTACAGAATCGTGCGAAGGACATGATTATGTGGGTATGACTCTGAGCGTACCGTCTTTTGCGCAAGGACCTGTATGGTTATCATTTCGACCAGCTCGTGACATCGTTCCCGACGATATATGGCGACTAATTAATAGTGTAGCTCAGAGCGCGCGCGAATTTCGAATAGACGCTGGTACATGTAGAATGACGACGTGTATAGTACGAGGCGTCGAAGGAGCCGGTGTGGGCACTAGGCTTACACACGAGTCTATAGCAAAAAAGTCAATTTTACGCATAAGTAATCGCGATAATTTGTGTCTACAACGATCCCTTGTCACTGCCCGAGCGCATGCCGAACGCGGTCAAATACGTGCGGGTGTGCTACACAGACGATGGTGTCAAATTCGGAACGGGCTTCGAGGTGCGCAATATACAGCGGCGATAGAGCTCACACGTAATGCAGGGGTAACGACACCGTCTAGGGGGTGTGGTGCGCGCGAAATTCAGCTCTTTCAGGAGTACTTGGTTCACGAGGGTATAGCGATTGTTGTTTATGAATTTCTCACCTTCGGAAAACGCGTTCCGGCTCTGTACGATGGGCGAAAATACGTACTCACTGCAACAGGTAAAATTAATCATACACTCTTTATTCTCTATTACGAGCGTTCTCATCACTATCAACCGATATTAAATCTCGCCGGTGCGCTAGGTAGTCGGGGGTTCTGCACGCAATGTAATTCCAAGTATATTCGAGTACTCGAGCATCAATGTAGCTATCAATGTGCTCGATGTAAATCCACTTATTGCAACGGTAATAGAGACTCTCAGCCTGAGTATTGCGCAGACTGTAATCGTTCGTTCTTTGGTGCTTTTTGCCTCGCTCATCACAAGAGTGAGGGCTCCGCGGGCATCACGTCTCGTAAATATAGACGGTACAGCGTCTGTAACGCATTGAAAATCTGTAGAGACTGCTCGTGTATGATTAAAACCACAGATAAAAAGATGCATGTATGTGATATATCGTTTTGTGCTACATGCAAACAAACGCGGCCGACTACGCATGCATGTTTTATAGCACCTCTTAAGAAATCAGATGCGCAAAAGGAGAAGAAAAAAGACAAGTCTTCCACGAGATTTTTATTTTATGATTTTGAGACGCAGCAACACGCGCAATTGCATGATGATAAATCGACACGAATTCACGAGCCGAATTTATGTGTCGCACAATGCGTATGTATGGCATGTCTGGATATCACAGATATAGAGACAGATTGTGCTAACTGTGGTAAACGTGAATTCGTGTTTATCGATGATCCTGTTGGGGATCTCGTAAAATTGGCATTATCGCAAAAATTTAAAAAGACCATCTGCATCGCCCATAATGCTAGAGGTTTCGACGCACAATTTATTCTACGGTATTTTATCGAGGTGCAAAAAACACAGCTGCCCTCTCTGATTATGAACGGTACGAAGATTGTCTCGATGAAAATTGGCGATGTCGTTTTTCTCGATAGTCTAAACTATTTACCCATGGCTCTTAGCGCTTTACCTAAGGCCTTTGGTTTCGCTGATGAGGTGGCAAAAGGTACATTTCCCCATTTATTCAACACACCGGAATATCAGAATTACTCAGGTCCTCTGCCGGCTTTGCATTTTTACTCACCCGATACCATGTTCTCAGCGGATCGCGAGCGCTTTTTAAAATGGTATGAGAAAGAATCGAGTCGCGTAGATTATAAATTTGATTTTGCGACGCAATTTGTGCAATATTGTCGTACAGATGTTACGGTTTTGAGACGAGCGTGTTTAGCTTTTCGAGAGTTACTTATACGTTGTGGGAGCGTGTGCCCCTTTACAGAAGCATGCACGATAACATCAGCATGTATGAGAGTATTTCGAAAGAATTTTCTACAGAAAGATCGCATTGCGGTGTTACCACCAGGAGGATATCGCTGGGGCGATAAGCAATCGCGCAAGGCCGTCGTATGGCTCGTATGGCTCGAGCGTGAGCTCAACTGCGTTATCACTCATGCTGGACGCACGAGAGAGTATCGCCCTCCGGCCGGCCTACCGGCCGTGGACGGTTACTACGTGGATGCGGGGGTCCATCACGTTCTTCAATTTCATGGCTGCTTTTGGCACGGTTGTCCGCGATGTTATCGCGTGAATAGAGATGCTCGAACTAAATTCGGCGATACAATGGATGAGCGATACGAGCGTACCATTCTTATTTCCGGGCGAATCAGATCGAAAGGGTACACTCTAACCGAAATATGGGAATGCGATTTTGACAGATTACTCGAGAATAACGAGGAAATGTCGATATACGTGAAAAATCACGCCATGGTCAAGCAGGCGCCTCTCGAGCCACGCGATGCATTCTTTGGCGGTCGAACGGAAAATTTTGTAAGCTTGTACGACGTTGCGAACGGGGAGCAGATACGCTATGTGGATGTTTGCTCGCTGTATCCGTGGGTATGTAAGAATGGAAAATATCCCGTTGGACACCCGAAATTATACGTAGGCGACGAGTGTCGAGAACTCGTAGGACTTGAAAACGATCTAAGTGTCGTCGAGGGTCTCGTGAAGTGTACCGTGCTGGCACCGCGCGATTTGTATATACCCGTACTGCCTGTTCGCATGCATGGGAAACTACTGTTCCCCCTGTGTAGAACGTGCTGTACAGATATGGACACATCCGAGGTTTGTACACACGATGACGCGACTGAGCGAGCGTTTGACGGCACATGGGTCGTGGACGAACTGAGAAAAGCTGTGTCGCTCGGATATAAAGTGACGCGTATCTATGAAATTTGGCAATACGTTGTTACGCAGTATGACGCGACAACGCGACGAGGCGGTCATTTTGCCGAGTACATCGATACATTCCTAAAAATAAAACAGGAGGCGAGTGGTCCGCCAACAGAGTGTAACGATGACGAGGAAGCAATTGAGCGTTTTATAGCATTGTACAAGGAGTCTGAGGGTGTATATCTCGAGCGAAGTGCTTTGCAACCAAATCCGGGTTAACGTTCACGAATACGGTTACGAATTTACTAACGAGTCCGGAGATTGAGGTGACGGGGATGCTACCGGTTAATCACAAGATTATGTATGTAAACTATGTGAGCAACCGCGATGCTATCCAACCATCACCGACATCAAACGCCGTGATTGCATACACGACGGCACAGGCACGCCTAAAATTATACAGTTATCTTGAGGGGCTCGGGCGACGAATATTGTACTGCGATACGGACTCCTGTATTTACGTGAGCCATCCCGGTGGTAACGAGTATGAGCCGTCAATCGGTCAATTTCTAGGAGATCTTACGGATGAATTAAGTGAATACGGGCCTGGTAGTTATATAACTTCGTTCGTTTCGGGTGGACCAAAATTTTACGCATACCTTGTTCGTAAACCCGACGGTACGATTATTAAAAAATGTAAAGTGAAGGGCATCACGCTAAACTTTGCGAATAGCCGTCACGTAAATTATAACGCATTACGATCTTTCGTGACAGGAGCAAGGAGCGTACCTATTATTTTAAAATTCGACGCTATTCGACGTACGGAATTTCATCATGTAGTAACGCGTAAAGAAACGAAATCATGCGAGCCTGTTAACACGAAGCGAAAACGGCACGGGCTGTACTCTACTGTACCGTATGGCTATTGTGAAATACGCTAATTAGTATAACGCAAAAAAGTATATAGTTTTACGGGTGAATTCGCGATATTTAAAAATAATCTTTTTGTCTAATTTCATGTAACATATTTACAGTGTACAATACATTGAAAAATTGATTTATCATGTATAAAATCGTTATCGGATCGTTCTTTTTGTGCTGATATTCGTAACAGTAGCTGCTATCTCTCTACCGTTCCCTTTTGTGCTGAATTTCTCATCGTTGATTCCTTTTGTCCCGTCTTTCTTATCGAGTGTTTCCTTTTGTTCTGGCTTTCTAGTGCTACATCCGTGGATATAATATTGTTGTTTAGAATTTGATGATTCGTAAAATTTGTATATAGAGATGTATGCATAGTGAAATAAAAATATTGCTTTATTTGTGAGAAATATAAAAATTATCGTTATTTAATATACATACAGCGTAAACGCCAGCTTATACCGCGGGCCCGCGCCTCATCTGCTAGTGCAGGCGCGCCGCGTCTTATCAGCTCTTTAAGGCCGCGAAAATAGCTGATGCCGCGGGGTCGCCGCCGCCGCCGCCGCCGCAGCCGCAGCCGCGGTATAAGCTTATTTAAGAGTCTGCTGATTGATTTTGATAGACACTCGTCGATATGGATACACGTTGGAAACATCCGTGGACAGCTGTGATAAGCGGTCCTACGGGATGTGGTAAAACATATTTTGTAAAAAAATTCTTTAAATACATGCGCGAAATGACGGATGTCCCGTTCGAGCGTATACTTTTTTATTACTCAGAGTGGCAGTCCGGGTATTCAGAGTACGGTGATAAAATCGAATTTCGCAAGGGTTTACCGCAAGCAGTAGACTACTCGAATGACGCAAGACCTAAACTTGTGGTCATTGACGATCTAATGCGCGAGGCATCCAACAATACTGTGGTCGATCTTTTCACCAAGGGTAGCCATCATAAAAATCTTAGTATCATTTTCATCACGCAAAATCTCTTCCATCAGGGTCACGGGCAGCGCGATATCTCCTTAAACGCTAATTATATCGTTGTCTTCAAAAATCCGCGAGATCGCGCGCAAATTCAGCACCTAGCCCACCAGGTATGTCCCGAGAATCCGCGATTTTTGCAGGAAGTATATTTCGATGCAACAGCCGCACCGCACGGCTATCTATTATTTGACTTGAAACAATCGACGCCTGATAATTGTCGATTTCGCGCCTGTATATTTCCCGATGACCAATACCATTACGTTTACGTGCCTCAAAAAGCAATAAAAGTTCGCGATGCGTCGCGCGATGTACCAGTAATGCGCTTGTAATGGCGTTGCGCGGACCTCTCGATAAAAAGCAGATAATTATATTGCAAGCGTTGTGTTATCTGAAGCAAGAGCAATGACGTGCAATTTTGCGCAAAGCAGATGTAGCGCTTGTACGCTGTATATGCGAGTGTGCTCTAAACGTTTTACAGGGAAACGTGAGTCTGAACAACGTGCAAAAGAATCATCTTCGGAGGCACGCGACAATTCTTCGGCGACTAGCCGCCAAAAGGGGAAATTGGAGCGGTAAGAGGAAGATCATCGTCGAGCACTGTGTCGGATTTCTCAAGTTGCTTCTTGCGCCTGTCTTGGCCTACGCGAGACATGGAATATGCCAGAAAGATGGTACTTATTCCTCATGATAACATACATCGTCTCGCTGGACTTGCCACTACTGCCGCTGCTGCTACGACTACTACTACTACTACTAGTGCAGACCCGTTGCCTTCCGTACAGACTACCGGTACGCCATTATCGCGCCTCGACTCTGAGCTGAGTGAAATTCTAAACTCTCACTCGTACAAGAGCGAGAGAGAGAAGTGGATAGCGTACCAACAGGTTTTACAGCGTTATCTTCACATGGTCGAGTACGATAATGCCGTACCGAATATTTCATCAAAACGAAAAGTAGCAATACTCGATAGCCACGAGAATAAATCCGACGACGATTTAATGAACAAAGTTAAATCGCGGCTCAATGACACACTTATTATCGATAGCGTACCAAAAAAATTTAAATCTAAAGCAATATCGTTGCTTCGCAATTTGCATCGCAGCGCCGTTGGTAAAAAAATGACATGGGATCGTAACGGTGTTGTTTCCATAGACGGCAGAATTTCAAGATCTAATATCGTTGATCTTGTTAACGATGCTATGCGAGCTAGAAAGCCCGAGAAACCCATCAGTCGATTTCACTTTGCCAAACTCCTGCGAGCGATACAGATGCCACGAGAATTTATCGGCAATCCCGAGTTACTACATGAGCCTACACCTACATCATCCTCGACACCGCAGCGGCGTATCATTTTACCACGCGATAGTGGTAGTAACAGTAACAACAGCAGCAACAGTAGCAACAACAACGAGGCCGAGACCGCATACTCAAACAAAGATTTAATGCTTACTGCGGAAAACGACATCATCGCGAGAAGGAGGGGGAGGAAGAAGAGGACGAACAATTACAAAACATCGCGCAAGTAGAGAGCCAACGACACCCCAGTGAATATCGATCCTCCACACAGTTAGAAAAGAAAAAGAAAAAGAATCCATTTAACTGGTCGTCGTTAAAATTATAAAAATTCTTCAAAAAATCTATTATGACACCGCTCATCCTGCCTCCTATTCTCGAGCAAAAAATTTGGCCCAGGTGGATCGAAGAGTAGCGCGAAAAAATGTTTTACCATGGCTCGAGACACAGGATTCATATAACATTCATCGTCTCGTGCGACGACGATTTCCCCGTCCTACGTACGATGCGAGTCGTATAGACGATGTATGGGAGGCTGATTTAGCTGATCTTCGCTCGATAACTACGTACAACGATAGGTACGCATATCTGCTTGTTGTTATCGATGTGTTGCGCAAATATGCGTGGTTCGAGACTTTGCGTGACAAAACGAGCGTAAACGTGGCCCGCGGTCTCACACGCATACTCGCACGCAGTAATAATCGTCGCCCGCAGCAATGCAAACTGATCGAGGCTAAGAATTTATTGGCACTTCATTTCAGCAAATTCTCAAGAAAACGAATAACGATTTTCGCGCTTCTCGTAACCCTGATATAAAAGTCTCGATTGCCTTACGCTTTAATCGCACAATAAAACAGCGACTGTGGCGTTACTTTACATACACGCGAAATAAGCGTTACATAGACGTTTTACAAAATTTTTTATATGCTTATAATCACACTAGACATAGCGGAACGCGTATACCTCCGAGCGAGGACACCTTAGAAAATGCCTCTATAGCCCGAGAAAATTTAGCACGGCCTTACGAGCGTAACGCAAGAAAAACTAAAAAGCCTAAATACAGCGTCGGTGACTTGGTACGTATCAGTATAGCTAAAGCAGCATTCGTGAAAAGATATGAGCGGGGCTGGAGTAACGAATTATTCAAGATTCAACTAATATCACTGTATCGAGAACCATTCGTGTATATTTTACTCGATCTGAATAACGAGACTATCGACGGTATTTTCTACGAGGCAGATTTATCGCGAGTACGAGTGCCTCTGTCATCTGAGAAGACGAAAGAGAAGAAGAAGAGGACAAAGAGGAAGAACGCATGGAATCACCGTCTCTGAAAAATATGAGCTCGAAGGATAGCTCTTTTTTTGTCGTACTACCGAGCAACAGTAGTATGCAGTATTTTCCGAATAATACGCCGACAAAATTTATTACAAAACTACCGCGTCAGATACGTTTGCACGGAGAATGGTCTGTTTGTCTTGTGGAAATTGCTTATCCGATGGCTCTTTTATATACATGTTCCTACTGTAGGAAATTTCGTAAGTTTTGATGATGGTGATTATGATTTATCGGGTTTAAATCTTTAACACAGAGACGCGCTGATAGAGACCAAGTTCCACCTGGTGTATATCGCTCTATAGACGCTCTTTTGGAGAGTATAAATAAGTTACCTCACGGCCTTAAGGTAACTGGCCTTCGCTTAACCCTTTCGCCTACAACCACGAGTGAGGCTCGTGGTCAGGTTTTTGAGCCAAAACTGATTATCACGGGCCTGGCTCGTGGTACGTCCTCCAGGCCAAATGCAAACACAACGTGTTGACTAGTGCACTTAGTTGCATGTTATCCTTGACTACGTTCGCACATAAAAATATATTTGTGTTATTGATTTATTCTTTTCGCGAATTATTTATTTCTAATAGGTACGACACCCGAAGTAAGTCGTGTGCGATTGGTACAAGATAGATTTGCCGAGGCGCGGAATGGCTCGAAGGCTCGGCAGTTCGGTTTGCGTTTTGGGACCACGCTGTTGAATCTTACGTGGTAGGGCAAGGGGTTAATTGCGACATGAATGTTATAAAAATTGAGAAAATTGAGGCGTTAGCGGCCTCTCCTTGTGAGAGTGAAAATAACATCTCCTTCTACGGATATGGCCGCGGGTACAGCGCCAAACTAAGTACCGGCCCTGTAAACAATCTCTTGCATTCTATGTTTAATCAGGTGGATGTATTCCTGAATCAACAATTAGTTTCACCTTCAAATAATGCCTACGCTTCTCGAGCATACATTGAAACACTTTTGAATTACGTTCTAGCAACCAAAAATTCGCATCTCACGAGCGTTTGCTGGTACGATGATACCCCGGGAAAAATGGACGATATAACATCGGGAAATACGAGTCTTGTAGAGAGAAAACAATTTTTAAATGTCGGAAAAACTGTAGACTTGCTCGGCCATCTGCATTGCGATATATTCAATCAGGAGCGGTTCCTATTAAACGGTGTTGAGATGCGACTACGGCTGGTGCGGTCTAGAGATTCATTTTGTCTTGTGGGCGAATCAGAGAATGGTCAATGCGGCTTAAAGATTCTCGAGGCATCTCTTCTCGTTCGTAGATCAAAAATAACTCCTGGTGTGTTGCTCTCGCATACTAGAACTCTGGCAAAATCTACGGCTAAATATCGTCTTACGAGAGTCGAGGTAAAAGCCGTTTTAATACACTCCGGAGTTCATAGAGAGACTATCGATAATATCGTGCTAGGTAAATTGCCGAAGTGTATAATTATCGGTTTTGTCGATAACAAAGCGTTTAACGGCGACTTGAGTATGGATCCATTCAATTTCCAAAATTACAAGATAAATTATCTCTCGTTGTAAGTTGATGGTGCTCAAATACGTTCGCAACCATTACAACCTCATTTTACGAAAAATCCTCTGTATGTGGATGCTTTTCAAACGTTGTTTTCGGGAACTGGAATACTCTCTTGAACGACGGTAATTCGATCCATCGCGATAATTATCGCGATGGATACTGTTTGTTTGCTTTTGATTTGACACCCAATCTTTCGGCAAACAGCAATTCACATTGGAATTTAATAAAGCACCGTAATGTGAGAATAAAGGTATGATTTGAGGATGCGTTTGTTTCAATGGTAAATTGTGTAGCCTACATGGAATATGATAATGTCCTTGAAATCGATGCCTCTCGGCAAGTAATATTGGATTTTACCGGATAAGCGATAAATGTGCTGATGTAGGAATAAAATTATTTCGTGTTAAGAGACGTAAAAGCGTCTCTGTGAGTAACTAATCAGTCGAACTCGAGCATCTGTACGGATTAGACGTGAAAATGAATATCGTCGTGGATATACAGGGAATGCGTGGTAAAGACTCGGAATTTATTCCGAAGGAAATTGCCGTGGTAGCAGTGGATAGACCGTACGCTGCTCATTGGATTGTCGCACCACTGCGTCACTTTGCCGAATTACCGCAGCATTCGAGAAGCCAGAATAATTTTCTCTCGAAATATTTTCACGGTCTTGAATGGTACGAGGGCGATGTGAGTTGTAAACAAGCATACGCTAACTTGCGTGAATTTTCGCAAAAATCAAGACGTATCTATACACGCGGTCACGAGAAGGCTATACTTCTTTGCGATGTTGCGAGTCGTGAAATTTCCAACCTGGAGGATGAGGAGGGCGCCCCATCGTACACATTTATGCCGAAATCTTTGCGAAAATGCTTCAGACACGCTATGAAAAACGATACAGCATTGTCTTCGCATTGTGCGATGCGCTAGGTTTTCTCAATAAAAAATTGGCTTCGCGAGCACCCGTTTAAAGAAGAATCATACATGGATGTTTGGTCGGCAGACGAAGAGAAAGAGAATAAGAAAGAGGAGAAATCTTCATCATGTAGTCGTGACACGATCGACGATGCTGCGAAATAAATTTTGCATATATATACGTTTTTCAAAGCGTATAGGTCATCATTTAATCATTGACTATGTGTTCAGTATGAAGACTAGACAAATCTACGAGAGTCTGCAGTATCTACCACTTTCAACCGTTGGCGTATACCCAGCTGACAGAATTCCTCGTGTATGGTCGTTAGCGGCTGGACTCGTAGTTAACACGGATAATCACGCCGGACCTGGAGAGCATTGGATCGCCATGTACGTTAACCATCATGGAAAAGGATCGTACTATGATAGCTATGGGCTACCACCGGTTATACCGCAACATCTCGCACGACTACGAAGAAACTGCAAGTTCTATCAGTACGGCCTCAAGCAGCTACAGAGTAATACGTCGGATGTGTGTGGACAATTTTGTATTGTATTCCTGCATATTATGTCGTGCGGCTTCACCATGTTGCGATTTAATAATCTCTTTAGCGATAATGTAATGAAAAACGACAGAATAGTACGTGAATATTACAATACTTTTGATTCTCGACGATCAGACAGTGATGAAAATAAATTTAACGGCGGCGGAATCGGCGAGCGAAGATTACCGTGTTTGCAGGGATGTTGCATGCGACCTTAAATATGTGTAAAGTGATTTAAATGAAATATTGATTAATTAAAAACAAATACATCGTCTTACTGTGTCTCTTATTTTATAAATATATAAAGGGTGGTTAAATTTTAAGGGCCGATGTTGAATGTGAACCACACCTAAACGTCAAGTTTTTTTTCTGCATTTCATTTGACATTTCTCAATTTCAGACTAACTCAATTTGAACCATGGAAAGATACACAATCGAGCAACGCGTTAAAGTTATTCAGGCTTATTATGAAAATGGGCGTTCAAATCAAAATGCATATCGTGCACTTCGTGATTTTTTCTGTCAATTTAATCGTCCAAATGTGCGTACAATCGGAAAAATCGTACAAAAATTTGAGCAAACCGGGTCTGTAGGAGATATTAAAACACCAGTGCATACTCGTACAGCTCGTACTGCAGAAAATATTGCTGCTGTTCGCGATAGTGTGGCTGAAAAGCCGTCCACCTCAACTCGTCGTCGTGCCCAACAATTGCACCTCTCACGCTCGTCGTTGATGAACATTATGCATAAAGACTTGCATTTACACGCTTATAAGGGGCGATTGACTCAAGAACTAAAGCCTCTTGACCATTCCAAACGTCGTCAAGGGTCAGAATGGTGGCAAGAAATGGCAACAGTGGATGATCAATTTTCGAAGAAAATCATCTTCAGTGATGAGGCACATTTTCACCTTAGTGGATTCGTCAATAAGCAGAATTGCCGCATTTGGGCGAATCATAATCCAAGAGTGATTGTCGAAAAACCAATGCACCCACAAAGAGTGACTGTTTGGTGCGGTTTATGGGCTGGCGGCATCATCGGGCCGTATTTTTTCCAAAATGAGGCCGGTCAGGCAGTTACTGTGAATGGTGTTCGCTATCGTGAGATGATAACGAACTTTTTATGGCCCGAATTGGAAGATATGGATGTGGGCGATATGTGGTTTCAACAGGACGGTGCCACTTGCCACACAGCTAACGAAACAATGGCTCTTTTGCGCGACAAATTCAATGGCCGTGTTATCTCACGTGGTGGCGATGTCAATTGGCCGCCAAGATCATGTGATTTGACACCGTTGGACTTCTTTCTTTGGGGTCATTTGAAAGAAAAGGTGTACGTCGATAAGCCAGCAACAATTCAAGAACTAAAGGATGAGATAATTCGGCACATTAACGGCATAGAACCTCAATTATGCCTAAGCGTCATCGAAAATTTGGACCATCGGATGGAGGTGTGCCGCCGGGGTCGCGGCGGCCATTTGGCCGATATTTTGTTCCATACATAATTGAACCATACCATATTATCATAATAAAACGAATTGACAATAATTTCCTAAATAATTTGTGTTTTATTCAAAATCAACATCGGCCCTTAAAATTTAACCACCCTTTATAAATTATAATCGAGGGCTCTTGCGGTACGGTATCTTATTCTGCGTCTTTCACTCCAGAGCAAGCGCTGCACGAGGAGCACAGCATAAAGTGGTACGCACGTGCAAAACCGCTGTCGTTGCATTCAGAGCGCTGAACACTTAGTTATGATTCAGAGGGGCGTTTGTTACCTTCAAACCCTGTGATCCCCGCTAGCATCATCCGGAGCATTCAGTCTGTCTTTAGCAGTCGACAACGAAGTATTAATGAACAATCGAAAAATGTGTCCGCGGTACGACAACTTTGCGCTAGGCTTTTGTGTGTCGGGTGATTTGCGGTGCGGGGGACAACTCTATATTCCTGCGCACGGAATTAATGTGTGGTGCGTGGCAAAAACTAGAGGACAATTTGTAGAGATTGTATCAGGTGGGCTGAAAAGTTCGTAGGCTGACACATAGATGGCGCTACTAGTATTAAATCCGTATGATTTTTAGTTAGCCCTAACCTTCAAAAGACACGTGTACAAATTTAACAGCTGTCGCACTATTAGTTTGTGAGATATAGCATTTTGAGTGAAGCAACTTTTGTTCGTTTGAAAAATTGGATAAAAAGGAATTTCGTATGTTAATAAAGCATTGCTTTTTGGCGAAGAAAAATACTGTTGAAGCCAAGGCTTGGCTTGATAAACATTATTTGGACTCTGCACCAGGAAAATCAACCGTTGAGAAGTGGTTTGCTAAATTCAAACGATGCGAAATGAGCACCGAGGCCGATGCACGCAGTAGACGCCCCAAAGAGGCTGTTACCGATGAAAACATCAAAAAAGTCCACAAAATAATTTTGGATAATCGTAAAGTGAAGTTATTCGAGATAGCTGAAATCCGAAAGATATCAAAGGAACGTGTTGAACATATCGTGAAAGAATATTTGGGTATGCGAAAGCTCTGTTAAAAGTGGGTGCCGCGCGAGGTCACAATCAATTGATGATTCTGAGCAGTGTTTGGAGCTGTACTATCGTAATAAACCTGAGTTTTTGCGTCGATATGTGACAATGGATGAAACATGGCTCCATCATTTCACACCGGAGTCCAATCGACAGTCAGCCGAGTGGACTGCATGTGATGAACCGACTCCAAAGCGTAGAACGACGCAACAGTCGGCTGGCAAGGTTATGGCATCAGTATTTTGGGATTGTAACATGGTTACACTCATGAGCGTACGGATTAATGCAATAATAATCGATGCGAAATAATAGAGTCACACTCTCGCTCATCGATTATTATTTCGAACGGCTGTAAGAGCCCGAATAGATTTCAGAATATAAGAACACCTGAGCAACAGACTCGGTACAAGAGCACCGAGGTTTGCGGGTAATAGGCCGTTGAACCCATGCGACGTCACACCATCGAAATCCTCTCGCTGATGTAAACAGCAGGTCAGTGACCAGCTGGCCTTGCTGGGTGGCGAGGGGAAGGCGGTGAGCGGGAAGACGGTTGGCGTCAGAATCAGGAAATGCGTTAGATTTTGAAATTAGGATGAAAAATAGGCAGAGGGGAATGAGGCGAGGGGAGGCCTATAAAAGGCCGGTGCGGGGAGAGAGGAGCTCTCTGGTCTCTTGGCGTTAGTACACGAATAGTGGAGGACAGTAAGAATAAATAACGGAAAATTGAAATTACCAGTAAAAAGAAAAACTCACAAGGGGACCACATGGTCGTCGGATTTTTGTAATTTTTTATACTCATGGTACGTAAAGTTGAGACCCCAAATATGAATATCCCCAAGTAATACGACGCCATATTCAGAAGTTCTCGAGAAAATCGACTTTGAAGTTAGAGCGAGCAACTGAAATAGAGAAACAAAAACCGAACTTTGAACTGAGTGAATAACTCAGTGGGTAGCGCTGGAGTCTGGTAATCACTGGGTAGTGGGATCGAGTCTCGCTTTGGTCACTTTTTTTTTTTTTTTTTTTTTTCCAATTCAAATACCCACGTATTTTATATTTAAAATTCATTAAATATTTGCTAATTACCATATTATTATTAACAAATTATCATTTTTTATGAATATTGCACGTGTTATTACATTTATTTGAAATTAATTTTGAAGAATGACAAGTAAAGTTTTGGGAACGAAAATGAAAAAACCTCGGGTAGAAAAATAATGTTTTTTTATTTAAAGTTACATCGTATCTATTTGTTTATCAACAGGATCGCACGAGCCACAGTGATAAGCGTCGTAAAAACACGGGAAACAGAAATTTTCACGGCATCGAGCACACCGCACGAATGCTGCGTTTTTACAGACGCATTTTTTTTTTTAAAACATCAATCGGAAAACAAACTTCATTGACGTTTTCAAAGATTTATCTAGTATCACAAAGTTTTGAAGCGAACCACGCATATCTGATCATTTTACCGAAGATCGGAGAGGATAACTGATGATGAACGATTGAATGAATTTTAATACAATCTTCTCGATCGTTGATTTCGCGGCCTTCTTCGATCAGGTATGCGCAGTTTTGCATACGCTTGATGAAATTTTTTACTTGACGGTAAAAATAAACATCGCATGGCTTTTTCCGCTCCACGTGCAATTTTCATAAAAAATGATAATTTGTTAATAATAATACGTTAATTAGCAAATATTTACTGAATTTTATATATAAAATAACTCTTCGTAAAGAGGATAATATTATTTTTCCGCTCCACGTGCAATTTTCATAAAAAATGATATAATTTGTTAATAATAATATGGTAATTAGCAAATATTTAATGCATTTTAAATATAAAATACGTAGGTATTTGAATTGGAAAAAAAAAAAAAAAAAAGTGACCAAATCCAGACTCGATCCCACTACCCAGTGATTACCAGACTCCAGCGCTACCCACTGAGTTATTCACTCAGTTCAAAGTTCGGTTTTTGTTTCTCTATTTCAGTTGCTCGCTCTAACTTCAAAGTCGATTTTCTCGAGAATTTCTGAATATGGCGTCGTATTACTTGGGGATATTCATATTTGGGGTCTCAACTTTACGTACCATGAGTATAAAAAATTACAAAAATCCGACGACCATGTGGTCCCCTTGTTAGTAGATCTTTCTAAAATACGAGTGGTCGAGTCAGTGGCTGCTCAAAAGTACGAAAGTGAGTGAGTAGCATCTAGAGGACATAAAGAAAAGACAGGCGAGAAATCTCGAGATAATTAACAACCATCAGTTAAACAGTGAAGAAATTGTTAAATAATAAGATTCGACTAAACTATAAGTAAAGAGCATAGGCGCATAGGTTTAATCAGTACGATTAAGCGTGTAGTTTTAAAGAGTTATAAATTAAGGGAATAGAGTCAGGTATAGGAATGTAGGTGCATCGAAGTGAGCAGATAGTAGAGTATAAGGAAATAGGATTAAATAGTTTGGATTTAAAATTGGAAATATAAATGGGAATCGCCCAGTTGCGTGAGTGGAAGTGCGACAGAGAGAAAGTTAAACGAGAGTGAGTGCGAAAGAATTGTAAACAGAGTTGCTACACTCTGTACAAGGAGTGAGCTGGATGCGTGCGGCGGTGTGTGTGTGGGTAACGAGGAAATACCAAGGCATCGACACGTAATCGAATTTCGAGCCCGAGAATACCGAGAAGTTGTGCTCGAATAATAAGAAATAGCAAAGAAATAATCGCCGGAATTCCCGAATTTCGATGCAGAGTGGAATATAGATTTAGGAGATATTAGACAATAGATATAGGTAGAAATAAGTGCATAGGATTAATAAATAGGTATAAGCAAATATCGTATAGGAAAATAGAAATAATAGAGTGTGTTGAAGCGAAGTAAGAGCGGAAGAGAAAGAATTGAAAATCGAGTTATTAATACACTCTATCAAAGGAGCGAGTGCGATGCGAGTGACTGCTGGTATGAGTATGTCTGTGCACCGAGCGTATAGCAATACTGCTATACGAGAAGAGTAATAAACTTTCGAGGATACCGAGAATCGGTGCACACCAAAATAAAATTATAATCGTAGAAATAATCGATAAAATTATGGAATTTAATGGTCATATGCAGCGTACCAGTGACCGTATTTCAAAAGTGACGTTTTTATGAATTTGTTCCTCTGCGAATAAAGTTTTCTCTCAACCACCTGGAAGTCTAACATTAATTAGTCCTGTGTTCGAGCCCGGATTCCCACGATGAATACAAATTACTGTTAACGATAAAAATTACCGTTATAGGATGCTCATGGTATAATATTCATCGACTATCCCCTTAAAAAGGGAATAACCATCAACATCGACTAATACATAACGTTATTGGAGCGTTTAAAGGACGAAATCGCGGAAAAACGGCCCCATTTAAAGAAGAAGAAAGTGCTGTTTCATCAAGACAATGCACCGTGTCACAAATCAATGAAAACGATTGCAAAATTGCATGAATTGGGCTTCGAATTGCTTCCGCATCCACCGTATTCTCCAGATCTGGCCCCCAGCGACTTTTTCTTGTTCTCAGACCTCAAGAGAATGCTCGCTGGAAAGAAATTTAGCGCCGATGAAGAGGTAATCGCCGAAACTGAAGCCTATTTTGAGGCTAAAGACAAATCGTACTATAAAAATGGTATCGAAAAATTGTATGACCGCTATAATCGTTGTATCGCCCTCGAAAACATCTATATTGAATAATAAAATCAAATTTTATCAAAAAAAATATTTTTTCTATGTTAGCCTACGAACTTTTCAGCCCACCTGTTATATTGATGGACTTGCTGAGAGGAGTGCTTTAAATTTGAGGACTTGTCTGCGGGAGCCTCATGTGTCGTTGTGCGGCATCAAAGGGCTATGCGCGAGGAGATCATCGACATGGATGATGACGGGTGCTGCGAGGTGCTGCTTGTCGATATCGATGAATCGATATACGTTGATTGGCAGCAGCTATTTCATCCTGTGCCGCCGATTAGCACACTACCTGTGTTGCTTGTGAAGTGTGTGGTATTCGGCCTCAATCATGCCATTGACGAGTCCGGATATCATGACCTGATCGAAGAAACATACGGTAGCGATACGCTAATCGGTATACGGATGCCCACGCTTGACGGTGCCCACGCTCCATGGGTGCAGGTAATCCGTATTACCCGGACGCATAGCTGTGGATTTTGATGCGTGAGTGAGCGAGAGAGAGAGAGAGAGAGAGAGAGAGAGAGAGAGAGAGAGAGAGAGAGAGAGAGAGAGCTACCGCGTTTATATTATGCTCGCCACCCTGGAGAGTAGCCGTAGATGCCGCCAACGTAAGGGTTACTTATAAACTTTATTGTAAGTATGTGTACACCTTTGCTCCATCCTGCTCTTATCTCTACTCTTCCTTGTTCACCAGGGTACCCACACCACCTCCTTTACCATCTCCACGTTACCGACACTGGTTAAGCAGAGTGGGTAGCGTGGCGGTGGAAAAGTGGAGTGGTGGGCGTAACCGCGTGGTGGTGGAAGGAGTGGGATGGAGCCAAGGTGTACACATACTACTCACGTACTTCCAGTCATGATATCGCGCGGAGTCTTTCTTTACGTGACTCAACATTTTCTCATACCAAGGATCTCTTTTCCCTGGGGGTAGAGTAAGCAACACACTCGCGAAAGATAATGGTGGCAATCCCACTATATCCATAAAAATCCGGCACAGAGTATCTGGCAGCTGAGTCTGCGAGCCCTTCTAATGTAACACGTCGAAGTCCAAATTCATGAGCTTCCAGGTCTCCCGGCCACTCTTCCCTACGCCTATTTTTTGGTATAGTTCAACCTGGCGTTCTAATTCTAACTGGCGTGATCCGTGATTATTATAAAGTGGTAGCAATTTATATACGGTTCAAACTTCTCCATTGATCATAGGATAGCTGGACACTTCAGCTTCTGGACGTTATAATTACGCTCCGCGCTGATTAGACTGCGACTAGCATACGCCATCGAGTACTTTGCACCGTCCGGTTCGTTGCTCCATAGCTCGGGTACTTCCGTGAGAGCTTTATTGAGCCGATTGGAAGTTTTCTGCTGTTATTTCCTCAGAATCTTTCCTGTCTTTTTCTCGTAAGCATGGTAATCGACTCAGCTACCTTTGCATATTCAGGTCTAATATTCTATACCATGAGGTAACTCCCAGAAACTGACTGAACTGTCAGAAGGTCTCTGACCTGCCTCTCTGACGTCAGGACTAGAATCTCGAGGATTGCTCTAGTTTTATCCAGATCCACCATCATCCCCTAGCGATTGATCAGGAAGCCCAGGTATTTTAGTTCTTTGTAGCAAAATTCGCAATTTTCCACATTAATTAGCAAACCCACTGAAGCAATTTTGTTAAAGATACGTTTCAGTTATTCTAGGTGTTCTTCCAACGTTGCGATCACGACATCATCCAAATATTCGAAGTCGTAAGGATTTATGCCAGGATTAATAATCCGGTCCAGTAGACGCTGAAAAGTAGCAGGAGCAGTTGTCACCCCGCACGGAATCCTCCTGAAACAGGCCTCTATGTGGGACCGTTAAAGCACTGAACTCTCGAGACTCCAAGTCGAGCGGGATTTGATAAAATGCTTGACTTATGGCAAAAGTTGAAATGAATCTTGCCGACCTTGAAAAATCCAGGATACGACTTATATAAGGCATAGAATACGCGTCTTTTTTAGAAACATTAATGTTGTTTTCACCCTGCGAAAATCCAAACAGATTTGAAATACAGCGTTCAGTTTTGCATCATCAGAATCAGGGTGCTCCACTCGCTCGTAGAGGGCTCTTACATGTCTGCCTCGAGCATCCAGTCAACCTCCATATTTATTGCCTCCCGCATAATTGGTGTTATGGGATACAATTCCTTCGATATGATGAATGAAAACAAGCTGCAAATTGAAACTTGCAAATTGCTACCTCGAGATTCCGCACGATGCTCAAAGTCCTCTCTATGAGGAACTATCTTTCTTAATTTTGGCTTTAATTTCGGTTTAATTTGGTTTTAATATCCGAACCGTTCGACCGATTCTCTCCAAAATTTATACCGTCTTTACTTTTATAATACTCTATTAAACAAAAAAAAATTCAGCACGATATCCTAAAATTTGCAAAAATTAGAGCGATTTGACGATTTCTTCAAAAGTTCCAAAATATATACAATCTGAACCGTTCCACTGATGTTTCTCGAATTCAATACGAACCGTCCTTTTATGATACTCGATGTATATAAAAAAATTAACCGAAAATATTTAAATTTATGGAAATCAGAACGTTCAGACATTTCTTAAAAATTTCAAGTTGCCGTGAATTTGTGATTTCTCGAGTAATTTTTAAAAAATTGCAGTGAATAAATAAGTTATATAGATTAACATCTGTGTGAAATGGGAACGTTGTAGCTCAAACCGTTCTCGAGATATAGACGTTTCAGTTTTACAGTGCTAGAACACAGACACGCGCGCGCGCGCACGCACCCACACACATCTGGACTTTTTTTCTAAATATGATTTTTCGAAGTTTTGGAACATTTTGATCGGCAAGAGTCGATCCCACACGTTCAGGCAAATTACCAAGAACGAACTTTCGAGTTATGCTCAACCGGACTACAGATATACTAGCATAATCAAAAAATACGCGGTCAAGTAAATTCGAAATTCGCGCGCAAAAGGTATCGGTGGGATTTTTTTTTTTTCAATTCTTGATAAATCTTTTTTAGACATAACCTCCAACATTCAGCTTTACACCTTGTCATCTGTGTTAATTAGAGCGATTTATTCACATCAACCTTGTGCTTATATTCTATTTTTAATATGAAAGAAATGGTTGAACAACGAATTTAAACGTTCCGATACGTTGAAAATATTACAAAAGTGTTATAGTGCTTTATTGAAAATGTAACGCTACGATGAGTATTACGTACCTTCGTACCGCTACGATAAGACCCGTACCCTGACCACTAGAACCTTGGACTTCAGTAGATATCGCCGGCCTATATATACTCGTCTGCGGCTCATACTATTCAGTCTACAATACGCAGTACTTTGACACAGTGCTCCGGCGCTTACTACGAAGTGTCAAATATTGCTATACGCTACTACGATATTGTACTTCATACTTGAATTACTGTAAAATTGTACTTAAACGAAATAAATCAATGAGACTATACCACGATATAGTTCTCACTTTTTTTAAAAAGCAATTGTAAGTTCAAGCCCCGTAACATTTTGGCGATCCTGCCAGGATAGTACTCGCGATCGTTGGAAGTTAATCTGATTCTGCGAGCTTACAGCCTCAGGCAGAGCTACGAGACAGACCCTGAACTATCCATTAGAATCACATCGAGACTATCAACGGTACGAACAGGGAATCCATCGAGACTGTACCTGATTCAAAGCAAATCTGAAGGACGACCGAACTCAAGGCAACTTCACAAAAGGATCACTGCACCATAAAGAAGACATACGACAAGATAAATTGACTTAAATCGTGAGACCAACTCGCGAGTTGAAATCTCCCGTCAATAAAAACCGTAAGTGATCTTCTATTGCAACCAAGTTTGTAGCAACTTGCGAGCAATCTAAGGTTTAAAAAAAAAACCAAAGGTAGGAGGCAAGGCTAACTCTAACCACTGTCCAACATTAATTAAAATAAAAGCTACATACTGGCTTTCGCAAGATGTCGCAACGGGAACAACGCAATCCCATCCAGCGAAGAAACGGAATCCAGCGGAACAGACGTAGTAGAAAGGATCCAGAACCCCTACTACACTGCACCAACAATGTCAAGAGTAACATCACCTAGTCGGTCACTCAATAATGAGGACCTCAGTAGCCAAATACTGAAAGACATCAGCGAACAACTCCGACAAATTAAGTTCGATCTCTCCGCAATGGGAGAAGAAAACCTGAAAAAAGCAACAGAAACAAGAGACATATGGAAACACCTTAAGGTAGAATCCACGGAAGACGAAGCACGACCAACACTACTTTCAGCCCCACCAGCTCTGGATACACACCTCCAGAGAAACGGTGAAGAAATAAGAGTCAGAAACCCAAGAAGTATGTTAACACCCGACTCTTCACCGGAACGCGACAATTTTACACAAAATATACGACCACACCCAGCTGACACAGAGCCACCAAAAGACGCAATTAAATACGTCCGAACACTCCGAGGTCACGACGACGTAGGCGTAGAAGAACTCATACACTCAGTTAAACGAGCATATGGCACATGCAACCGACCAGGCAGACTTTTGGACCTCGTTATCAACGAAAGGATAACGGGCGAAGCCGAGCGCTCTATACGAGGACTCGAAATCAATAGTTACAAAGATCTGTTTCAAGCATTCCGAGATAACGTATCAGCAGCCACATCATACGAACTAGCACGCAGTAAGCTCATGGCCACGCGCCAACAACCAATCGAGAACGTTCGCACATACGACAAAAGATTCATAGAACGATACAACAATCTCAAATACACTATACAAAACGACTTCGACGAAAACACATCGCGAACGGAGATAAAAGTCGCACTTAAAATCGAAGAACGAAATATCGTAGAAACATATATAAGCGGACTACGTGATGAACTATGCTTGCAAGTACGAGGAACTCACCCGAGAACCGTCCGCGACGCGCGTATGAAGGCATTGGAGATAGAAATATTCCTTCTCGAGAGACAGAGACAGACACCCCGTCCCCCTCCAACGCAACCACAACGATTCAGTAACAAGGCAAACCGATTCCCATCTAATCGCTCGACTGGCGCCTCACAGCAACAAACGCCTGATCAGAACTTCAGACACAGTGAAAATAAACCACTCTTCGATCGAAGCAAACTTAATTGCACCATCTGCAAACAAATTGGACACCTAGCTGACAGATGTTGGAAAAAACAGGATTTTCAATATACCCAAAACAACAAGAGACCACCTCAAAGAACCAACAACATAGTCGAGGACAACACAGAGGAAGTTCCCGAGATTACGGAAGAAACCGACTGGAACAACCTACCGGAGACAGAATCCTGTCAACCGGTGGACGATTATGGAACTGCATCTGGAAATTGGGAAACTCCCGACGACCAGGACGATACCTTGTGGACTCAGGATCATCAATAAACATCATCAAGGAGTCAATGATCCACCCGCAAAGTCAACACATGCGTTATAACAAACCACGCAAGTTCTTTATGGGAAACGAAGAACACCAAACAACTGACGAAATCAAACTAGTCAAAAACAAAAAAGAGATCCCATTCGTCATAGTACCAGACGAATTCCCGATCATAGAACAAGGCTTAGTAGGCAGACCATTCTTTGAGAACTTTCAATTCGCTCTAACCAACGACAAGCTATGGTTAGACAACACAGACTGGAAACTCTACGACTCAGGATACTACGCACCACCAAGGAGCCACCAGATCATCCAGATCCCGACAACTATCAAAGAGGGAGAAGTTTACATATATGATCACGAACAAATACCCGAAGGAGTATACAGAGTGAGACATAAGAACATCAGAATCCCAATAAAAAACGATTCTGACCGACCGTTCCAAATACAGGGTCAACCAAAATTCGAACTCGTACACGTGATCAAACAAGACAAGATTACGCCGCAAGAAAACATCAAGAGAATCCAACTACTTCTGGAAAATACTCGACTCCAACACGCAGAGTCAAATTTACAAAACCCACTCGAACAAATTTTATCCCTATACCATCAAGTATTCTCGTTACCAGGAGACCCTTTACCATGCTCCTCGGATACTGAACACATCATCAAGATTGACGACAATAAGCCTATAAACTCAGCATCTTACCGACCACCAGAGATACACAAACATGAGATAAACAAGCAAATGGACCACATGTTCGCCAAAGGAATAATCAGAGAATCCAAATCACTATACAATTCACCAGTATGGGTAGTACCCAAGAAAGCAGACGCATCTGGGAAAAAGAAATGGAGAATTGTAATAGACTACCGCAAGTTAAACGAGAAAACAGATCAAGACGCATATCCCCTACCACTGATAGACGACATTCTTAACCATCTCGGCAAAGCAAAATTCTTTTCTGCATTCGACTTAAGCTCCGAGTTCCACCCAATACCGATCGAAGAGGAAAGCAAGAAATACACAGCCTTCTCCACCCCAAACGGACATTTCGAATACAACAGGATGCCTTTTGGACTCAAGAACGCACCAGCCACATTTCAAAGAATGATGGACACGGAATTAAGAGGATTAATAGGGAAACACTGTTTCGTTTATCTCGACGATATAGTAGTATTCGGATCAACAATCCAAGAACACAATCAAAACTTGGAGATACTACTACAGCGACTCGATCAAGTAGGACTCAAACTCCAACCCGACAAATGCGAATATTTCTGACCAGAACTAGAATACCTAGGACACCTGATCACCAAGGACGGGGTAAAACCCAACCCGAAGAAAATACAGGCAGTCAAAGAATTCAAGAAACCTACAAACATCACAGAAATCAGAGCGTTTCTCGGTTTAGTCGGATACTACAGAAAATTCATCAAAGGATTCTCAACCATTAGCAAACCACTAACACAACTAACCAAGAAAGATCAACCTTGGGAATGGACGGCAAAAAGCGAAGGAGCATTCCAAACACTCAGGAACGCACTCTGTAGATCACCCGTACTACGTTACCCTAACTATGAAACAGAATTCACTCTAACAACAGACGCCTCTAACGTAGGATTGGGAGCCTTACTATCACAAGAGGGACACCCTGTGTGTACATATCACGCACGCTCAATAAAGCCGAACAAAATTACACCACATCAGAAAAAGAACTATTAGTCATCGTCTGGGCAGTCAAACGACTCAGACAATACTTATTAGGAAGAAAGTTTAGAATCCAAACAGATCACAAGGCTTTGATATGGCTCTTCAACACCAAAGACCCATCATCAAGACTGATGAGATGGAGACTCAAACTGGAGGAATACGAATTCGAAATCGAGTACAAGAAAGGAAAAGAAAACTGCGCAGCTGACGCACTATCACGAGTATTTGTAACCCGCGACCTACTACAAGAAGCATTAGAAGGTTCAGACCTTGAGCAACCTATCAAAGAAAACGTCATCACACCAGAACAACTCTACGCTGATTACACTATATGGTGCCTAACGAACAACCACGAGAATAAGCTACATCAACTCCTCAATACTAACAAAGGAATATGGATGCCCATCATCAAGAACAGCGAAAACAACAACGAAATAGAACTCGGTAGTGTAACGTAAATTTGTGCCTCAACGCACCACGTTACCTATAGCTGGCCCAAGCTATCATTATTATATTTTTCCTTCGTTTTTATTTTCTCTTACGAGATGGGCGCCAGGCGCTTACGCACGGGAAGAAAAAATAACGAGATGTTCGGCCAGACTCAACCCAGGCTAGCTACAGCTGTTCGAGCAGGGCGGGTGGTTCGGAGTGTCAAGCCACGAATTAGTCCAAGTAAAATACGAATAAGATCAATTAATTTAAATATGTCATCAATAATCCATTAATAAAATCAGTCAATAAAAGATCGTCAATGAATATACCATACACGAACAATAAACAAGGTCCAACTAATAAAATAATACCAATAAATAACTCCAACAACAATAGCAGGTACGGGACTTACAAATGCCGCTTGGGCAATTAATTTATTTCTTAACAAACAATTACGAATTTTCAATAAACATTAATAAATTCAAACAAAATGTCCCGTAAAATTAATCGTTTTTCTTTTTCAACAATATTCTAGACCTAGCTCGATGTCTCAGGCTTAATCGTTAATTCCGCAGTGCCAATTATCCCGCTCTCTCTCTCTCTCTCTCTCTCTCTCACTCGCATACTTCGGTAGTCGCTATAACGCCTATCTCGCTCGCTTCTTCCTCAACACAATAGTGTAGGATCCATAGCGTACGAGCGTGGCTGCTAGACGAGGGATCGAGCGGAGAAAGAAGACAGTCGGGAGAGAAAGAAGACAATCGGGAGAGGAAGAAGACAGTCGAAGAAGTCAAGCAGAGGAAGAAGACAGTCGAAGACGGGAAGCGACAGGAAGAAGGACGACGTATATGAACGAAATGTTAGCTATACAAATAAAGTCGATTATTATTACACTCGCACCCATTGCGTTTTCATACGAACTCAGAAGTATAACGGAAAGACTATAATAGAGACAATATTCAGTACTAAATTGCTCCAACCTACAGCTCGCGATACGGCCTACTGCGAGCTCATCCCACGTATACTCAAAAACCCACAACAACGGGACGTCGGAAGGTCACGTATGCACAGCTACCCACGGCTCGCTACTTCAATCCCGAAATTTATCTACCATATGCAAGACAGGGAAAGGAATCTTCAGCAGTTCATACGATATCAATGCACGAATAAATAACAACTACTAATCAAATCATAAATAAAAAAACATGACAATAAATTATAATAATTAATAAATAAGTCAATAAATAATAATTAACGTCGAAATGATAAGACCGATTAATAACTAACTCGTCGAATAAAATATAATATAACCCAATGAATAATCTAACTACGCGGAATACGCTTCGGACCGTACGCGTCCCTCGAGTCCATGTACAAAACACGGGACGACGGCCGATTACGCTCTCCGCGATGCTGAGATGGTATTAAAACCAAGCCCAAAAATAATAAATAAATAAATAGTTAATTACGACTGAGAAACGCCAATTTTCTTGGAGGATACGTGACGCGGTCTATCCCGTTCAAATCCCACACAAACAGTCACACTTCGGGATAACGGCCTAACTCGCGCACGGTTTAACCGTCAGCAGAAACAATTAATTAATACAATGACTTTTCCCCGGCTTCTATCAGTTACACGATCTCGAGGTTACATGCTACAGATGCCGCAGTTCCCGATACAAATTCTTACTCCGCACGCGGGGTACAGGAGTCGTAGGTATGATCAAGTTCGGATAAATTAATAGTCCAGAAATCGAATAATAAAATAATCAAAGAATGGCTAAAGACCGTGGACGAGAAGAGAGCTCACCGGGACGATGACGCTGCGAAGTTCACGTAGTCCGGGAAACCTTGAAGAGACGTCGCAAGATTTTTCCTTAATTTCCCTTCAAATCGTGACAGGCATTAAGAGGTCCTTCCTAGCCTCGTCAAAAGTTTGCGTGATACCCAAGAGTGGATCGGGACACAGATATAGCGCTACGTCTGGTTCACTCAACGGACACCGGGAAAAAGCCCTGAGGTCCTGCCGGCACGCGTGCCCGTGAACTCTGATCCCCACTCAACCCGTCAAACTCGGTTAATTAGGGGAAACTGTATCGCACGTTGGCCGCGACTACCGCCTCAGCTGGACGACGCATAAAATTAACAACCGATCCTCGGGACGTGTAGCTCTATCCGGCCGGTGGACCCCAAACGACCGATGGATCGTCGCTATTGCATGCCAGCTGACAATAGATAGCGGCGTATCGCTAATCTATCAACGTCCAGCGGGACCCTAATATTTCCCCATGGATAAAGATGTAACCAGTCTGTTGATGCAAAAAGTCGATGCCAAATCCAGAGGCCAGCCATCGGCAAATGCGGTGCTCTCCTCCATCCGGTCGTACAAGTTGTAATATATATTTAAAAAAAAAAACAAAAAAAATATAAATAAATAATTAAATAGCGTATAAAAATGACCCCCTACAGCCCTGTGAGATCGTGCTGGTAGCCGTCGAACGAGGAGGGCGCAGCCCGAATATTCTGCCACGTTACAGTAGATACGACGAAAAAGAATGGCTCAACGACTTACATCTTGGACTCGAATACACCAAGAACCAAAAACAAGAACCACGATTCGTACTGAAAGACCCCACACTCTCCATATACGAGAAAGAAACAATCAAGGACATGCTCAACTTCCTCGCACACAAAAACAACGTGAAAATTAGAATCTGCAACAAGGAAAGAATCCTCACCGAAGAAAACAGGAAAACAATCTTGGAAGAAAATCACGGAGGATCTTTAACACACCACCTGGGAGAAAAAAAGTCCATCGGAAGACTCGAGGAGAATTACGAATGGAAATGAATAGAAAGAGAAATGATAGAATTCATAAAAAATTGTGGGACCTGCCCACAATCCAAACTCACACGAATCCGACCGAAAGCCCCAGCTATTATAACCGACAAACCTACGGTCGCCAATGAAAAGATAGCAATGAATATATTCGGACCACTTCCTAAAACCACCAAAGGAAATCGAGTCCTACTCACTATCCAAGACACGTTTACTAAATACTTACTCCTGGTCCCAATGAAGACAACCACAGGAGAAGACATCGCTAACGCACTAATCCAACTACATCTACACATTAGGAACACCAAAGAACATCTTGACGGACCAAGGACAAAACTTCTTATCAAACGTGATGGAAGAATTCGAGAGAACTTTAGGCATCTCATCAATCAAAACAACAGCATACCACCCTCAATCAAATGGCTCACTAGAAAGAACACACGCAGTCATAAAAGATCTAATCCGAACATCAATATCAACGGAAGAAAGAAACCAACGATGGGACGAGAAAATCCCAACCATAGGATTTGCGAACAATACCTCAATCCACGAAGGACATGGACACACACCATTCGAACTCACATTCGGACGAAAGGCTAGACTACCATCCAGTCTAGACAGCCTCAACAACTTAACCTATAATGAGTTGTTAGAAAAGTGGAAAAAGCGACACAACGAGACGCTAGAAAGAGCCCGCAACAAGCTCATTAAAGCAAAAGAAAAAAGCAAAGAATATCACGACAAGCGTATATGTCGCACGCAACCCCTCTACAACATTGGAGACCTAGTATGGACAACAGACAAAACTAGAAAAAGGAGGCTAGACGACACATGGGAAGGTCCATACCCCATAACACAACGCTTCGACAATAACAACCTAGAGATATTAAAGAATGGAAGACACATTAAAATACATATTGATAGAACTCAACCATTCTTTACGGATGAGACTAACCACACTCCTGACACTAACGATGATCCATATGGCACAAACGGAGATAACTATTCAGCCTCTGAATGATACTACATTCTTTCTCGAAGACCTTGGAAAAGCCAAAATTCACCATCAAACATGGCGAATCATCGGATCAATCGACGTCTCTACACTATCCAAGAGATACGAACAAATATGGAAAATGCACAGCGACGTGGATCTATTATGCAAAAAGAACTGCCACGAGCAAACGGAAATTAATTTGCTTCGAACACGCATAAAAAGAACAAATCAACAACTTCCAACCAACAACACGAGAACACAGTGTGGAATATCGACCTACAATGGAACATCTAACCCCATCACCTAGCCACCACCACGATGAGCAACAACCCCTACGAACCTCAGTACCCACAACAAAGATGGTACGACCTAGGAAAACATAGAACTTTCAGGAGAAAGTTCAATCTACTCTGGGGGGTGTAACGCTACGATGAGTATTACGTACCTTTGTAACGCTACGATAAGACCCGTACCCTGACCACTAGAACCTTGGACTTCAGTAGATATCGCCGGTCTATATATACTCGCCTGCGGCTCATACTATTCAGTCTACAATACGCAGTACTTTGACACACAGTGCTCCGCCGCTTACTACGAAGTGTCAAATATTGCTATACGCTACTACGATATTGTACTCCATACTTGAATTACTGTAAAATTGTACTTAAACGAAATAAATCAATGAGACCACGGTATAGTTCTCACTTCTTTTAAAAAGCAATTGTAAGTTCAAGCCCCGTAACAGAAAACAACAATAAATGAAAGGTATGCACGCTTTGAAAGTGGTTATGAAACTGTTGAAGATGATCCTCGACCAGGAAGACCATCAACATCGAAAACTGATGAAAACATTGAAAAAATCGAATCAATGTTGGTTGAAAATTAAAAATTAATTATCAGAGAGCTGGCTGATGATACTAGTATATCATTTGGATCAATTTATAGCATGTTGCATGATGATTTGGGATTGAAACGTGTTGCTGCAAGATTGATTCCAACTCAATTGAATTTAAAAAAAATGAAATCATGTTGAAATCTCGAAAGAGATGCTTTCCAACGTAGATTCAGATGAATCATTTATCAAACGCATAATTTGTGGTAATGAAACATGGATTTATGAGTATGTCACACACACATAACATCAATCGAGTAAATGGCGGTCTCCAGAACAACCAAAACTGAAAATAGCGTGTCGTTTTCAATCAAAAAAGAAGATCATGCTCACTGTTTTCATTGATTTTAATGGTGTTGTGCATCATTAATTTCTTTCGAGAGGTCGAACAGTCAACATGGAGACGTAATGAGATATTGGCGTGAAGCTGTGTGTTCGAAAAGACAACGCATTGATTTTTCGTGAATTTTTAACCAAAAATAATACTGTTATATAATACTGTTATTTCGCAAAAAAGCGTGTAAATTTGAAATTTGCACATTCCTTGCGATTCGCGCCTACCCACTCTTCTACAGGTTATCTCAATTCTGGCTTCCTTATAAAGGAATTGGTATACAAATTTTCAATCGAATTGAAAATTAAGTAAATTGCAAATTTCATCAAGTTTAAACCCTTCAATCGATTCTTATCAAATCAAGACCAAGGATCCTTATTCCATAGCCAATTTGTATCCTAATTTTTGGCTTGATCGATAAAAATGTACGAAAGTTAGAGCAAATATAATTTGTTTTTTCAAAACATTACGAAAACTCATTTTATAAAATCTAAACACATTGATCGATTCATGCCAAACTAAATACCGACCAACCTTGTCCTCTGGTATATTCTTGTCGAAAGTTTTAGCACAGTAACTTAAAGACTACGAAAGTTAGTGAGATCACATCCTTTTTCCAAAAATTCAAACAACCATAAAATGAGACACCCGTTAGCGATTTGGGGTAAAATAGAAAGTAACCACTGTTAGTCATGACACGAGACAAGCCTCATTGTGATCAATTGATAGAAAATACTAGAAGTCCAAAGTAACAAACAAATTAATAATAGTTGACAATAATTAAAACCTTCAATCGACTATTATTTCAGCCAAAGTTCGAGATCAATAAAAGAATCAATAATCCTTCCAGCCGAAGGAGTCTAATATTGAAAATCTTAATCAATATAACCTTAAAGAATCGAATTTAAGATAAATAAATAAATAAATAAATAAATAGGAAGGATATCATGAAGAAAATTTCACATGTTTTTCCTTTGTGTATAATAATAATAACAACAATATAATAAATGGGAAAAACAAAAAGCTACAAGATCGTAAGAATAAATAAATAATCAACGGACCAACTGTAATAATGTTATCCCCATGTAATCTAAAATCAGAAGTCAAAGGAGGAAAAAATGCGACTCTGTATCCCATTAACAAGAAAGAAATAAATAAGTGATTAATAATTTGTTACAAAAAAAAAACGATTTGTTTAAAAATTAATTACTATTTGAAATTAAACAATTTTCTTAATTAAAATACATATCAATTATGAAAATCAGATAAGAAATTCAATGTAAAAAAAATATATTAGGTGTGCAACTAAGTTCTCGCTGTTTTTTTTCATGAAAATGCAACTTTATTGTAAAAAAATGTTTACAAATGAATCATTCAAAATATTGCCCATCGCTAGCGACAACTTTTTCCCATCTTTCTGGCAGAGCTCGAATACCATCACGGTAGAAGTGTTCGTCTTTTGAGGCTATCCACGAATCAAGCCCTTTTGCGATGTCTTCATATGAGCTGAACTGCTGATTAGCCAGACCATGTGTCATCGAACGGAACAAGTAATAATCGGACGGCGCAATATCTGGGGAATATGGCGGGTGGAGTAGGACTTCCCATTTGAGCGTTTCTAAGTAGGTTTTAACGGGTTTGGCAACGTGAGGCCGAGCGTTGTCATGCTGTAGAATCACTTTTTCGTGCCTCTGCTTGAATTGTGGCCGCTTTTCGCGCAGTGCTCGGCTCAATCGCATCAATTGATTTCGATACCGTTCCCCAGTGATGGTTTCGTTCGGTTTCAATAGCTCATAATAAATAACACCGCCCTGGTCCCACTAAATACACAGCAAAATCTTCGCAGCGTGAATATTCGGCCGAGCTGACGACGTAGAAGCATGACCGGGCAGTCCCCATGTTTTTGTTCTCTTTGGGTTGCTGTAATGAATCCATTTTTCATCATCCGTAACCATGCGATGAAGAAAACCCTTTTTTTCTTGCCGCTGGAGCAGTTGCTCACAGGCGAAAAAACGACGCTCAACGTCTCTTGGCTTCAAATCATAAGGAACCCAAGTTCCTTGTTTTTGAATCATTCCCAACGCATGCAATCGCTTGGAAATGGCTTGGCGGGTAACTCCTAATGCTGAAGCAAGCTCTTTTTGCGTTTGGCATGGATCCTCATCGAGCAATGCCTCCAATTCAGCGTCTTCGAAGGTTTTTGGCCTTCCTTCACGCGAACGGTCGTCAACATCAAAATCACCGTCTTTGAAGCGACGGAACCAATCACGGCATGTTGTTTCACTTAGAGCAGCATCTCCGTAAACTTTTTAGAGTTCTCGATGCGCTTCAGCCGCCGTTTTCTTCGAATGAAAGAAGAAAAGCAACACTTCCCGCAAATGACAATTATTTGGCACAAAATCAGACATTTTCACACAACCAAAAGTATATGTCGCAAAAACAAAATCACTCATGTGTCAAAACGGTTTGTTTACCATATGTCTAGCTTGGTTCATGACGTTTTGGTTATGTCCCAATCGACCAGCACTTACTACTGGAGCCATCTCTTGAAAAACAGCGGGAACTTAGTTGCGCACCTAATATATTGTATATGTAAAAATCAATAAAATAAATAAAAATTATCAGATAATCTTTCACGAAAGCCTTAATTCGCGGACCTAGCTTAATTTAATTTCGCGGGCGTCGAAATTGTAACGTAGATTTAGCCTTAGGCAAAAAGAAACACAGTAGACCCCACCAACCATTTCCACACATCATTGCTTTCAGCTTTTTTCCCTAAATATTCACCATCTCTGATAAATTCAGGATGGAAAGATGCAGCGATCTCTCTTGCACTTAAGTCAATCTGAGAGTGACACTATAACGTCTCTGATGTCACCTTAGTTCAAACGGAAGATACCATTGATTCGTAAGACCAAGTTGTTTTATTTTCACAGATTATCACAGTTTTCCGTGGACATTCAGTATGAACAGTCTTCATTGCTGCACTCTGAAAAAGGACTTTCGAAGAAGTTTGGTTGCTAAAGTTGATTTGACCGCTACGGTCGACATTACTGCAAAGCACGGAGTGTCGGATTTCACCGATATTTCACGCACTGGATTGGGCCTGTGCGTATACGTCGACACTTCGCCTGTGATAATTTCCATTTCTGAGGAACAGGTAAGTCCATATTAAGATTCAGCTTATACAAAGTAGTTCCTAACTCCCGACTGTACAATGGCAGAGAACAGAGTTGTACATGGAAGCACAGGGCCCGTGTTAAGGGAAGGCGAAATCCTCACTCTACCGCATCTAAGTTTCCAAAACACACTTTCTCGTTATACACTCAACAGAATTGAATTAAATTCGGTCAGTAGACTGAAAAAACGTGAACCTCTCGGGTGACAAGCGTAGAATTGTTAAAGTTGAGAAAAGAGACAGATTAATTATTTGCAGTTATCTAGCACAAAAGCACACACGGTACATCGATTCGGATTGCAATTTAGAGATGAAAAAGTATCTAAACTGTACACGAGAATTATTATTGATAATTTGAAAAAATAAATCCGCGAGACATGGCCGATAGCTCAGCTGTATGAAGGGGAGGTCTAGTATCCATTCGGGCGAAAGACATAGAACTAGTATAGTTTTGCCTCACCTGAATTCCGCGAAAGGCGCAGGCAGTAATTCATATTGGTGTTTCTCTTACCCACCAGTAGAGTGAAATGCTATTGAAAGGCTATAAAGCTAGTTAAATTAATGAACTGATGCATTCTCTTACTGAGAGCGCATCACGACGTACCGGTGTGAAAAAAAGAAAGAAGACCATGAAGTTGCGAAAACGTTCAGGTGGTGTGAAAACGAAGCGGGGCAAGAAGAAGACAGTGAAATGAAGAACGACAAAGTCAGCCGTCAAGAGATGTAACAAGAAACCAAGAATAGTGACGGATATTTTTGCTTAGCCTGAACTCGGAAAAAATAGCATTCCTACACACGCACTCGTATGAGTGTCTTAAGTCGGAACTTGAACTATTTACACTACCACCGACCCAGACAGCGATTGAGGGAACACATTCAGTGTATTATAAGCCAATCTCATCGTTGACAGATAATTCACCGATAGAGTTTGTCATACCGGGCCAGCGCGATGAGTACATTGATCTTGCACATAATGTAACGTACTGGTCGTCTAATAACGCGCGGTGCACACAACGAAGCACCACTGCGCGCGTTACTCATACCAGATAGACCGGCCTATACTTGTCATCTCATGACGCGCGGTGCACACAACTAAGCACCGCTGTCACGCGTCACTCACACTACATAAGCCGGCACGTCGAGGACCAAGTCCCGTTATTCGGTCAGAAAAGGACGACTAGGGGAGCGCCATGTGAGACCAATTGGGAATTAAAAACCATCGTTAAAGACAAACGACGAATTTTAAAAAGGATCAAGGCTATCGATGGGCTAAATACGATGGGCTTAAGACTGCCACCAGATATAGTGATATAAAAAATATAGGATGAACGGAGAGGATGCCGGTATAAAACCACCGGAAATTTGGCATTCGGGGCACACTATTGTTGACAGATCCCGCCGATGCAGAAGCCCAGCTACCAAATAGGAAGTCCAGATGAGCCATCGATAATCTGGAGCCGCACCGGTATACACGAGACCCAACTGTGATGTCAGACCCACACTAGACGGATAGCACTTGAGCCTATGCTGCGTTCAAGTCCAGCCAAACTGCACAGCCGTTAAAAAAACAACAAAGCGGACTCACTGTGGTAGCCGAGGATGGACGATCCTGCAAGTTATTATACCCAATAAAATTGAGAGAGTAAAGTAAATCGAGCATTTAAAATGACCAACTAAATATACACCACGATAGCGTAGGAATATATAATAGAATTATAAGTATGAGCGACAATTACGGTATCTGAGGGAAAATATAAAATCATATTAAATTATACGAGATTCGGCCCTGATATGTGCTACCAATGCGAATGCACGCCAAGTGCATCTCACTGATGCCGGACTGCAACGGTGGCCAGGTGAGCAATGAGTAGGTCGCCACGGGGATCCCAGGCGGGAGCTCCACACTAACCACAAATCTGAGAATCGTAAGAGCTTTACGAGCGGGTACCGGTAACTTACCGACAGTGCGCGTACTCGGATAAGTTATGCAGCGAATACGGCAGGTTATACAAATTATCGACCAACACTCATAATTTCACTCAAGAGCGAATCATATTATATTGCATATTTTTCTTCATCTCTGCGTACACGATTACAGAGCCATGCAAGAGCCCGGGAATAACCATTTGTAAGGCGCATGGTAACCAGAAATACCAGAAAGAGGTATCGAAGTAGTACAACTGCATTCAATATTTATTCTTTTTCTCGTATGTATCGCAATAATTAACATTATGTTTTCTTGAATAAACCCTATTTCTATCTATTATTAAGGCCTACATTAATTTTCTCCCTGCTCGAGTTCGAACTAAGCCCCTTCAGGGTAACAAAATTTAATACTAACGGGAAATACTGTTACAATACCATGCTGAGTATGCGTGTCAAGATAGAAACTCCAGGCACAAAGGAGAAGGGTGAGGCCATTAAAGTAGGTCCAGTCAATAATCTTCTGCACTGAATGTTCAACCAGATCAATGTATTTTTGAATCAGAAGCTTGTTTCACCTTATAAGAATGCTTATGCATATAGAGCGTACATTAAAACACTCTTGAATTGTGGGCCTGCTGCGAGAGCCTCGCATCTGACGAGTGTTCTACGGTATAATGATACATAGAATATGATATGGTAAATGATACTGCGATATCTTTAATCAAAAGACGTATTTGATAAACGGTCTTGAGATGCGTCTGCGACTCGTACGGACCAATAACGCTTTTTGTCTCATGAGCTCTTCGATAGATTGCGCGATCTCTATTACAGAGGCATCGCTACTTGTATGTCATTTTAAGATAGCTCCAGGTATAATTCTGGCTCATGCAAGAGCTCTGTCTAAATCTAATGTATGCAGGGGTACACGGGGATACTCTTGATAATATCATGCTTGGCCAGCTGCCTAAACTTATACTTGCCGAGTTTGTTGATAATATGACTTTCAACGGCGATCGTACAATGAATCCATTCAATTTTCAAAATGACCAAATAAATTATCTTTCTTTGTATGCGGATGGTTTACAGATACCGTCAAAGCCTCTACAACCAGACTTTGTAGATGCTGATATGTGCTTGGATGCATACCATACATTATTTTCCGGTACAGGTATTCTCAATTTACTTTCTCAGGTACTTTCTCAATTAGGGTAAATGCATTTCTCATTCAAGTTATCCGATGAGTAATTGTCTCTTCGCTTTTGATCTTACGCCCGATGTCTCGGCCAATAATAGCACTCATTGAAACCTTGTGAGACACGGTAGCATGAGGATAGAAGTACGTTTCGCAGAAGACTTAACTTCAACAATTAATTACATTGTGTATGCCGAATACGATAATGTATTGGAGATTGACTCATCCAGGCAGGTGATCGTAGATTTCAGCGGCTGATGAGAGAGCAGCGCCTTCAGTTTGTGTTAATTATTTGGAGCACGACGGTCAAAAAAGATCATGAATATCGTTATTAATATACAGGGTATGAGGGATAGAGATCATCAGTTTATACTTAAAGAAGTAGGTGTCGTCTCGGTACGGACTGAGGACTTTGACCATTGGATTGTAAAACCGCTCTATGTGTATGACAAATTGCCACCCACTGTAAAGAGGCAAAACATGTGGCTAAGCGGTAATATTTACCGCATAGAATGGTCTGAAGGTGATGCGTCATTACGTGCGCTAGAATCAAATCTAAAGAGAATTGCGATCCAAGCTACACGGATCTTTACAAGAGGCTCTGAGAAATCATCATACCTAACGCAGCTCACCGGGTATTTTATTATAAATCTGGAAGATGATGATAAGGTTTTTTCAATTCCTGCCTACCACGAAGTGACACACGTCGTATGTATCACGGCGTGCTAAATAAAAAACGCCCATAAAAATGCGCTCTAAACACCGCTACCAGGATCAAAGCATAGCTCTGCCATAGCGAGCGAATGGCCTCCTTGGGAATGGGAATGGGAATATAGAACTATTATATCGCGGTGTGTCGGTTTGTCAGAGGATAAGTCAGAAAAGGAAATAAAGCCCTTGGGTTATGAACAGTCTTCTGATTCTCCACCTCTCCAGAACCTAAAGGATCATACGGTGGGAGTGCATCCAGCAGATCGTATCTCGAGGGTGCGGATGAAACCGACGGCTAACTGCTACTCGGGGTCCACTGGGTTGCGATGTACGTCGATCAATATGGACACGGTTGGTTCTTTGACAGTTACAGCCTACCACTATTCATCCCACAGCATCTCTCACGTCTCCGAAGAAACTGCAGACTGTTCCGCTGCAACGCAACTTAGCTTCAAGGCCCTACCAAATTTTGGTATTCACCGATTTAGAGGCGTATTTTGGAATGATTTGCAGCAAAACGATAAAATACTTCATGTGTATTATAATGCGTATATCGATAAGTGCAGCAAATGTAAATCTTAGGTTGTAGTTTCTAACACGTATAGTTGTGTTGGCGGGGGTTATAGAAATAAGCATCTACATTATATACAGCGTTGCTGTTCTCGCTCTCGAAAATTATAGGAAAAAAAAACGTTTTAAAAAATGTATCAAAATGATATAATACTAGTTTTGTTTGAATCCTATTTCCTTGCTTTCAACAGAAATCATACGAGTGGTGACACGTTTCAGATCTCAATTTTCACTGACGTGCAATACTGCTGGCTGTAAGTCTTAGATTTCGCACAGTTGCAATCAGTCGTCATTCGTCGTCAACCGAACTCATCCAAATCTATAATTCGGTCTTTTTCTATACAACGAAAGCGCTGCGCCTTGAAAAAGGGAATAGAAATACTTTTGCAAGGTATCGACGACATTAATGTGTTAATACGCGCACGATCTGCCTTGAATTTTTTAACACGTTGTTGTGCCGCGAATTAATTAATTGTACATTATTTCGCCATTGTTCCTTCTTCGCATGAGGTCACTCGCCGAAGTAGAAAAAATGTGCAAACGTAAGCAATGAGCTGCGAGCAATGACTCCTACGAGCTCGAGCTACGACTTGGTGGAATTTGCAGGCGATGTTTATTGTGAAATTCATTGCGACATTCGATTTCGGTCAAAGGAGTGAATAACTGCTTTGACGAAATTAGTCAAAAGTTTAACATCAACCTGAACGGTTGATCACGGGTCGGACTCGCCCGAAATATCAGAGTCTATTAGTAGATTCAATCAACAGAGGTTGGTTCCTCGTAACGGGTTCGAAACAACAGAATTATTGTACATTCTTTTATTGACTTTGAATAGACAACGGAAAATTGCCGTTGCCTATAATAAATACCACTATCTTACATAAATTCGCATTTACACTGATTACTCGAGATCCATCTCCTAATCGGCAAACGATCCCAAAAATAATAACTTTTTAATATTATACCGATTACCAAGTAGTCCAATTATGCGGTACCGGCATAACAACGTCAACTAAGAACACGCGAGCTCCACGATGAATTTTTTCACGCATCTATCAATTTTTCACGGCAAGGACTATAAAATCACCAATATGAGGACTGCGCGAAAAACATGGTGGAATAGAATTACCGTTGATGAGGACAATGAATTCACGTGTTTTCTACCGGCGAGATTTGTCAAATTATCTGAATAATTCATATTATTATGATAATAATAATAACACACGGTGCGCTGTGACGATACCTCACCACCTACTCTCTATTCTAACCCCACACTCTTCGTGGACCCGACCAGACCGCAACAGTGGAGATAGGAGTGGAGACCGCTATGGCGCACCATATAAAGGGTGGTTAAATTTTAAGGGCCGATGTTGAATGTGAACCACACCTAAACGTCAAGTTTTTTTCTGCATTTCATTTGACATTTCTCAATTTCAGACTAACTCAATTTGAACCATGGAAAGATACACAATCGAGCAACGCGTTAAAGTTATTCAGGCTTATTATGAAAATGGGCGTTCAAATCAAAATGCATATCGTGCACTTCGTGATTTTTTCGGTCAATTTAATCGTCCAAATGTGCGTACAATCGGAAAAATCGTGCAAAAATTTGAGCAAACCGGGTCTGTAGGAGATATCAAAACACTAGTGCATGCTCGTACAGCTCGTACTGCAGAAAATATTGCTGCTGTTCGCGATAGTGTGGCTGAAGAGCCGTCCACCTCAACTCGTCGTCGTGCCCAACAATTGCACCTCTCACGCTCGTCGTTGATGAACATTATGCATAAAGACTTGCATTTACACGCTTATAAGGTGCAATTGACTCAAGAACTAAAGCCTCTTGACCATTCCAAACGTCGTCAATGGTCAGAATGGTGGCAAGAAATGGCAACAGTGGATGATCAATTTTCGAAGAAAATCATCTTCAGTGATGAGGCACATTTTCACCTCAGTGGATTCGTCAATAAGCAGAATTGCCGCATTTGGGCGAATCATAATCCAAGAGTGATTGTCGAAAAACCAATGCACCCACAAAGAGTGACTGTTTGGTGCGGTTTATAGGCTGGCGGCATCATCGGGCCGTATTTTTTCCAAAATGAGGCCGGTCAGGCAGTTACTGTGAATTGTGTTCGCTATCGTGAGATGATAACGAACTTTTTATGGCCCGAATTGGAAGATATGGATGTGGGCGATATGTGGTTTCAACAGGACGGTGCCACTTGCCACACAGCTAACGAAACAATGGCTCTTTTGCGCGACAAATTCAATGGCCGTGTTATCTCACGTGGTGGCGATGTCAATTGGCCGCCAAGATTATGTGATTTGACACCGTTGGACTTCTTTCTTTGGCGTTATTTGAAAGAAAAGGTGTACGTCGATAAGCCAGCAACAATTCAAGAGCTAAAGGATGAGATAATTCGGCACATTAACGGCATAGAACCTCAATAATGCCTAAGCTTCATCGAAAATTTGGATCATCGGATGGAGGTGTGCCGCAGAGGTCGCGGTGGCCATTTGGCCGATATTTTGTTCCATACATAATTGAACCATACCATATTATCATAATAAAAAGAATTGACAATAATTTCCTAAATAATTTGTGTTTTATTCAAAATCAACATCGGCCCTTAAAATTTAACCACCCTTTACTACTTCTATCATATTGATTTCAGCCTAGACCAATGCTTATTGTCAGAGAAATGCAGCAATTAATCCATGATAAACACGTGGCGGATACACCGATGAATATATTTTATCGATCTACGCTCTGACTGGTGCTTACAGCCAGATAATCGGAGTAATTAATACACTTTGAAAGTATGTAAATCCATTTAATTGGATTTGTTGCACTTATCACTCTAAGTTTCGCAACCCGATCAATCTTTTAACACTGGTATTTGCGATATTGACCCGACGATCGTGATCGTCGCACTAGACACTCCGTAAACTGGTAAAGATTAGTATCTATGTTATTGGTCCTGAGAATTAACGACCACCCATTTTAATCATTAAAACTTCTTCTGCAACGAAGTATTTGGTTTTCGAAAATTTCGTTTTGCTGCTGAGTACAACCTTTGGTACACTTTGTGTAAAAAAGATACATTGGTACCAGCACCTCGGTACAACCCTTTCGGCGGTACGTACTTGAATAGCATTTATGTAGATAGGAAAGTTGATTATGAACTTTTCGACTCTGATTAATCCAAGATATCATGAAAAAATAGTTTAAAGTAAAATTATATTATTTCTAGACACTCTGTTAGCAAAGTCTATAGTCTACTGGTATACATCTATATAAGCATATTGTCTCTTCAGCTCCCTCAAGAGGCCCTCAGCTAATAGGTGAGCGTCTAACCGATCGTTCTAGACGTTCGACTCGTCTTCCTTCTGGCTTCTTCCTCCATCGACATTATCGTTCTGGATGCCTAACCGAACACATCAATCTTAGCGTGTCTTATCTTTTCAGACGGAAACCTCTCAGCATCTACAATTCGAACATTTCTTTACTTCTTCGGAACACTTCTTTACTTCTCGACGAACGTTCGATTTACAACTGGACGTTTCAACTTCATAACTACGGACCTCTCCAAAACTTCAATCAAAATAATAACGGCAGCTTCGAGCGACCACACCATAGTGCTCGACAAGACAAAGATGCGCATGTTTCGGGTATCCATCGTGCTTCGGCTGACAATTAACAGTGCTTGGTCTCCTCAGGCGCAGACATTCTCCACCCTTCTCAAGACATTGGTCTTTCGAGCCGGATTTGAAGATATCTAGTTAGACATTGGCAGATCGCTGCATTAATTCTCGTGAAAAACTCGTTGCTCAGTGCGCGTCATCTTTTTTTTTTGGGAGGAGGGGAAATATTCAAATGACATCCTGGTGTTCGGGTAGTGTCGGATTTCGACCGACTAAAACCCCTCCTCCCTCTTCACACACCACACTGGAACCCCGTTAGCATTACTTCAAGGTGGTGTGTTGTCCTATTGTAGGACCTCCGCTGTTTTCTGGCTATTCTGCTAGTTTCCGACTTGCAGCTCATCTCCTGCAGTATGTGCGTTCAATTTGACTCTATTCCGTACATCAATCTCTATTTCTCTTTTTTTCTGCATCGTTTGTTTTGTTTAAGACGACACTGCTACTCATGCATCCACCCCGCCGAGCATCAGCGGAATCAAGTTCTCCTCGTTGATTTTGCTTCCAAGTGCCGTTTCCAGACACTTCCTTTCTTCCTCCGTGGCTGTACATTCAAAGATCGCATATCGCGCATCGTCCGTGATCCAGCCGCAACGGCTACATGCTGCACTGTCGCTTTTTTATCTTTCCAGGTATTCGCTAAAACATCCATGACCCGATAGTGCCTGTGTGAGGTAGTAATCCATCTGACCGTGATGTCTCCGTTACCACTCCGTTACGTTGGGGATCAACCTGTGTGTCCAAAATCCCTTGCTATCCGCATCTCATCGTTCTTATCACCGCACTAGTAGCCTTCGATGAGCTCTTTTTTTAGCAGCAGCAGCCCTGGCTCCATCCACTGCCGGTGTCTCTTCATTCTCATGTGTCTCTTGGTAGATCTCTTTTCTCTCCCGTGCTAAAATATCGATGGGTGGCTTGCTAGCGTGCACTAACGCTGCGTTTTCAGAGATCGTTCTATATGCTGATATTAATCTTATGGAGCTTCGCCTTTGTACTGCTGCTAGTCTCTGGCGCGCTGCTACCTTTCCCATAGCTTCCGCCCATACCTCTGCTCCGTAGAGGATTTTTGCGTGGACCATGCTACTTAGCAGCCGTCGCTTCATATCGGAGGGTCCATCGACATTTGGCATGATTTGTGTGTACTGCGAGTTCCAGGCCACTATCCCTCAGCCACTTGCTGGCGCGGCGGAGACACTCGTTTCTGACTACTTCCAGCAGTCTTCTTGTCCTCGCAGTCACTACCAGCCCCACTGCTACTTACGCCGACTGCCCGTACTACTAGGTCGGAGTTCAGTAATACCAACGCTGCTCGTGAGGTTCTGTCATCGTACCATCCGCTGTCCGGCTTTCGGTACTGCCCGCTAACTAATAACACGTCCACTCTCTTTTCCACGGCCGTTTGCATAAGCAACTGTTGTGCTTCTCGGCCATGCCCAAAGTTGATCTGTAAATACCAGATAATTTCCGGGCCTAGCGTAGCTCCTCTCAAAAGGATGCACACTGCGCGCTGCCGAGAATATGCTCAGTCCCCCATTTTTCATGCCTCATCTGTCTCAATGCGCGTCATCTGTCTAGCTTCCTCCAGTACACAGTATATTCCCAAGCTTTCAATTAATGGTTATCCCTTTGTGCGGGTCTTCGTTGCCTTCGAGTGGGTTCATGCGGTCTCACTCCCTCGAGCGGTATTGTCTCTCACCCGGACGCATTTGTCCCGGGACTCTTCATAGATAAGAGACGCTCTACTGCTCCCTTGCTTCGTCATCGTGCGTTCTCGCTCAGTCGTGTGTGGTCTTCATCGGGCGTCTCGACAGTGCGAAGATTGACCCGACAGCTTCGCTCCCTCTAATACAGGGCATATCCGCAGTCGTACAGTTAACGGTCCCCTCTTTGTGCGGGTCTTCGTTGCCTTTGAGTGAGCTTGTGCGGTCTCACTTCTCCGAGCGGTATTCTTTCCAGCTAACATGCGAGCGTCTAGTCGATTGTTCTAGATGTTCGGTCACTTCCGACTTCCGCCCCCCTTCGACTCGGCTTTCTTCCGGCTTTTTCCGCGATCGACATGATCGTTCTGGATACCTAACCGACCACATCGATCTCTGCGAGTCTTATTTTTTCAAACGGAAACCTCTCAATATCTACAATTCGAACACTTCTCTACTTCTTCGCAACACTTCTTCACTTCTCGACGAACGTTCGATTTACATTTCAACTTCATAATAACGGATCTCTTCAAGACTAGAATCAAAGTAATAACGGCAGCTTCGATCGACCACGCCATAGTGTTCGGTGAGACAAAGGTGCGCGTGTTCGAGTTTATCCATCGTGTTTCGACTGACAATTCACAGTGCAGTCTCCTCAGGAGCAGATATTCTCCACCCTCAAAACACACTAACTCTTCTAAGCGATGGCCAATTGCTTTCACCTTCTTGAAAATGTCTCGTCAGCCGTCCGTCCGAAGTAGTATCTCAGGAACTGTTGAACCGATATGGTTCTCCTTGATAGGGTTCCTTTGTCTTGTTTTTGTTTATTACTTTTCAGATCGTTTATATTCCTATGCAATTTATGCCGTTATACCATCCATATATTTGATTGAAAAATATTCATGAATAAAGCTGTAGAGTGTATGGCAGCTGCCCCATCAACCAGAAAACCGTCGATACGCTGCGATAAAGGCCTCCGTGGTATAGTCAGTGACTAACTGGAGTAACATTCTAAGTCTTTGCTGCTCGCAATCGCCAAGGCTTGATAGTGAAGGGCCCCACGTAGTTAAGACCGATGTGAAAAAAGGTACGTAAAGGTTTGACTCTTGGCGAAAACACTTGTCCCATGAGCTGCTGAGTCTGAAGTCCCTGAAACCAAATGCAAGTGGTGTAGCGTAGAATCAAGAATCGCATTGAAGCTCGGCTACCCGGGATTCACAACGATCTGCGGAGAAATGCCAATGTAATTTGTGTGTCACCAAATAATTAATAAGCGCCGTAGAGGCGCTTTGCAAAAACAATTGATCTATTAAAAATACGAAAGTTATTCTATTTTAGAAATCGTAACATTCTCGCGCTTTCACCGATTTATTTGTTAATTAATTAACTGATTCCGCGACTTTTAACTGGTTGAGTTTGAACGTTGAGATCTGTCTGAGCACTCGTGCAATGTTGAGAGAAACCAGATTTAGGTGATGCATGAGAGATAACGCAGTGGAGATATGTGAGGTGTTAAAGAAAATGGCACCACAACGCACCGGACCCATGCCCCGATGTTACGTTCTTCCCAGGCAACGGTTGCGATCCTAGGTCCTTCGATCCGACCTTAAAGGGTGCGCGATGCGGCACCTCGTGCGTGCGCTGTCGCTTGTTCCTTCGTAGATGGAATACACCCTTATATGCGCACATTATTCCTGCGTGAACTGCTTGTTTTTCACTGCTGGGGAACACCAAGGCTTCCGTTGTTGCTGCGCAAAGCGTTGAGCCTTCTTCCCCGTGCTCTCTGAGCTTACGCGCAGTGTCTTGACCTGTCGGCTACGTACGGCCTTCGCTATCTCCGACGGCTCACATGTCACCGTCGGCTGTTCCATTTCCCTGTCGTGTTTATAAACATCTAAACTCACTCTATTGGGTTTTGACGGCGTGACACGGAATCTCGCTATTTTGCCTCGGCTGATTCCGCTCCTTATAGGTAGTCCGACAAATTTATTCCCCGTGGCGGCACTATATTCGACCCATTGCCGGAAGGAAGCTTCATCTTTGTCAGCAGGCATATGTACTTGCATGTAGCGGCAGTTCTACTGCGTGGTGACGAATATATTCTCGTCCCGCCGTCCCATAGTGACATGCAGAGCCCATACAACTTAAGCATCTCGCCATGCAGGACGCCCACTTTATGCTGCTTGATAAAGTCCATACCTAGCAGTCCATTGACCCCTAGCGGCACAGTATTCGGGACTATGTAGAACCAATGTTCCACATTTAGAGCCGGTTTCTCCAGCACAATTGTTGCTATACCGAGTGGGGTGAATTTTTCACCTGCCACACCCTGCAACTCCACGGAGCACCTACACACCATGGTCTTGGGCTTGAGGCATCCTTCCTTCAGTATACTGCCCTGGGCCCCTGTATCCGCTTTAAGGGTGAGTACCCCGATCACGGTCAATGATGCGACGATGTCAAAGTCGCTGGCCGTAGCGCTGGACGCCGGCAGCGTTACTTGCAGTAACTGCTGCGTCGTTTTCCTCCTTCTGCGCGCGGGTCTCTGCTGGGCCTTGAGCGTATTTAATCTCATCGTACCCAGCTGGCTGGCACCGGTATTTGATTGACCTGTACTTGAGTACGTCTTTTCCTGCAGTCTTTCCACAAGTGGCCCCTTTTTTGGCAATAGTTGCACAGAACGTCAACGTGGTGTATGGATTTATTCTCACTGGGCATCGGTAGGCTCACTCTTCCCCGATCTGCGGGGGCAGTCTCGAGCCACGTGCCCTGGTCCTCCGCAGGTGAAGCAATTTTCTCCCTGCCGGGATGGCGCGCCTTGGGACCTTTTGGGGTGGCTTAATACTCCACCTACCCTTCCCTTTAACTGCACCATGTTGGTTATTTCGATCGCTTCCGTTACTGACTCGTGGAGAGTGGTGTAATTACGGGATCTGACCAGAATTTGGACCTGACCATGCAGTCCATTTTCGAAGTTGGCCTGGGCGCTCTTCCGTGTTTCTTTCTCGATGATGCGCATTTCCGACATCGAGACGGCTTCCTCACAGAGCTTTTTTATAATATCGACGGTGATACGCTCTGTCCTCGCGGCGTATACCACGATATCCTCGCCCTGGCCCTGCCAGGGAGTTGAATTCTACCTGTAACGCGGGCAGCGACTTTCGCTTCCCGTACAGGGCCTCCAGCTCGGAGCTTGCTGCTCAGTACCAATTCCAACAGGATTTCGTGGTTACCTGGCGCGGCTCGCTTGAAGACGGTCTCACAGGATCGTATGAAGGCGTCCGGCTCGTCAGCGTTACTGCCGTCGAAATGCTTTACATTCTTCAAAGCCAGCCCCAGGTCGAACGTCCGACCCCGGGTTTCTGGTACCCGTGGTTGCTCCTTTTGGAACACGAGATTCACAGTAGGGTACTCCGGCTCCTCGGATCGTGTTTGCCTCGACCGCGGACGTGGTATCGGGTGTTCTTCCAACCCAGTTCCTTCCAGCCTCCGCAGTAGTTCGGCATTTTGCTCCCGTAAGGACCGGATGAGTTCGAACTCGTCCGCACCTACCTCGTTGAGCGTATCCGCCAAGTTCCGTCTTGCCGACGGTGTTTCGGCCTCCCTGAGTTCGCGATCGAGATTTATAGATCGAGTTTCGTATCGCTGAATACCTTTTTGGAAAATTAAACGGTTTTTTCTTTTTTCGATCCGATGTGTAATTTCTCTAGATATTCGCAAAAATGAGGTCCCTTGCGATTACAGCGCCATCTATCACGAAACGAAAAAAAATGTTTCAGATAAAAGTTACTTATTTTTTTATAGGGAAGTTACTTTTTTTTTTCATCCCCTCTGGATTGCGTAATTAAAGTGCAATTTCTTCCCAATTGTTTCGTTCAATATATTTTTTCCATATGTGTATTTTTTGAGAAATCCATCCGGTGTAACTTGACAGATCTTGAACCTGCGAATATATTGAAAAAATATTAGACTTCACTCACGACAGGGTGATTAATAAACCAGACACAATTGTTGTTATCTTGAGAAAGTGGTTTATTTACACCTTCCGCACTTCAATTACAAAATTAGGTTAAATTTAGAAAAATAAAAATGATATCAAAATAAATACATCAAAAAATGAGAGAATTAAAAAATGTATAAATAAATAAATTGAATTGACTGTGGCTTGAGAGACCAGCACACAATTATGCTAATTGTGCTGTCTTTTATTACATGAGGACCAGCACACAATTATATTAATTGTGTGCTATGTGCGCTTGAGAGCGAGCATGACGCAGCCAGTGCTGCGGAGCATGCCACGGAGTGATAAATGTGAGTGTGTAAAAAATCTGACTTATTCTCAGTAAATTCTCTATAACGTTATATGAGAAAATACAGGGTATAAGTAAGAGCACTTGTACTGCTGGAGTGCTGTGACTGAATGTGAGAACAGCTACGCAGTCAGCACTGCGTAGCACAATACAACATAGACTGAGGATGCACAAATAAGTAGAAATATTCACAGTATTTTCCCAGCAGGTTTACTGGGGGAAAATACAATGAATAGAAAGCACATGTGCAATTATATTAATCGAGCAGGCGAAATGTAGTGATGAAAATCGTGGTACAGCCAATGCTGCAGAGCACGCCAAAGTGTGAGACCTTTATGTTGATGTATCGACTTATTTTCTACTCCTCACCGACATTGAATTGCACTGAATTGTGACGGTGTACTCCTACCGTATTTTTGAGTCCTGTTGAGCTTGAAAATGCTGAGAAAATCCCGTGAGCTGGTGAAAAATCCGAGAGTGTACCGAGGATGTGTGCGCTGTCCAGGCGGTCTTTCACAGAAGTGTCAAAATATCCAATATGGCTGCGGAATATGAAAGCGTCGTTGGGCGCTGAAGTCAATTAAGAGAGATAGCCGGTGAGCGAAGCCGAAGTCAAGCGAGAGAGACATCCTCTCGCTCAACGCGGCATGCCTACGAGGCGCAACCTCGGCTCCGCGAAGCCCTGCCTCGGCTATCTCCGCCCAACCGAACGCTGCGTGCTCGTGGGCGTAGTCGTCATAGGCATAGGTGCTGCGGGGCTCCTATTGTACGGCGGTCGGCAATTCAGCCTCGCGTCCGTACACCAGCACGTGTGGGGATAGTCCGGTCCCCGTATGTGGAGTGGTGTTGCAAGTAAACATCGCATACGGCAGCCACTGCCCCAATTTCCTTAATCCTCATCTATGACATTTTTTAGGTACTCGGCGAGGGTGCGATGCGATCTTTCTAATGCGCCGTTCGATGTTGGATGGTAGGTCGTTCTTTGCTGAGGAAGTTGGTGCCCTAATCCGACAATATGGCTTCCGGCGTCCAGTGCCGGCAAATCAAATCCTTAACTAGTGCTCTAGCGACTGTCGAAGCCTCTTCATTCGGCAGTGGTATCGCCGCACTGTACTTTGTAAGCGCGTCCTGGATTGTAAGTATATATTTTTTTCCAGATGCGCTTTCTGGTAGCGGTCCTACGATGTCGACCGCTATTTTTTCGAATGCCCTCGATGGGGTGTCTGTTACCACTATCAGTACTCGTTCCTTTTTCCGGATTTTGTTCTTTTCGCAAGACTCGCATGACGAAATATATTCTTTCAGATTCCTTCTTATGCCGGGCCAGTCGTAATTGTTCCGGATCCGATGTAATGTACGCCGTATACCCTGATGCCCTCCTATGGGGGTGTCGTGGTATTCTCTTATTATTTTCAGGCGGTCATCGGTAGTGTGGATGGCGACGCCACTGCGGCAGTCGCTGTATTCTTTTGTAGCGATGTCTTCGTTCGCGCTGCTGGTGCATTGCGGGCTACGGCCCCTGCCGTGCCTCGCTTCCTCAGCAGGCCTGTGCGATGCTCTGCCCGCAGTTTCTTCGCTCGGTGTGCCCACCGGTAGCTGCGCCATTGCGTCGCTCTCTGTCTCGAGCGGCCTTGCAACGTTCTATTCTCGCGGCCTTCCGCGCCTCGCGGGTCGGCCATACTGTGCTGCGCTTTGTCTTTTTCAGTGATGCTTGCAGTCTTACTAGTGCCTTGCTCTGCTAGCGTGCGTGGTCTGCCCCTTCTCCGACCGCACGGCTACGCGGCGGGGCTGTGGGGATCAGTCGAGCGACCTGATGCACGCTGCGGATCTCTCTATCCTTTTCTGAAGCATTGGCAGGCGCTGCCTCTCGCTCTGCCTCATCGCTGTGCTGGCTCGGAGTATTCTCGGTTCTCTGCTTTGTGCGGTTGTCCGTACCCTGGCGCATGTTATCCTTTACTGTCTCGTGGGCGAGTTCGACCTCTCGCTCTGACGAGCTACCACGGCTGTAAGCGGTATCTTCGGCTCTCCGCTTTGTGCGGTCATTCGCTGTGTCGAGTTGCCCCTTCGTGCTATCCTTTTCCAATCCGTAACTGCCACTTACAGGAAGATGATCTGGTAGATGGTCCTCTCCATGGCGTTGCTCCTTGGGTGCTGTTCCTTCGGTGCTGTCGACCTGTTGTCTCGTAGCTCCCCTCGAAGGTTGGTCCAGTTGTCCTCCCTGGTACCGTTGACCCATCTCTTGGTGATTCCTGGGCTTGTCTTGTGTGCATCGGCAATGACTGCGCGACGGCTTCGTCTCAAGTTACCGCTTCGGGTACTTGGTTGCACACGTTGTGCGGTTTTTCACGATTTGACGTGACACCGTCAATCGGGACTTTAAACGGTTGACCGATACGTCAGACCGTACCGGCGTTCCCTTCGCGTCTTCGCGTTAGTTTAGTCGGGTTTTCGTAAACTACAATGGCGTCCTTTGCGCGGATCGTAGTCGTCACTATAGAGTCACTCTTAACTTTGTCCAAAACACTTTTTTGTCCAAATAAATTACGTAGCACTTATCACTTCAGCAAAGCCCACCGCTGCCACCAAATGTTATGCCGGTACCGAGTAATTGGAGTACTCGGTAATCGCTATAATATGAAAAACGTTTTATTTTGGGATCGTTTGCCGATTAGGATATGGAACTCGAGTAATTTGTGTAAACGTGAATTTATTTAAAAATAGAAGTTTTTATTATAGGCAACGGTAACGTTCCGTTGTCTATTTAAAAGTCAATAAAAGAGTAGTACAATGAAATGTGGTTTTGAGCCAGTACGACGAACCAACCTCTCGCGTTTGAATCTACTAATAGAATTTTATATTTCGGGCGAGCCCGACCCGCGATCAACCGTTCAGGTTGATGTTAAACTTTAGACTGATTTCGGTAAAGCAGTTATTCACTCCTTTGACCGAAATCGAATGTCGCAATGAATTTCACAATAAACATTGCTTGCAAATTCTAGCAAGTCGTAGTTCGAGCTCGTAGTGGTCATTGCTCGCAGCTCGTTGCTTACGTTTGGACATTTTTTCTACTTCGGTGAGTGGCCTGACGCGAAGAAGGAACAATGGCGAAATAATGTACAATCAATTATTTCGCGGCACAACATTCAAGACATGGTTGATAGGGTCGCCCTTCGGGTACCCACCCGTGCGAACTGAATTTGTGATTTCGCCATTTGAATTCCTAAAAGTGAAGGAGGCTGCCGCGATTACCGTTTTGAAAGATTTTGTTACACGATTGATATATACTTAAGAATGGTACGTTTTTATTGCCTAGGAAAAGTCAGATCCGATTTTACTGTATAGATTTTGTTGAGAAATCAGCTGACCCGCGGCCACTATGATCGCTGTGCGGTAGCTCGATGCTGGTGGTGCTTCCAGCCTGGGGCAGCACCTCATGGACACTCAACTCACGCGAGACGATGGTATATCTCTCGATTCGCAGTAGCGTCGCTTATCGACCTTTTCGAATAACTCAGCTATCTTGATAATTTTCGCTACTTTCGTGAAAACCGCCAAATAAGTATCACCTGTCTCTACTTAGCTCGGACAATTCTCACTGCCTTTCTCGGATATTCTCAACCCAAAACGTGCTCAACTGGACTCAAATCCAATGGTAAGATGGTACCTTGACAATTTACACAAATTCAATCAAGGTGAGATGAAAAATTAATATTTTGTGCATTCTCAAATGTCTCACATCGCAGCGTGCTTTGCAGCACGGGCTGCTTTACGCTCTCTAATCCTTTATTAAACACGGCACGCTATTAATACAATTGTACGTGCAGCTCATCCAGTTAATTCAGTGCTCAGTTTTCATTTATATTATTTTTGTATTTTGTTATTTTGAGTGAATATAGACCATTTGCTCTTTCATCATCGCTCGTCTGGTTATTTTTCCCTATCACGAGTGAGAACTTATTCTTTTTCAATATATTGCAGCTCACATAAGTTCAGACCATCGGATTGTCGAACAGATTTCGAGGTATTCGAAATTAAAGTGTCTTTGTTAAAGCACGGGTTCTTATGTAAAAGCCTGACACTCGATGTGTTTGGTATGACTTATAGACATTAAAACGAAATATTAGGTGCAGATAGCAGGTTTATAATGTAGATTGATCTTTTGTGAATCGTTTTTTTTTTAATCCACACTTGATTGCTTTGAAAGAATAAAAAAGTAAAGTTATTTCAAGCTTTGACGAGTTATTATGAGGCTTATTTCAAGTTAAATTGGTAAATGCGGCAACCTCGCACGGCGATCAATATTCGTCGTGCGCCTACCTGTTGCTGTGCCTGAGCACACGACTTTCGGTTGAGCCGAGGATGGCCGAAGCAGTGCTTCGCGGAGCCGAGGCTGTGCCTCGTTGGCACGCCGCGTCGAGCGAGAGGATGTCTCTCTCGCTTGACTTCGGTTTCGCTCACTGGCTATCTCGCTCAACTGACTTCAGCGCCCAACGACGCTTTCATACTCGCAGCCATGTTGAAAATTTAGACACTTTCGCAACAGCATCGAGGAACAGCACACACAGCGCACTTTTTGGACCTTTCTCGTTGGCTCTTATCTCTGGATTTACTCATCACTAGCTCTCAACAGGACTCAAAATCAGATATGAGTACATTGTTATAATTTACCGTAAATTCAATGGCAATGAGGAGTTGGATGCTCATCGGTACATCAACATTTGTGGTCTCACTTTTTGGCGCCATTGCAGCACATGTCACGCCACGTTTTCTCTCAACATAATTTGCCGGTATAATTAATATAATTATGCACGTGTACTATATTCGCTGTACTTTTCCCCAGGACATCTGCTGGAAGAGTACAGCGGCTATACACTGCTCATTTTGTGCATCCTCATTATGTGTTGTATTGTGCTACGCAGTGCTGCCTGCGTAGCTAGTCTCATGCGTGTAGAGCACTCAAGCAATTTCAATTGCAAGTGCTCTCATTTGTTCACTGCAACCTCTCTTCATTAAGTTGCTGAGAGCTTGCTGTGAATTGTTATATCGCCTTACGCACTCATTTATCTCATCGCGTCGCATGCTCCGCAGCACTGGCTGCGGTGCGTACACTGCTCTCAGCACATGCAGCACAATTAATATAATTGTATGCTGCAACAGCTCAAATTAAATTCAGATTCATTAATTAAATTCAAGTGTTAATTCTCAGATTTTTGGTGCATTTATTTATATTATTTTGTATTTTTTCTAAATTTGGTCTTGCTTGTATCTATTCTCACTTTGAGTGTTTTATTCAAAATTATGTGATTTATTGTAGTTATGCGGAAGGTGTAATAAACCACTTTCTCTAATTTAACATCTATTGTAACGGAACACCATCATGGCGCTCCGCTACCATGATAAAACCATAATCACCACCCACACATCTAGCCTACGCAAGACAAAAAGAACGCCAGTAGGACTAGGACAACATAACATGAGAATAGGTACACACCGCCAAGCGAAAGTACCCACCCTAAATCAGCATGGCGTCACATGCAGGCCCCACCTAGACACAAAATGTATTATCAAAACAAACAGAGCTCGCAAGAAGCTCGCACAAGAAGAAGAGGGGCCGGCCCGATCAGCACGCGACAGACCAAAGATCAAGCGCAGTACACCCCGCCCAGTAGGAAGCAGGCGGGACGACACATAACAACAAACGCCTTACACAGCTAGGAAGACATAGCCCGCTTCATCCATTCAAGCCAACCACACCACACCTACACGATGCGCGGAGAACGCCACGATACGGCAAGATTATAAAAGAATTTGTGGAACTCAAGAGATTCCACAAACTTGCACGAGTAAAACGACAAGGGGATTTCACATGAAACCTCACCACCTGCCCCCACTCAATGATCAAACATTAATAGCCAAATAAAGGAACAAAACGTACCTAAACAATACAACAAACAATTAACAAATCAATACTAGGGCAAGCCCTAACCGGATAGAATACTCTGTAACAAAATAACACAAAAACCAGGAAAAGACAGCTAGAAAAAACGTGGTAAAATACCAAACTCACGATTATTAAACAAATCTAGCGTAAACCAAATCAGAACATAAACCAGGAAATACATACGAAACATCAGCAAAACCGCACATAAAAATAAGTGGTTAAAACATGCATTAGATAATAAAAAGCTCTCAGGAAAAGTTTGAACCTCCTGCGGGTAGCAATTTAACACAGGCCAACAAATTCAACCTCGCTAGAACCGCGGTCCAAACTCAGAGAAGGCAAAGCCCGGCTAAATATAGAAATAACGGTATACCGATACACCGCCCCGCACCTCCTTCACCTAGTGATTGAAGGGCGACAAACATCACGTGACATACCCAAAAACACCCCCGCGGGGCCCATCCTCTAAACTATATAAACCACAACCGGACAAGCCTCGAGGCTCTTGTTGAAAATCTGTTCTTCAAGACGAAGCGCTGCCCGACAGCCACTATAAATTCATTTTAAACTCAGAATGTAACACGAAAAGCAGGCTTTCGATCAAACGACTCCCCTGCATCGCGCCTTGGCCATCGTTTGACCGAACGCAGCTATCTTGATAAAACTAACAGTTTGGGAAAATTATTGTCATAAAAAGTATTCATTCTCTCAATCGATTCCCTGGCATCGCGTCCTGGCCGTCGGTTGAGTGAACGAATTATATAGGATACACTGCGAGGAAAGGGCTCCCCTGCATTGCGCCTTGGCCGCCCCCAATCGCAGCGTTAGGGCACTCTGCATTAACGTGTCCCCACGCATAGCGCCGTGGCTACTCGTCTTCTGTAGAGTGGAGAAGCACGTGTGTCTCCAGGTTCAGGGAGTGGCATCCCGGCTTGTTGCACCACGCGCCACCGATTCGTAGGGTGTACCTGCGTGGGTGGCACCACGACAGGGCCAGCACCAACTACCTCCTGTGACGAACGAATACCTCAGCCAATTGCATCAATTAAAAAAACCTAATAAGGTGGCTTAATTGAGAGCAACTAAAGGCTCCAGTATCCGGGGTATAGGAAGAGCTAGTTGGTCAAGCTGCGAACCCGGTATCGGTTGCGAACAGCGAGCTATAGAAAGGAACCCAAAACAATAACAAAGACGAGTAGAGAAAGGTAGTTGAATTCACACTTCTTCCCCCCCCCCCCTCGCACTACACTCGAGTCCCTACTAGACACTCACTGCGTAACCATCAGAAAGGCGTAACTTCACACAGCGGATCACGTATACGGGCGTCTACCAAACAATAACACCCTCTAGCACGACAACTAGCTAGACGTCCAATGATTAAAAACAAGGCCGACCAGTACTTCTAACGAAGGTACAAAGGAACGCCCCGTATGAGGACCAAGCCGGCAACGAATAAAGATAGGCCACACACCGCACGCCTCACATAAAGACACGCGAAGCTCTGACCAATTAAATCCTAGAACTTCAAAATTCAAAATTATAAATTCTTTAGATAAATTGAGTGTTAAGCTCCGTGCAAGTGGTGCCTAATCACTTCACGAATGGTAGAATCAAACCCGATTTGAGACTGGAAATCATTCCATTTACGTAGTTTTAGAACAATGCGTTTAAGCAAACGCGACAACCCCTATAGTAAAACAAATTGAGTGTTAAGCTCCGTGCAAGTGGTGTCTAATCACTTCACGAATGGTAGAATCAAACCCGATTTGAGACTGGAAATCATTCCATTTACGTAGTTTAAGAATAAGGCGCTTTAACGAACGCGACGACCCATATAGAAAATAAATTGAGTGTAAAGCTCCGTGCAAGTGGTGTCTAATCACTTCACGAATGGTAGAATCAACCCCGAATTTAGACTGGAAATCATTCCATTTACGTAATTTAAGGAAGCGCGTCAAAGAAAGCGCGATGACCCATTTAGGAGAATAAATTGAGTGTTAAGCTCCGTGCAAGTGATCTCTAATCACTTCACGAACGATAGAATCAAGCCCGAATCAAGACTGGAAAACATTCCATTTATTCGAAACCCAGACACACCTAGAGGAAGCAATTCCACGTGCGTAGCCCGTAGGAAAATTTCTGTGAGATCGTACCACCAGGATCATCCCATCAACACCCTTCCTACCTTGTCTGAACTAACAAAAAAATCAAAATATCAAAATAAAATCCGTGCCCTCAGCACCATACACAAAAGAAAGAATTACCCAATCAATCGAAGGACCAATGATGAGAGGGTAACAAAATCGCCGGTCCCACGAGGACTAATGCGATACGATAAAAACCTAAACTGAGGTCTCACAAACAACAACAATAAATAACTAGAACCAAATAAATTCATCCCAGATCCATAAAAAACACAGACATCTCTTACTCCATCCAGCCCAGAGCACGAATCAGTCTCGAGCTAACTCCTTCGTCCACACGATCTCGATGGAAACCGCTCGAAACGAAAGAAAGACTACGCGATTTAACGCCACCTCACGGGAAAACGCGTTTAACAACATAAGTTGAAAAGTGTGCGAAAATCGCGAAACGTTTCACTATGTGTCTGGTTTATTTATCATCCTGTCTCGAGTGAAGTTTCATAATTTCCAATACATTAGATACACAGATCTGTCAAAGAACATCAACGGACGGATTCTCAAACACATGCAAATATTAATAATATTTATTACAAATAATATTTTTTACATACAGTTAAAAGCTATTTTTATTCTGCATTAGAAATATTACAAGGAATAAAATGGAGAGAATATATTTTCTATACGCAATCAGTACATATTCTCTTTGGCAGTACATTTATATTTATGCAGTGACATTTTGTCAAATATTTTCTACAACTTATGCACAGGCGTTTTCAATGAAAACTCTTACACTCAACAACAAGAAAATAGTACACTGCGCATCAATTAAGCACTGAACAATGATTTACAAAACCGTCATACTACTATTATATACTATTATTGGTATATCGGTGTACCAGTAATATCATGCAGTCGTTTACCTTACGAAGAAGTTAAAATTGCTTTCTCAGCAATCCTTCGGTAAAGAAATATTCTCTTCGGATACTCCTTGACCGACTGAAAAAATTGAATTACTGTGTGATTTCATATCAGTAAGGACCGACAAAACTACTAAAGCAATTTCCTACTGGCGTATCAATGATTTAAAAATATTATAAATCATTTGTTCTGATTGTAATACATTGATTATGATACAAAAAGATTCTTATAATACTGTGGTGAAAATGCTGACATAGTCAGTTGCTTTTCAAGCTCCAAACTCTTTATGCAGCTTTCTTTCGCCACTTTTTCTGTGCCTGCATGAATCATACCCGGAAATCACATAGCGCAATTCAATTGGCAGACCAAACAGTTTTTCCGAATACAATTTCTCGTAGCTATAATTATTCTAAAACATAAAGAGGAAGCTGTTTACTATTTTGGATGTGACATTCCCATAGGATTATGTTGTACTTACCTATAGCGGCTTTCCTATTCACACTGAAACACAATTTGGCGTCTAATGTTCTGTGCGTAGAATCTGTGCGAACTTTTTTGAGTGCGAGGCAATTGTAGCATCGCACTGTTAACTTTGAGGCAAGACCGAAAAAAGTCTCCCCATCAATATATTTTAAACACAATGGTATATCGCAAAACGTACACTACAGATAATCTGCCAAAATTTTAAGGTTAATTACGCGACGTCCCTTAACAGTCAACTTTGATTCGGGTGGTTCACAAATTCTTGGTCACGTTTGCACTTGTGTTCACTTATGTTTTGACCGGGTGAAGTCGCGGGTTAATTTTTCCAACGTTCCACCTAATTACAGTGTTGTCAGATTTACGCCCAAGATTTGTTCTCGACATTGAGCTGTTTAATTCAAATGGCAAGTAAAACTGTCTTAGCTAGGTGTTATGTTTGTATTTTGTCAATTTAGTGCTCGATATAAACAAGATAGAGATGGTAACAAACAAATTTCCTCCAAGTGAACAATCGATGAGAATTTGACAGCATAGGTTGGCACAATAGTCAAATGACCGTCTATGCGTACTCTAATAAATAAAATATAGATAAAAAAGACTATATCACTTTGTTGTGATCATGCACGAGGTCTGTATACAAGGGAGCGCCATCTTTTATGTCGGTTTGTAAACATTGAATAACTTTGACATTTATCAACCGATTGACTTCAGTAGACATGTTTTTGAAACGTCAATTCAGTACAATTTTAACCATGAATCGCTTTACACCGAAACAACGCGCGGAAATAGTGACGCTGTACATTGAACATAGTCGTTCAGTTGTGTTAACTCAACGTGCATATCGTCGAAAATATCATGGCCAACAAGCACCGTCTGACAACACTATTCTTCCTTTGGTGTCGAATTTTGTTGAGCACGGGACAGTGGGAGATCGTCCACGTGCCGTTCATCAACGCCCAAGATGTTCCAATGAACTGGTTGAAGCGGTAAGAGAGAGTGTTGCCGAGAACCCACATGTGTCGTATCGTCACCGCGCTCAGCATTTTGGCGTCAGTGGAACCTCTTTGCTCTTTGTATAAAGTGCAATTGACTTAAAGAATATTGCCGAAAGGCCGTCCACGTTGCTTGGAATACGGTTAAACAGTCGCTCGGATGGTTGACACTGAACCTGACTTTTGGAAGCAAATTTTAATGACCGACGAGGCCTATTGCACACTCTCTGGCGCCGTTAACAAGCAAAATTGCCGCATTTGGGGAACGGAGAATCCACACGAGATTCATGAAACGCCATTGCATGACCAAAAAGTGATAGTTTGGGCCGGCGTTTGCGTCAAAACCATCATTGGGCCATTTTTCTTCAGAGAAGGCGAAACAGACGATAAGAATCGATATCGGTGGATGTTAGCTCATTATGTCTGCCCACAAATATGTGAAAAAGGTCTGGACGGTTACTGGTTTCAACAAGACGATGCGCCATGTCACACTGTAAATCAAACAATGCAGTTTCTGCAACGAAAACTCCCTAGACGTGTGATGTCAAAAAATGGCGAGGTGGACTGGCCACCTAGATCTCCAGTTTGACCCCTCCGGACTTCTTTCTGTGGGGTTATTTGAAAAGCAAAGTGTACGCCAACTAGCATCAGACCTTTGACGAGCTCAAGGCAAACATTCGTGCCGAAATCATCGCTATACCGCCCGAGATGCTCGAAAAAGTGATGGAAAACGTAGCAAAAAGGGCACATTTTGCTTTGGCCAATAAAGGCGACCACTTGATTGATGTTGTATTCAAAAACTAGTCCAAATAAATTGTAAAGGACCAAATTAAATAAAAATACCCTCATATATAGAAATCGGTTGTTTTTTAAAAGTTATTCGATGTTTACATACCGACATAAAATATGGCGCACCCTGTAATTAATGTCTTATAATATCCAGTATAAATTCGATTTTTTGCATGTCGCATTTAGGAATAACAAAAAGGTTGTTATTTGACTAGCATCACCCGCTGGAGCCTTCTTAATAGTTTACAGCTTATAGTAATAAATCATTCTACACTTTATATGATCGAATATACAGGTCCTCTTGCTGAACAGCGTTGCATCTGACATCTTGAAGTTAACGCATCTTGTATATACTCCTGATAAAAAAAGGACCAGTCCAACCCAAATGGAAGTGGACGATCTATTTTCCGATATTCCGAAATCTCCATCGAGCTATACACAAGTTTTATACGGTGAAAATACCAGCACACCGTCGACTATATCCACAGCGAAGGAAGAACAGAATAAAGGTAAATTGGAGATAGACAAAATCAAATTTTTTACTCACTTTAAACAAATTAATAAAGATGCGCGGATATTAGAAAGTTGAAATAAATCATATTTGAATAAGTCGATTTATGGAAATATTAGGTGCGCAACTAAGTTCCCGCTGTTTTTTTTTTTATGAAAATGCAACTTTATTGTGAAAAAATGTTTACAAATGAATCATTCAAAATATTGCCCATCGCTAGCGACAACATTTTCCCATCTTTCTGGCAGAGCTCGAATACCGTCTCGGTAGAAGTGTTCGTCTTTTGAAGCTATCCACGAATCAAGCCATTTTGAGATGTCTTCATATGAGCTGAACTGCTGATTAGCCAGACCATGTGCCATCGAACGGAACAAGTAATAATCGGACGGCGCAATATCTGGGGAATAGGGCGGGTGGGGTAGGATTTCCCATTTGAGTGTTTCTGAGTAGGTTTTAACGGGTTTGGCAACGTGAGGCCGAGCGTTGTCATGCTGTAGAATCACTTTTTTGTGCCTCTGCTCGTATTGTGGCCGCTTTTCGTGTAGTGCTCGGCTCAATCGCATCAATTGAGTTCGATACCGTTCCCCAGTGATGGTTTCGTTCGGTTTCAACAGCTCATAATAAATAACCCCGCCCTGGTCCCACCAAATACACAGCAAAATCTTTGCAGCGTGAATATTCGGCCGAGCCGACGACGTAAAAGCATGACCGGGCAGTCCCCATGATTTTGTTCTCTTTGGCTTGCTGTAATGAATCCGTTTTTCATCACCCGTAATGCTGCGATGAAGAAAACCCTTCTTATCTGCCGCTGGAGCAGTTGTTCACAGGCGAAAAAACGACGCTCAACGTCTCTTGGCTTCAAATCATAAGGAACCCAAGTTCCTTGTTTTTGAATCATTCCCAACGCATGCAATCGCTTGGAAATGGCTTGGCGGGTAACTCCTAATGCTGAAGCAAGCTCTTTTTGCGTTTGGCACGGATCCTCATCGAGCAATGCCTCCAATTCAGCGTCTTCGAAGGTTTTTGGCCTTCCTTCACGCGAACGGTCGTCAACATCAAAATCACCGTCTTTGAAGTGACGGAACCAATCATGGCATGTTGTTTCACTTAGAGCAGCATCTCCGTAAACTTTTTGGAGTTCTCGATGCGATTCAGCCGCCGTTTTCTTCAAATGAAAGAAGAAAAACAACACTTCCCGCAAATGACAATTATTTGGCACAAAATCAGACATTTTCACACAACCAAAAGTATATGACGCAAAAACGAAATCACTAATGTGTTGTAACGTACTGTCTATCTAATAACGCGCGGTGCACACACCAAGTCACCGCTACCGCGCGTTACGTACACCAAGGAGGACCCGCCTATACGCGGCAACTCATGACGCTCGGTACACACACAACAAAGCGCCGCTACCGAGTGTCACTCACACCATTAGGGCGGCACATCGGTGACCAAGTCCCGTTATTCCGTCCGAAAAATACAAGCAACGGAGTATTAAAAGCCCAACAACAATTTTTAGAAGAAGGACCAGTGGGCTACAAAACATGGGCTAGAGAACGGCCACCAGCTATAGTTATACAAAAAGCACAGCCTCCGCCAGCCGGAAGGGAGACTGGTATAAAAAGACCAGAATTTCGGCACTCGGGGAACAGTTCTGTTCACAGGTCCCGTCAACGCAGAAGTCCAGCTACCAGGAAGGAAGAACGAGCCCTCACAAGGTGCAAGCCTCCCAGATACCAAGGGAGCCCAGCTGTGGTACCTGACGTACATTTAAACGGGAAGCAGCTGAGTCGGTGCTGCGTTAGAGGCCAACGCACAGCAGACCCAAAACATCAACAAAGCGGTCTCTCTCTGGTAGCCAAGGATAGAGCGAGCTAACAGACTACGCTCTCCAACACGAAAGATCTCCATATATTCTGAAAAGCAGAGATATAATATCCCCACTGAAATTACATGATAGCATAGAGAATAGGATCGGAAGATAATTTAAGTATAAATAAGGAATCCAAATTAAAATTAGTAAATCTCCAGGAAAATATAAAAAGGCGTACGGCCCTGATATCGCGGCGCATGCACTAGAAATGCATCCCACTGACGCCGGATCGTAGCGGCGGTCGGGTGGACGCGTCAGTCGACCTTTAAAAAATATATCAGCAGGAAACTCCACTCCCACCAACGGGCCTGTAGCGAGTATTGAACGACTCAGTGGTAGACTCAAGGCTAGTCTAGATTCTATGAGCGGCAGCCGGTTAGTTACCGACGGTACGCATGCTAAACTGTTTACCTAGGGAACGCAACGAAGAGATAAAAATTATAGAACGACGCGTATTTTTCCTTCATAAATTCAATATTCTTTAACAAAAATCTTCACATTAGGAATTATATCATTATCAACATAGTGCATATTGTTAATCATAGGTTATATTTCTATGCTCATAAATTCTTTAAATTCACCCGCGGACACGATTATAAATGCACTCAAGTGCCCGGGAATGATTGATTTTAAGGCGGGTGGTAGCCATAATACCAAGAGGAAAGGGCTAGATAATTGAATTTTCTATTTATTTTTTATGTATCACAAAATTCTATCTTTGTTTTTCTTTGAATAAACCCTACTTTTACCTACTACAAAAGCCTAAAATTACTTTCCTTCCTGCTCGAGTCCGAACAAGCCCACTAAGGGCAATGTCAACGCTTAATACCGTTACATTTGGCGCCCGAACAGGGACTCGAGCATAGGAAAAAACGATTAGCGATACGTTTGCGAATCGATTAGTCCAGCGGGCTCTGCTAGATGCAAGCCAGGAGCTAAGTACATCACTGTTGGAACGATCTCTCACGTGGGAATCCACCACCGCAGACGGTCTGTTAGGACAACAGCGTGGACAGGACCGCGAGGAAATTGCACGTTTGTCTGAGATCCATAGTATCACACAGACAATGGAATTAAACGAGTCCGATGTACAAGGGGAGGGTCAATCGACTCCAGTATTAGGAAATACTCTCCCTGTTGTTCCTGATCCGGTTGGCATGGGCCAGATTATGGCATTCCTGCAAACCATGAAGGCAGGACAAGATGAAATTCGTGCAGAGCTGAAACAAGCGAACAGCTCATGTGTTTCAAGGACAGCAACACTCCGAGAGAATTTGCAGGAACATGTGAAAACCAGCATCTCTGAAGCAGAAGAAAGGACTGATAATAAAATCGAAACAGTCCGGCAGGAAATTGTCCAGGAACAAGAGACAATAAACAACTATCTTCGGGAGTTAATAGTCAACGAGCAAATGGTTAGAGCAAGGATTGACAAAGAGATGAAAGAAACCATGGAGCGCTTAAAAAATAATCAAACAATTACCGAGAGTCATGCAGTAAAAATCAGGGAGTTGGAACAACGGACCACTACAGGCATGAATAATTCGGCCTGTGGATTTTTGATGTTGCAGGCAGGAAACCTCACTCGTTTCCAGGCGGTATCGCAGAAGCCTCCGAAGTTTGCAGCGGATGGGAAACAACGACCAATGAAATTCTTAAAAGAATTACAGGAGTACTGCGAGGCAGCTGGAACGGAAGGATCGGACGTGCGTTTCGTTATTAAGGACGCCTTAGAGGGCCAAGCGAAAAATTGGTGGCACCTCGTGGAAAGTGCCATCCACAGCTATGGTGAATTTTCGACAGCATTCATAGCACGGTACTGGACACGAGAGATGCAGGATAAAGTCCGCAGCAACCTCGAGTTCGGAACATATGATACCAAAGGTCAGAATCGTACGAGAGCCGAGTATGCCACGTTAATTTTTGGGAATGCTTGTGACCTTGAGGAGAAGATGTCTGATGAGGCTATCATCCGTCGCCTCGCCAGGCATTTTGATGAAGAGGTCAGGTGTGCTATCAGGATCCGCCAGATCCGTTCGGTACCAGAATTCTTAGAATTACTGGAAAGCATCGACATGGCGGGACCTCACAACAGCACAAGAGGTAATCAGAGAAGAGATTCCCAAGGACGCGGAGGACCAAGGGATCAAGGATGGCGGGGACCACCGCGGAACGAGTGGCAGGCGCCACGAGATTCGGAGAACCGGCCACGTTGGCAGAACCATCCGTATCATGGAAATATGAGATCACCAGCATGGCAACAGGTACAAAAAGAACCGCCACCACAGTACCAAACACCTCCACCTCCACCACGTGACCAAGGGAGTTCTCGACCTGCGGCATGGCAGCAGACACCTCCACTAACTCCTAGAAGAGAGCAGTAGCCGTCGCGGCAAATGAATGCGATCCAGGGGCATCCTCCTGGACCATTTCTCGAAAACACGGTGACTCCAACAGCACGAATGCAACAGAACGTTTCCGAGAGAAATAATCCGGGAAACGCATAGACGTTGCGCCCGTGGGAAAAATTAAGCAGAATGTGATTAAAAGACGAGGCGCAACGGAAATAAAGGAAAGACAGACACAGAAAGAGGAGGTGCGAAGCAAGGTAGTGGAAAAGAAGAATAAGAAAAGGCAGGATTGGAGAGTAACAAGAGAAAAGAAAGAGGAGGAAGTGTCGAAGTCAGACAAGGAGAAATTTGCATGTGAGCCATCCAAAAATCAAACCATTCTGAAGAATATTGAAAGACTGAAGTTATCGAGCCAAGAACAAGGAATTGCAACCCTTAGTAAGGCCGACGATCGGCGAGATATGTCTGAAGAAGCGGCGAAAAAATGGAGCGGCAATGACCAAAATGCGAGAGAACACCCGGTCTTTACGGTCACCGAAGATCCACGGGAATTTTCACGAGAGGAACCGAGGAAGGAGGAAAAATGGTACGACGATGTACATCCTCGGTGTCCTGAAATTCCAGTGGAGGTCGAGGGGGTGACTATAAAGAGTCTGATTGACAGTGGCAGTGAGGTAAGTTGCATTTCGGAAGATTTTTTTTATCAATATAAAGAAAAATTTGAGAAATGCCCCACACTGCCTGTCACTTTGACAAAGGTAGTAGGAGCATTTGGCGGAGAAGCGGAGAGAGTTAAAAAACAGATCATGGTAGGAGCAATTACATATGGATCTAGAGGAGAGATCCAGTTATTAATTGTTCCAAAATTGCTGCGACCGATCCTGATCGGTATTGACGGAATGATGAATCTTCAGATTTCCGTCGATGCTCGTAATAAATGTGTTGCGGTCAGAGATCTGGTAGTAGCAAAATTAATTAACGGATTATGGCAATTAGCTGATCCGAGCTCGATACCGAAAGAGGATGGTAAAGAGATCTGCACCATCCAAGAAGTACCACCAGCAATGCCTCAAGAATTTCAATTAATGGAGAGGGAATTCGAAGAGAAAATGGAAGAGTGTAAAGATCTCGAAATTAATATCAAGAATAATTTCAAGGCAATCGTCGAAAAAAATAAGGTGGTATTCGATAAAAGGCGAGGAAGAATGTCAAGATATGTCCATCATCTGACACTCAAGGATCCGAAACCGTATTTTCATCGGTCGTATCCGGTAGCACTGGCACAGCGAGATAGGGTCTAACGAGAGATCGAGCGGATGCTCAATTACGGGGTAATACAAAAATCTGAAAGTATTTTTATTAACCCCTTGATGCCAGTCACAAAGGACGACGAGAGTGTTCGATTATGTTTGGATGCCAGGAAACTTAATAATTACCTGGTAAACAATCATAATAATGCACCTCCTATCGAAGAAATTTTCCAGAGATGTGGAGGAAAATCAGTACTCTCGACGTTAGATCTCACGAGCAGTTTCTGGCAAATTCCATTACACCCGGATTCCAGGAAATATACAGTATTCCCGCACAATGGAAAATGCTATGAGTTTACTCCCACGCCCTTTGGACTGAAGACGAGTACGGCAAGTTTAATTCGAGCATTAGACATAGTGCTGGACGAGTTAGATTTTGTCATAAATTTCGTTGACGATCTACTGGCACTATCGAAAAACCATGAGGAACATCTCACGCACCTCGAGATTCTATTTCTGCGATTTAAAGAACATGGGATGACTCTAAAATTTAAAAAATCACACTGTTTCCGACAAGAAGTGTCCTTTCTCGGCCACATTCTCATGACAGGGGGACTTAAACCCGATCCTGAGAAGATAAAGGCAATTGAAGAATATCCGGCACCGAAAAATCTAAAACAATTGACAGGATTTTTGGGTTTGATAAATTTTTATACAAAATTTACCAACCGCCATGTCCACAAGACCGCTCCACTTCTAGAATTGCTGAGGTGGAAATGGGACATAACTCACCAAGAAGCTTTTGGCCGAGTCAAGGATTTATTTTGCGAAGCCGTGATTCTTCGATTCCCTGATGTAAAGAAGCCATACACACTAACAACGGATGCAAGTGGGTATGCGCTTGGAGCCATCTTATCACAAGAGAGTGAGCAAGGAGAAAGCGAGGTGATCTCTTTTGCGAGTCGGACTCTGAAGGGAGCAGAACATGACTATATGACTACTGAAAAGGAATTATTAGCTATTGTATGGGCTCTGGAAAAATTCAGAACTTATCTTCGGGGTGCTAAAATAAATATTAAGACTGATCACAAAGCATTAATATTCCTTAAAACGTGTCGGTTTACGGCAGAAAGATTAATGCGGTGGGTCTTGTCAATCCAAGATTACGATCTAAACATAGAGCACTTCGAAGGGAGAAAGAACACTGTCGCCAACGCTCTGAGCCGGATGGAAGGAAACGAGGAAACAACAAAAGGATTGGTGGTAATTGCTGCAACTCTGGCACGGAAGGCATCAAAAGATTTAATAAAGGAAATGAAGAAAATCGCAAAACATCAAAGGAACCAGGAGGATTTGTGTAGAATTATGGAAATTCTAGAGAAAGAAAACGACACCGAAGAAGAGAAGAAATTTCGATTACGAGAGGTATTCTACAAAAGCACACGAAGAAAACTCGTATCTGGAAAGTCGTGCTTCCAAAATGTCTGGTTCGACAAATAATTTTGGAATGTCACGAACTTTATGGGCATATTGGAGCCCGGAAGTGTTTCCGTATTCTCGACGACGATTTCTCACATCCACACCTGGTAAAACTCACAAAGTCACTCATCGCATGCTGTGATATTTGTCAATGCAGCAAGGTTGCAGTACAGACAAACTACGCCGAAATGCAGACGATTATTCCCGAAAGGCCGGGGGACTTAATATCAATCGATTTTTATGGGCCTCTGCCGACATCCATTGGAGGAGTAAAACACATCCTAGTAACAATCGATGCATTTAGTAAGTACGTAGTACTGTTTCCTATACGAAAAGCGAATACAGCAACAGTCATAAAAAGGATATTCCAAGACTATATTCCGCAGTTTGGAAAACTACGTCGTATTCAATTCGATCATGGTACACAATTTACTGCGAAAAATTGGTTAAAAAAATTAGAGGATGAAAACATAAAGGCAGCATTTTCTTCGATACGTCATCCTCAAGGTAATATTGTGGAACGAGTGAATCGAGAGTTGGGACGATTTTTTAGGACCTTCCGGAGGGATAATCACGCCGGTTGGTACAAATGGGTGCAGGTTGTGCAAGACTGCATAAATGAATCCCATCACCGAACCACAGAATTCACTCCAACGGAATTACAACAAAAGAAAAAAACAAATCCGGCTGTGGAATAAGTGGTTAGGAATACCAGCGAGTGAAGAGGATGATCCACTCACCTACGATGCCAATATAAAGATTGCCCGAGAAAGAATTATAAGAAAAGGAGACAAGGAAGGCCGAACGTTTTAATAGTACCCATAAATTAACAACTTTCGAAGAAGGAGATGTGGTACTAGTAAAGGCACTCAATGTCTCTGATCCGGCAAATCACATTACATCAAAATTTCTACCACTCCGAGAAGGCCCATACGAAATAAAAAAATGCGTAGGATTAGCTACATACGAGCTCATGGACCCACTCACGAAAAAAATACGCGGGAAATTTCACGCCAGCTTGCTCACAAAATACCAAGTGCACCGTGGCGAGGAGGAGGGCGAGGAACAATAGGAGAGGGAAAAAGGAAAATGGATCGAACCATATATAAAAAAAAAAAAAAAAAAAAAAACCAAACACGAAGACGAAGATAAACAAGTAGATAAATGAATCAAAAGAGGTGAAATTGGAGAGAATTCATGAGAAACAACGGAATAAGAAATATATAAATAAGAATATAGGAATAAAAAATAGAATTTAAATACTAAGAATATTTTTTAGGAGAATAATAATTAGGTAGATAGCTATAGGGAGAACGCTCAACACCACAAACGAGAATGTATCATCGTAGAGGCCGCTATGAAGAAAAGGAATTACTCAAACAGCAATCGGCCAGAATATTACCGACCAGACATAACTTCGAAAGGTAAACAAAGGAAATATTCACGGACGATAACAACATCGGAATGCACCATCGATCAAACACCCAGGACTGATAATGAAGATCCAGAGGAGGCAGGCAGAACATAGAAGAGATCTCATAGCGAAGAGAATTAAAAATTTATAAAAAAAAATAAAAATAAAAATAAAAAAACATATAAAGAAGAATCTAAGAATAGTACCCGTATTATCATGAGCTAGAGACAGTAGACCACTGAACAGCACCGAAGCACCAGGACCCCGAAGAACGATTAAAAATGGGTACATCTACTACTCATAGTAAAAAAAATTGGAAGCTTCGAAAAATAGTTTTTGAAAGGAAAATCAGAAGCTGAAAAGCAATCTTGACACATTGGAGGACGAGAATCACCAAAATCAAACGATGGGATATAATCTATCCGATCGACCAAGACGGTTGTACTATCCTGACAGACGACAACATCAAAGGTTGGTGTCCGGGCCAAAATTCAAAGCAATAGAGGTCGTGACAAATGAAATTTTCTCATGATTTGACAGGCGAACGCCAGTTTAAAATCAGACATGTACCGGAATTATTTGCGCCCGATGCCGAAATAACTATTGTTTTCCATGTTTTTATGATCAGTACCCCCCTAGTTCTTGTAGTTGCGATAACAAATGAAAAGTTAATAAAAAGATTGGTTATTCTTTTAAACTCGTGTATCCATTTGTCACAATTCTTTCCCTACCTTTCAACCAAAAAATAAATAAATAAAAAAAGTTGCTCGTTTTTCTTTATAACACCAAAATGATCCACAATAAAAAATATTTTTCATTCCTTTACGGAAATATTATCAGGAGTACAAATTGAAAATGCGGGATTTTTTTCTATTTTTGAACGTTCATTCTGAAAAAATGGTAACAAATGAATTATTCAAAGTATTGTCCATCGCTAGCCACAACTTTTTCCCATCTTTCTGGCAATTTACGGATACCGTCGCGAAAAAATTAGGCCGGCTTGGCTGCTATCCAGTCATCGACCCATTTTTGGGCTTCTTCGTAAGAATGGAAGCGCTGGTCAGCTAGGCCATGTGTCATCGATCGGAAAAGGTGGTAATCGGAAGGAGCAATATCTGGGCTATACGGCGGGTGGGGTAAGACTTCCCATTTCAGCGTTTGTAGGTATGTTTTGACCGGCGCTGCAACATGTGGCCGAGCGTTGTCATGTTGCAAAATTACTTTGTCGTGTCTTTGCTCGTATTGTGGCCGTTTTTCTTTGAGTGCGCGGCTCAAACGCATCAATTGAGTTCGGTATAGTGCTCCTGTGATGGTTTCGTTCGATTTCAATAGCTCATAATACACCACACCCAGCTGGTCCCACCAAATACAGAGCATGAGCTTGGCGCCGTGAATATTTGGTTTGGCCGTCGATGATGATGCATGGCCGGGGTAACCATATGATTTTTTGCGCTTCGGGTTATCGTAATGGATCCACTTTTCATCACCAGTGACAATGCGATGCAAAAAACCCTTCCGTTTTTGCCGTTCGAGCAGCAGTTCGCATGCAAAAAAACGGCGCTCGACGTCTCTCGGCTTCAGCTCATACGGCACCCAATGTCCTTGCTTTTGGATCATTCCGAGGGCTTTTATACGATGGGAAATGGCTTGTTGTGTCACTCCCAATGAATCTGCGAGCTCTTGTTGAGTTTGACACGAGTCTTCATTGAGTATTGCCTCCAATTCAGCATTCTCAAACTTTTTCACTTGGCCCGGCCGCTCTTTGTCCTCAACGTCAAAATCACCACTTCTAAACCGCACAAACCATCTCTCGCACGTTGAAACCGATGGAACATGACTCGGATAAGCCTCGGAGACCAATCGATGTGCTTCAGCAGCACTTTTCTTCAAATTAAAGAAGTAAATTAAAACTTCCCGCAAATGCTGTTTTGTTGGCACGAAACTCGACATATTGAGAGCTCAAAAAAACTATGAATTTGACACTGCGACAAATTGACACATACTGAAAATTAAAGCTATAAGACGTAGCTTTGACATGAACATAGTCACAGTACTGCCTGATGCGTATAGCGTTAGTGACGCCATCTGTTATCAAACCCGCATTTTCAATTTGTACCCCTGATAATATTATCGCATAGTAGTTGCCGTAGAAATGATTAAATAATAATAATAATAATAATTTTTTTTTTAAAGTCCACGCCGGGATTCGAGCCGGCGATCCAGCGCTTACGAAGCGGAGACGTTGCCGACTACGCTACGCGCTCTGTTGAAAATTACTTAACGCAGAGAGTATATAGAGAGTATATGGACGCTCGGAAATTTTAAATATTTTATATCTCGAAAACGGCTGAGAAGCGCGTCCTATTACTTGCACCTATTGCACCCCTGGGTGAAACCTACATGTAAAAAAAAATTGGTCCGAATCGGTGTTCCACGTACCTGGAGGTCCCCTTGTAAGTGAGTGTTTTATACCACCAAACCACGCATATCACATGGCGTTTCAGGCCATCCCGGTAGGCCTCCACCAGACAGGTCCACGGTAGCTGGACGGATCAGGACGTCCAGCAGCTACACCACCTGCTCCAGGGAGGGGGCTGGAGCATGGTCGTTTTTCACCACCACACTGGAGCCGAGGCCCGATGGGTAGAGATGTGGCGTAACAATGAAGCCGGAGGGACTACGATCCTCAGCGAGGAATTGATCCGCTGCGGAGTGGCAGTCCGGGCGGACAATCCTCCAGTTTTCGACTGGGGGACGGATGGTGGCCGATGGATCGAACCAAACGTGGAGGAGCCATCAACGGACTCGGGATACGAAAGCGAATCTCATCACCTCGAGGGCGATAACGACCGGGATTCAGCAAACACAGAAGAAGATGTGAATTGAGAGGACTTCGAAATCGACGAAAATTGAAACAAAAATATACAAAAAATACCCGGAAATTTCGACAAAATGTAATTTCAAAATTATCTCATCTGTAAAAAAAAAAAAATAGAACAAACAAACAAACATGTACAATATATTATATACAATGGTAAAACTAGACATTAAGTAGAATAGAATGTAGAGCTTAATTTTTTTTTTTTTTACCACTGTATTGATAAATAAAAGATCAGACATGTAGGTAAAGAGCCGAGTACCCGTTATTTATAGTAGTAGAACCCTCGATGAAACTAGACTTAGATGGAAAAAAAAAATAATAATAATAATAATAATAAAAAGATAATAAATAAAAATAAAAAAAAATAAAAACAATGAGGATGATAAAAGTCCAAAAGAGTTAAAATTGAGAAAATTGAGAAAATTGGCAATAAGGATAAGAAACAAAATCAAATAAGAATCAACACCATAGGAAGCGACTACCAGTCAGAGAGAAAGAAAGAAAATAGTTTCAGCTCGGAGATCCTCGGTTCACCGGTTTACAGGTTCCCCTCGGATCGGGGGACAATGTAACGTACTGTCTATCTAATAACGCGCGGTGCACACACCAAGTCACCGCTACCGCGCGTTACGTACACCAAGGAAGACCGGCTTATACGCGGCAACTCATGACGCTCGGTACACACACAACAAAGCGCCGCTACCGAGCTCCACCCACACCATTAGGACGGCACATCGGTGACCAAGTCCCGTTATTCCGTCCGAAAAATACAAGCAACGGAGTATTAAAAGACCAACGACGATTTTTAAAAGAAGGACCAGTGGGCTACAAAACATGGGCTAGAGGACGACCACCAGCTATAGTTATACAAAAAGCACAGCCTCCGCCAGCCGGAGGGGAGACTGGTATAAAAAGACCAGAATTTCGGCACTCGGGGAACAGTTCTGTTCACAGGTCCCGCCAACGCAGAAGTCCAGCTGCCAGGAAGGAAGAACGAGCCCTCATAATATGCAAGCCGCCCAGATACCAATGAAGCCCAGCTGTGGTACCTGATGTACATTTAAACGGGAAGCAGCTGAGTCGGTGCTGCGTTAGAGGCCAACGCACCGCAGACCCAAAACATCAACAAAGCGGTCTCTCTCTGGTAGCCAAGGATAGAGCGAGCCAACCGACTACGCTCTCCAACACAAAAGATCTCCACATATTCTGAAAAGCAGAGATATAGTATCACCACTGAAATTACATGATAGCATAGAGAATAGGATCGGAAGATAATTTAAGTATAAATAAGGAATCCAAATTAAAATTAGTAAATCTCCAGGAAAATATAAAAAGGCGTACGGCCCTAATATCGCGGCGCATGCACTAGAAATGCATCCCACTGACGCCGGATCGTAGCGGCGGTCGGGTGGACGCGTCAGTCGACCTTTAAAAAATATATCAGCAGGAAACTCCACTCCCACCAACGGGCCTGTAGCGAGTATTGAACGACTCAGTGGTAAACTCAAGGCTAGTCTAGATTCTATGAGCGGCAGCCGGCTAGTTACCGACGGTACGCATGCTAAACTGTTTACCTAGGGAACGCAACGAAGAGATAAAAATTATAGAACGACGCGTATTTTTCCTTCATAAATTCAATATTCTTTACCAAAAATCTTCACATTAGGAATTATATCATTATCAACATAGTGCATATTGTTAATCATAGGTTATATTTTTATGCTCATAAATTCTTTAAATTCACCCGCGGACACGATTATAAATTCACTCAAGTGCCCGGGAATAATTGATTGTAAGGCGCGTGGTAGCCATAATACCAAGAGGAAAGGGTTAGATAATTGAATTTTCTATTTATTTTTTATGTATCACAAAATTCTATCTTTGTCTTTCTTTGAATAAATCCTACTTTTACCTACTACAAAAGCCTAAAATTACTTTCCTTCCTGCTCGAGTCCGAACAAGCCAACTAAGGGCAATGTTAACGCTTAATACCATTACAGTGTCAAAGCAGTATGTTTACCATATGTCTAAGCTTGGTTCATGACGTTTTGGTCATGTCCCAATCGACCAGAATTTACTACTGGAGCCATCTCTTGAAAAACAGCGGGAACTTAGTTGCGCACCTAATAATTCCAATTCTATCCGAAAATCTGATTTGGTAAATATAAATTTATGAAAACGTTATATTTAGGAATGCGCAGAAGATGTAGTACATTTAACCGGCTCGACCTTCGACTTGGCTCGTCGCTGATCAAATTTGCTCGAGCTAATCTCAAGTAATTTGGGTATTCGAGTTGATGTACGTGTCTGTGCGTACCACAAGAAATTTACAATTCATATTCGAAATAATTGCTAAATCCAGCGGAATTTGGAATTTGTTTTCGCTATAATTGAATAGAACCTCGCAAAACCTGTTAATTGCTTTGGAATGTTCAATTGTTTCGAAATAAATTACAAATTCCTTCTGAAAATCATCGCGCGTCATATACAAGACGTTGATTCCGTAAAATAAGTGGACGGTGGCATGATTCCGGAGGTCTATATCAGCAGGGACATTATTTTTTACGATCAGGTCAAGATCTTCATTATTGTCAGTGTCCAGATCATTCTCTTTATAGCTTTCAATGTCTAGAACTAGATACATGGAGTGGTACCTTAACCAGACCTTAACCAAAAATTGTCAGTGTCCAGATCATTCTCTGTATAGCTTTCAATGTCTAGAACTAGATATATGAAGTGGTACCTTAACCAGTTAGTGGACTGCGGTATTGGGCGGCCTTGATTAATTTCAAAAGTATTGAAACATTTATATTCTAAACACAAGTTCGGTGCACGAAAAATAATATACCCACAAGGTAGAGTAAAAAATAACGTTCATTAATTACGATTTGAAAAGATGCAAAAATTATTGTTCAGAAAGCGCCAAATGTCAAAGCGATAGCACGCTGTGGTAGACCAATATAGTAGCGAGAACCGAGGTAAAAGCAAGGAGAGAGGCACTCATGATACCTCGCATTCATTCCACAGTGTCGGCAATACAGTCTGCGTCTTATCATGCGTCCATTCAGCTGTGTGTTAAGGCGCATCCATTCGAGATAATTTTAACAGAAAGTCTTAACCTAAAAAAAATTTTCCGATCTGATCAGGGCCGAATTTTGCGTTAACTGTTATAAATGTATACCAAGTCCGCTCGCTAACTTCGTATACATTTATACTGCCCTCTAATGACGAATGCCGGCGGCATCGTATACTGCGTCTTTTCTGCAGTTCTTGATAACTATCACTGTCAGTGAGAGCTTTTCTCTTGTTTGCGTAAGCTAATAAGATTTTATTGAACATTGGAACGTATACAATCTCACAGTTACAATACCGTTTCCGCTGAACCGTCTTATGAGTGGTGCGTGTACAGTTGAGGCGTATCGGTTTATTGATGCTGTATCCAGTTGCAATGTATAAAGTAGGGTTGTGTTAAGTTGACGATATGGAAAGTCATTGATGTGTTCTGTTCCGCCATGCCAAGTTGGCAATGTGTACAGTTTTTTCATTTTTAATCTAGTGCAATTTAGAAAAACTATTCGGTTTTGCGTCGGGTTCCGTAGAAACGGCAAAATGCCGACAGGGCCTATTACTCCATGTCGCCTGTTGGGTTATCTCCGAAAGCATGCCGTCATCGACTTAGCTTATGAAAGTAACGTGTGTATGTGTTGGACCTCCAACGTGCAAACATTTATACCTCGACAACATATAGAAGAATCGAGCTGACATTTAATACCTGAGTAAAGCGGTCTTTGATCTTTGTATTTTTCGTCAAAATATATGCAGATGTCATATTTTATGGTACTTTGAATTTTTCGAAAAAAGCATGTACACACTTTCGCAAATTTTAAGCAATCGCGATGACTCGATCTTTATAAATGATGTAAAGCTCAACGATATTTGGTAATACATTTGTACATAATCTACAAAGAAGTTTGGATTTTATGAAACTTCGAATAATTGATGTCATCGATCTCAGTGCTGAAAGTTTTGATTTAGAGAAGGTTCAGAGGTGTTTGGTACAAAGTTTTACAAAATTTGCGGCCACCGAACCTTTCGCAAATCTTCAGTAAACTAGATATAAGTACTCACACATACTTTATATTGTTTAAAGATGTTTCGTTTAAAATAGGGTCGAACCCAACAGTTCCTAATTCTATAGAACATTGAATTTTCTTATTCGAGATTGCTCTATCTCGAAGAAATGAAAGAACTGTAATCCAAGAATGAGCTTGGGTGTCGAGTTAATATTTGTTACACAAGAGCGGATAGTTCTATTTTTTTAATTTCCGGCGTCGAAAATTTCGTTAAGCTTTAGTCTCTACCATTTTTTTCGAACGGATGCAAAGTAGGATTTTGTATTGTGACGTAGTCACAATCCTCCAAGACATCAGAATAAAACAGAATAAGATAAGAATAAACAAAAATACCAACAAACCAAAATCATAGATAATATCTGGAAAGGGGTCAAAAGGAAACAAAATAAAATTAAAAAACACGAATTTATATAAAAAGAATCATTTATTCATAAATAAATTTGATCATAAATAAATATTCATAAATCATTGAGACCATACGTGAGAAAAGATAATAGTCTCAGCAGAACACAGTAGACCCCTCGAAACAGGATGAAGCCTGCCACATTCCTTCGCTGCCGAAAAATAGCGGGTCAGCGACCGGCTGGCCTCGCTCTGGCAGTGAGGGGATGTAGGGGCAGGATGGCGGGGCGAGCTGAAACAAAAGAAATTATATGAGACAATAGACAAAAGGAGCTAAAATAAGAGAGTGGGAAAGAAGCGAAAGTATAAAAGGCAGCTTAAAACCGAGGAGAGCTCTCTTATACGTTTCAACATTCGACAAAGTCAGAACTCGCTGGTGCAAAGTAGTAGAAAATTTACTAAATTCGGAAATTTCATATTAAATCTAAAAATTCTAACAGAAAAGGGTGTGAGTCAGCCCTACAAATTTATTTGAACATTAACAGATAAAAAAAAAATACAGTGCAAATTAGTGGAGGAACAGATATAAAGATTAATAGCGGACAGTATTGGACCGGTTGAATAAAACAAGAAATATTCTAAAAAGCCGGATAAAGAAGAGAACGTTAGTGCCATTAAGATAAATAATTAGGGTTTAGTTTAGAAGATTTAAGCGAATAGTATAAGATGGTTTGGGTAGAATAATTAGAAGTAAGTACAGATAGTTATAAGAAGTATCCTGAACGCAGCGCATCGATCCACGAGAAAGACTCGCTTATGGTACCGATGGCTTTCTAATTTGTACACTGGGAGAGAGGATAGAAAATGAAATAGAAATTAATAGTGTAATAATCAAACTATTAACAGCAGCAAGAAAAACTACAACACAAGGACAGGGTACGGTCAAGTGGATTTCATGCTAAACCACCGTTTGAAACAGGAGAGACTTTCGGAGTGAGAATTTGAAATACAGCTCAGAAAATAAATTAATAAATAGGTTTAGGAGGGCATTTGTGAGCCCGATTCATAGAAACTTAATTTAGAATTTTAAGACATCTAGGAAGATAATTAGGCGAAAAACAATTTCAGTAGTTGTGTCAAGCGCGTCGCATGAGGAAGACACCACTAAATAGAGAGAAAGGAGAAGAGAAAGATAAATCAAAAAGACCAACTCACCAAGAGCGAAGAAGAACCGGAACATCTTGGTCCACTGCTAAAGATTTTGGGGAGGAATCCATCAACGACCATATGAAAAACTGACAATTACTGGGAATACTAATCCAGTAGCTGTTATTATTCCACACCTAGTAAATATCACTCGCGAACCAGGACCACGATCACCCCGGAAAGACACGACCGGAACACACGGAAACGGCACGAATACAATAAACAAACAGCCGAACGCGGAACAACAAGGAAAACAACGCTTCTTAATTATTAAAACAAAACGACGCGTACACGGTCACAGACCCGACGTCCATAACGGCTGACCGGCGCGCCAGCAACAACGACGCAAGCCCAGCAGACAGCACGTCAGCAGCCAGGCGGGAAAAAGATCAAGACGGCTGAGCTCGATACAGCCTAGTTGAGATATCCACCGCTCAGCGCAGGAGTCGAGAATCTGATAACCTCACGGGTAAAGAAGAACGTGGAACCATCCGAGCAATTAAACATCACTGAGAAATTGTACGGTTAAAGGCGCCAAAAAGGCTCACAACACAAAAATTCTATGAAACTTATTAAATAAACCTTACTTATACCTCCAATAGAAGTCTACAATTAATTATCTTAGTGTTCGAGCCCGAATTCTTCCCCTCAGAAGAACAAAATTTAATGCTAACGTGAAAATACCGTTACAGTATATTGCGTCCTCATTATTATCCATTTTGCACACAGCTTCATCTATGAAAAAACTAAAATTGATCAATACACTTGTTCATAGTGGCTTTGTGAATGAGTGAAAATAATAAGGAAGCGATGTGTAAGGTTCTACATTGCATCCTTTTTTATTTGCGTTATTTAAATCATTGAAATTAGTCAATTGAACTCAATCCAAACACAATTCGCATCTCTCTAAAAATGATACATAGTAACGAAATACAATGATTGCTGGTAATGATATACATTCGAAATTTCGCCTTAAATGGCAAATCGATATTCAAAACAAGAAATACAATTTCAGCTCGAGATTTGTTTGTAACGACAATATTTTTCTTTGCAGAGAGCGATTGCATTGTAATTACAGCAATGATACAGTGGACCATTATGAAAATAGTATTGAAGCTGTATGTGACGGATCAGACGACTGGTGTTTCCACTAAATTGGCCCTCGAACTGGAGGATATTATAACGACTTTTGATTGGCAGCCTATTTATTTCAAATTGAAAAATAAAATAACAACTGCCACCATTTGTCATTACATAACGTATGATTACTTATTTCCTAGGCCTAATGAACTGAATGAAAAAATCTATTGGGATAAAAATTTAATGACTGATTCATTTTATTGATTTGGTATGCAGGAGAATGCCGCAGGATCAGCACTGGGAGCTAGGTGATTACGCTGGATTGATAATGTCTGGAAGAGAAAGCAGTCCAGAACTGATCGATGATACCGGATTTTTCAGTATTACTCTAACCACGGCACAGTCCGGAAATGTACACACTAGGTGGGGTGCTCAGAGGCATCAGAAATCACAGAAGGTATCATATAATATCCAAACGCTTATTATATAACTCTCAAAGAAAATAAGAGGTAGACATTAATTGACAATTTTTACTCAGTTGGTCTGTGCAATAAATTTGATAAATGAAGGAATTGTAAGTATTTTGTGGATTAAAAAATATTGATTATTCAACACTCTGCATAAATAAAAATTTCGTTTTAGTAAAAATTTGGTACTGCAGGAAAATTGATCTTACTAACTTTTATTGAAATTTCAGACGCATGCGAAAAGCGATCGATCGTTTCTAACGGAAGGTCACATCACAGAAGTAGACGTTCATATCCAAATGGTGGACGTAATACTTCCACTTAGTACACTCAACAAGTTTGTGCAGCTCGTGAAACCGTTTATGCAGACTGATCAGGCCATTACTAAACATTGTGCATCCGACGATATTAGCGCCACGCCATCGTTCATAGGTCGTGAAAAGTTGAAGAAGACATCATTACCGTTGATTTACCTGGAATTTAAGGGGATGAACCTGATGATGCCGACGGCTGGTAGCATTGGTCACGAACTCCAACACAATTTATTAATAGTTCAGGTATTTTTCTCTTATTTTATTCTCATCCTTTTAAAATATTGTATTTCGGACTTAAGAGGTAGCGAGACGTCCTTATTCCACCCACGAGTGCGAAAGCCTCCCTGGATGAAAATGAATATTCACTAGCCAATTTTGACCCTAAAATTCGACCAAAAAAAAACAGAACACTAACCAATCTCTATACAGAGTGTATACAAGGGTTGTCTGAAAAGTTTCTGACCTAACAAAGATACAAGACAATTTTTCTTCGAATTTATTTTTATTTCTCTACATAGTCTCCTTGTAAGTATATGCACTTCTCCCAGCGATGCTCCCATCTCTTCAACCCGTCCAAATAGTATTTGGCGTCTTTCTCTGCAAAATAGTTGTTTACGAAGGTGATGGTCTTCTCATTCGACGAAAATCTCTATCCCCCGAGCGCAATTTTTAGCTTAGGGAACAAAAAAGTCGCTTGAGGCTAGATCTGGTGAGTAAGGAAGGTGGTCAAACAGTTCAAAGCGTAATTCATAGATTTTCGCCATGGTAATCGCTGAGGTGTGAGGCAGCGCATTGTCTTGGTGGAGCAAGATTTTTTTTTCTGCAAATATGGCTGTTTTTCCACAAGTTCTGCCTTCGGTTTCTCAAATAATGATGCGTAGTATGCTTCTGTAATGGTTTTCCCTTTTTGAAGATAATCGATTGAGATAACTCCATGACTGTCCCAGAACACAGTCGCCATCACTTTCCCAGTCGAAGGAACAGCCTTTGCCTTTTTTGGAGCTGATGCCCCCTTGGCAGTCCACTGTTTTGACTGTATTTTTGATTCTGGGGTGTAATGGTGTATCCAAATTGCGTCAGCAGAGAGTTGGAAATGTTCATTCGAACACGTTTCTGGTCCAAAGTGACCAAACGCGGCACCCAATGCGCGGACTCTCCTATCTCTCTAACTTTAATTCGACAGTTGTCTAGCACCATTTGGTGAACTTGAGCAATGTTATCGTTAGTGGTTCCAGTTTTTGGACGTCCCGAACGTTCATCGTCAACCAAGCTGGTACGGCCACGTTTAAATTAAGCTGCCCAAAATTTCACGGTGGTCAATGATGGTGCAGAGTCCCCGTACACAGCGTCTAACTCGTTTTTGATTTTTGTAGGCGTATTGCCTTTCAAAATAAATATTTAATGACAGCTCGATACTCGATTTTCCATCTTCACAAAACCACTTACATCGACTCCCTCTAACGAATGTCAAATAACAACTTCGCGTCCAAAAAGACTGAAACTTCGGTGACTACTTTTCAACGCATGCGTAAATACACTCCCCCACTTTTGTTGACGAGTGCTGCCATCTTAATGTTAAGTACACTGTGTACGGTTTGGATCTGCAGAAACGAGCCACTGCCGCGTCTGGGTGCGAGATCAGCGAACTACGCATGCTCCAGGCGTATGACTGAGAATCTCAGCTACTTTTGCTTCATCACAGAAAAAGTTTTGAAAATATATTTTTTTCGAGGCTTTAATGACAGAGTGTTAAGTGCCAAGACAACAAGAATCCATATTTAGGAAAAAATATTCCTGTGTGTGTATTTAAAAATTTTTTTTAGCGTTAAGGGGGGAAAAGGGTCGGAAAATTGGTTTTTTTTCTTTTTTTTTCTGATACTACAACTTATAAGAAATATTGTCAGAAAATGTGAAGTCATTGGGAGCAAAACTTTTCGAGTTATAGACAATTGAGTCTCCGGGCGCTCGGTCTCCCTTGACCGTCATGAGACTTTAATCGCGTTTTTCTTAAAACTTTTTAATTTTAAGTCCGTAGTCAAAATTTATCGAAAACGTTTGGACCGATTTCGCCTAAACTTTGCACACTTCTTTTACATACCAAATACTCGGTTCTGAACGAAGGATTTTTTTTTTCAATTACAACTTATTTTTTAATTGAACATAAAGAGCAATTTTTAGCAAAAATCAGAGTTTTTTGATTGCACCTTTACTAAAAATTAAAAAATGAATATTTTGTTAATTCCTTCGTTCAAATCCAAGATAAACTTATGTACTAAAGAAATCTTTTTGGTTTTTTAATTTCGGATGAAGCAATCATGAGTTATCCTGACTACCGCATGCAAACTTTTTTTAAGGTGACTCGGTTCTTACCACTACCACTGGCTTATTTTTCAATATTTTTAAATGAAAATTTAGCAGAATATTCTTAGAATAATGCTTAATAATGTAACAAATTAAAAAAATATTAACTAATAAGGTACTCTGAAAAAAAAATCACAAAAATATGCTTTTTTTGTATCAGACCCTTTTCCCGCCTCAAATGATTTATGCACCGTGAGTTGACGCATCAATCCGTGTATCGGACTTCCTTTATTGACCTTTATCTAATCACCGTGGGACCGCCGCTAAACATAACTTCGCGGGGGTGGTCGCAGCTGTAGCTCTTTCTCTGTTGATGTCATCTGTTTCTTCTGATTTTTTTAATGAGAGACAACCATTGCCGCTGTTACCCTTCTTCTCTTTTCTTCTTCTTGGCGTAACTTCTTCAGTACCGCTGAAGCGAAACTGCTAGTTGCCGTCCAGTTCTCCTCCGATTTCATCATGTGCTCCACTATTGTATCTGGAGCCGGCCTTGTCTTTAATCCTTCCGCCAGTTTTTTTTCTCTCGTCCCGGAAGCGTGGGCATCGGCAAAACATGTGTTCGGCATGTTCCGGTTCTCCACATCTAGCTGGACACTCCGGAAATTCTTCGTAGCCGAACCGTTGGAGGTAGGCTTAGAAGCAACCATGTCCTGAAAACATTTACGTCAGGTAGTAGTTGACCTTCTCGCGTTTGCGGTTCATCCAACCACCCAACTGAGGAATTAGACGGTGTCTACCTCTTCTTCGCAGATGCGTCCCACTTCTACTGCCAGTGTAGCAAGCTGTTTTGTTCGATTTGGTTCCTCTATTCATCTCGGCGCCCAGCTAATGAGTTCTGCTGATGATTCAGCGACCATCTCTCTTCGGCCACGATTTCAATGGGAACCATTCCTGCAAGGACACACGTCGGATCTTCTGACACTGTGCGGAATGTGCAGGAAACCCTTAAGACACTGAGCCGATAGACCGCTGTCGCCATCCGTCGGTACTTTTCCATTGTGAGAACGTCTGCCCAAGTGGCCATGTCGTTCGTCAGGACAAAAGTGACCTCTGATGATAGTAGCTTCCTTCTCTCCTGCCTTGACCAGTCTATGATCGGCATAGGTCGCGCTAGCGTCGCTCCTACGTTGATTGCCCTCGCGACGGCGTATTCAATGTGTTGCCTAAAGCTGAACCTTGTATCGATCTTCAGCCCCAGGTACTTTTGACAGGGTTGGGATGTAATTTTATGCTGTCCTACTGTCAGTTCCTTTGTCTCCATCACCTTTCTGCTAGTGATCAGCGCAGCCTCTATCTTGTGCTTATTCAGTGCTCGATCTCATCGTAGATCTCCTCGAAAATCCTGTTGACTACCTCCAAGTATTTCACGACGATACCATTGCGGCATTATCTGCGAAGGCCACTATTTATGCTTCATGGCGGTGTCAATTTCAGCAGGTCGCCGTCCATAATATTCCAGAGAAGTAGGCTGAGTACAGAACACTGGGGTATACCTCCTGTGGTTCTATACTCTTAAGGACCATCCTCTGTATCGAACTTTAGGAACCTGTTACCAAGGTAGGGATTGATCATCATTTTCAAGTAAAGTATCACGTCCAGCTTATCCAACACAAGGCAGATGTCACTTGACTTGGCTGAATTGGCTCCTTTCCATCTTGTGCTCGAGGTTGCTTCTCTTTCTTTATTGACCACGTGGTTTATGGCGTCTAGTATCGATCTCGATTTTCTGAAGCCGTATTGGTTTTTTGCCAAGGAGTTTCCAATAGCGGCCTCTATTTGATTGGCCTCTAATCGTCCGGCAGTATTTTACCCTTTGGTCAAAGACCAAACCCGGCCGCCTTAAGAGCAACATGGGAGATGCTATTCATTTCCGATGCCTTCTTGTTACCCACTTTGCTACATGCTTGGATCAGCTCCTGCTGTGCAACAGACGGGATAAATTTATTCTCTTCAGGTTCTATCTTGTAGTTCAGCTCTTCTTGTTGGGGGTAGAGGCTTGAAACTATCGCCTTCAGTTGGTCTGGGCAGATAGGTTGCTGTCTTGACTACCTCTTTAGGCAATTCATGACCACCCTATAGGGTCTGCCCCAGGGATCGTCCTCGACTTCACTGACAGGTTCGGTCCAGCTCTGTCTTTTGCTTTGTTTGATTTTCTCTGTTAACTTGGCTTGTGCCGCCTTATATGTTTCGCCTCCCGATCTGGGTAAGTGTTCCTACCCCTGGCTAGCAGGACTAGCCTTCTAGCTCGGTTGTTCTCTGTCGTAGTCTGGCAATTGCATCACACCACCAGTATAACGGAAAATGAGGATTTTGGCCTCCTCTCCTCGGTATCGTAACACACCTTTACTACCCTTTTGATCATTCCCTGGGCCTTTTGGCCTCTGCGTTGTGATTTTCCATTTCGCTGCTGTCCAAAGTCTCGCGAAATACTTCTGCATGGAACATGTTCACTTTCCAGCTAAGGCCTTTCGTTCTACCCAACGGCCGTCGCTAACATTGTTGCCGCGATACTTTACATGTGAAAGCACGATGGTCGCTATATGTCTATATACCCATTACCTGCCAACGTATATCGCCCTCTATTGTTGAATAGGACTAAGTTTAATACAGCCAGTGCTTCCAAAAGTGCTTGACGTCTCTTTGCCGTTCTTTTGCTGCCCCGGTCCAATTCCCAGACATTGGTGTTTTCCGCAATAGCGTGTGAAATCCGTTCCTTGGCATCGTTGACCTGCTGGTCCAGCATTCCCTCGAAGTTCTCTAACATCATGCTTGGTGAGGTGTAGCAGCTGTAAAAATAAACTCCGATTATTTCTAAAGGGGTACTTGTCGCAAACCCTGATAACGGCTTTGCCCGTTATATCTACTTCCCAGGGTTGGTGATCGAGGTTTCTATCTGACTCCAAGATGATCGCTACGTCCACCTTTTTCTCCCGCATAGTCTGCAGTAGCAGGTCTTGTGCTGCTTCACAGTGGTTACGATTCACTTCCAGAAATCTCATTTGCGCAAAAATACTTGTTTTACTATACTAGGCAACGTGCTGACAAGCATCCTTTCCTTCTTTGCCCCTGCACAATGCGCAGCAAGGCCTGCAGTGCAGTTTTCGATCTCGTGACGACTCAGTTCTCAGACAAATGCCCACATTGCCCGCACTTGAAACATTTGCTTGGCCTTATTATCTCTCGAATTCGACAGACTACTCAACCAACGCGAATGTTCCCTATGTTGTTAGCTTTTTCGCCACCTTTGCTGGTAGTGTCACTACTGCTGTTTTAGTGCCAACATACGCTTTTCGTATGGACTTATTATCATTCAGGGCATGATGGCTTGAGGGCATCGTAGATCTCTTCCTTCATCGTGACTTCGTTGAGGTCCTTAATCTCAACTGAGGTCTGTTGCAATCTGCTTTTTATAGCGCAGCCTAGCTCAAGGCAGTCTTAATGGCGGGACAGAACTGTGCTGTTATATCCTGGCTTGCTTTGGTCAAGACAAGGATGATGTCTACTGGTTTTTTCGCCGCTTCGACCGTACCTTCTCCTAGGTGGTACCTTTTGCATCTGCAGTCGGTTCTGCGTGGGTTCGGGCGGTGATTTCTCCTTGTATTTCCTCTTTCTTTTCGCCTTACGAAACTCAGCCGAAGGCGGTGTGCGCGTCTGCCTGGCACGTCCTTCCGAATGATGTCGAATGCGTCGCATGGCCATCACATCAACGAATGTCTTCAGTGAGGTCTGCGGGGGGTGCAGCATTCTTTAGTGCCGGTGCTGTACCGGCCTTCGTCCCGGGTCCATCTTTCTCTATTCTCCGTACCCTAATATACAAGGTGCTCATGTAGTTGGCTATTTCCCGGATTTTATCATGGACGTTCTTTTTTCCATTAACGAAGCCTACGAGCTTGGTGATCTGAGTACCTAGCTTTTTGAGCTCTTTTTCGAGTGTCTTTTTCTGCATTTTTATTTTTTCTTTCTTTTCACTTGGACCAGAGTTCGACACCGAGACCAAGCGGTTCACCTCTATGTTACTGCGGTCGTTTGATGACGACGTCCGGGAGCCCGCTTTCTCACCCCTGTCAGACACCGGTACTAGGGGTCTGTGCCCCTGCACCGTAGACTTTTTCATCCATGATCAGTTTTTCTTCGGGGTTCCTTCTCCTAGGTTTGTTGCAGGGATTTCCTTCTCCTTCACACCAGTTTTTGGTCCGCGGGGGTCTTCACCTCAATCCAACGACGTTATCCATGATGGACTGCGGCGTTGGACCTTTCCAATCCGCCTATCTACAGCACTCATACGAGGTCGCAATCGGACTTCCTCGCGCGTAGCATACTGTACTTTTTTTCCGACTTCGTTGAAATGACCACATTGTTATGCCTGCAACAGCGTTATTATTGTTACAATCAATGTAAGTAAATGAAATTTAGTGACAACACGGTCGCTCCGCTCGCGCTATAGGTTATGTTGCGAAGCGTTCAGAGTCGAAGTCCCGGTGGTGGCTTGGGAAGGGGGGGGGGCCTGCACGAAAAAAATTTTTAGTCAACTAAATAACAAGCCGTGATCGGTATCGTTAAATGTCGAAAATTGGAAATTTATAAAGCATGGAACGTTTTTGGCTGAATTTAATTCGTAAGATTGATGATCAAGATGCTATATCCCATGTACAATTCCAAAAAAATTCGTTGGATATTCCGTACGAAAGCGTATTTTTATTATTAGCACGATGTCTACGAGTGTCCTTCGATCTCGGTCTAATGGCGCCACCCGAGCACCTTATGTTTTTCGCTGAAGCAGTCAGTTTTTGCCTTAGGGTAGAAAAGTATCCTTTTTTGCCCTAAGGTAGAAAAGTAGCCTTTTTTGCCACTACGGTAGAAAAGTAACAGCTGTCGCTCAAGTGCGTATGTGCACTAGTCCTAGCTCGAAAAATGCCACTTTCGGTCCGTGTTGCACGCGTGCTATGTGGTCATTTCAAGGCAGTCGGAAAAAAATTATTTTTGCTCTAACTTTCGTAAATTTTCATGTATAAAACCAAAAGTGGGCATACAAATTGGCTAGGAGACAAGGGTACTTGGTTCGAGAGGAGCGGCAGCAGTGAGCGGTACCTTGCCTTAACGACGCCGTGGGGCGCTCAGTCATCTTGACTTCTTACTCTTTCAAACGCCGTAACGGTTGCCTCGAGCGTGCACTTAACTCAGTTACCTCACTTTAGTTTGCCGCGTGTGCTTCTCAAATGCTCGTATTTTCTCATTTCACATTCTCAAGTGCGTGCAAATCCAGTCAGCTTAGCTCAACGAAAATTTGAACTCAAGTTAAACGCTGTTGTGTGATTAGTGCAATTCGGTACATTATCATCTCGTGCCACGAGTTGAGTACGAGAGCAGTGTTCACGAGGCTCGAAAACGAAGAGCAACAATCTTCAATGAACACAACGACCCAACCAGGACCCCAAGAGATGAATGATGTTGTGTCGAAGCTGCGGAAGGCGAGAGGAACGTGGGCGAGGGAAAAGCTGTCCGGCGATACAGCCAAAACCGCCAATACCCGCAGGACGCTGTCTGCTAAGATCCGAGCTACACACTATCGAGCGATGATCCAGCGAGGCAATTGCCGTCACCTACCGACACACTACCGAAGCCGTCCACCGTTCCGATCGCCAACTAAAGCCGACGTGCGCATATCTCTCTCTCTCTCTCCGACCTCAGCCAATCACCGACGACCGGCCCCGAGGAAGAAGATTACGACGAAAATCTCCAGAGCTTCGAGCCGAGTGTTCCCCGCGATAGCACGTGTGCGTGTATCATCGGATCATTATAGTACCTTTCAATAGTGTGTGGTTTTAGTGGTTGGATTTATTCCATAAGTTTTTGTTTGAGTTTTCCCTACCCGTTGACCCCTGTTTCTGTCCCCCTCGATTAGTATTCATTTGAGATTAATTAAAGACATGTGTTTGGCGGTATCGACATTATGGAGTCATGAATATCTGATTAGATATGATTAGAGTGTATCTGATTAGATCATTGAGTGTCCTGTTTCCTTCAAATCCTTCGTTCAGTGCCTTATTAGCTTAATTACCAATTATCCCCTCCCCCTCCATGAAGAAACGGAGGTAATATTAAGTAGCCATCGAGGTTGGAAATTCACTTCTCGGAGATACCCCCTTGTCCCCCCCCCCAAGCTAGTCGTTCAGTTATTGAGTACAGTCCATTGCTTCAAGTAAATGGAGCTTCGCCGTTACATAGCTGGCGCTCAAATCAACAGTTCGAGTCATATTTTCGCTTTATAAATTAAGCTTTATCTCCGTGCTTTATCCAGATTAATTAATTAATCAATATGCGGTCATATGTTTCTTTAGAGTGATAAATCATAAGCGACAATGTTATTGGCTAAATTTCTATGATGGAATATTTTTGGCAGTTCGCAACCCGGTTAGAGTCAGCGCCGCCTGGATCCCTGTGTTATCGATCTCAGAAAGATCTCTAACAATCGAATCATTAATTATTTGTCAGCTCTAATTGCCTCACTCATTCATTAAGAATTAATGAGGCAACCAGACCTGACGATTTTTATATTCTAAAGAAATCGTGAAAAAATATTGCCACAGCCCGGGTTCGAACCGGGAACTCCAGAATTCTAGCCTGGTACGTTACCAATTACGCCACCGCAGCTCTAGCAACATCAATTCACGATCTCTATTTTTTAATGTCGGGGGTTAAACTTTATCCAGATTAATTAATTAATCAATATGCGGTCATATGTTTCTTTAGAGTGATAAATCTTAAGCGACAATGTTATTGACCAAATTTCTATGATGGAATATTTTTGGCAGTTCGCAACCCGGTTAGAGTCAGCGCCGCCTGGATCCCTGTCTTATCGATCTCAGAAAGATCTCTAATAAAATATTCCATCATAGAAATGTGTGTGTGTGTGTGTGTTTGTTTGTTGAATGTTAAAAAAGTCAGAGGGTGTGCAATTCATCTAGGTTGCCTGGTATTGTACGAGCTGTGTTAAAGAAATAACGGAAATTTTCGTTTTTTGGAAAGAATTTTATTTATTCGTCTACAACAATGTTATCCCTTTCAAAATAGCACCCATTAGATATTATACACTTATGCCAGGGTTTTTTCCAATCCCCGTAACAGTTTTGGAACTTGTTCTTTGGGATAGCTTTCAGCTCTCTCAGCGATGCGTTTTTAATCTCATCTATGCTTGCAAAACGATGGCCCTTTAAGGTTTCTTTTTAGTTTCCTGTCTTTAGTTTTGAGAACAAAAAAAGGTACACGGAGCCATGTCTGGTGAATATGGAGGCTGCGGCATCATTACAGTGTTGCTTTTTACCAGAAAATCACGAACAAGCAATGAAGTGTGAGCAGGTGCATTATCGTGGTATAGAAAGCCATGAATTGTTTTGCCATAAATCCGGGTATTATGTCGGATTGCTTCACGCTAACGGCGTTAAACTTGTAAGTAATACTCCTTATTGGCCGTTTGACTTTGTGACAAGAACTCATGGTACAATATGCCTTTGAAATCGAAGAACACAGTGAGCATAACTTTCACATTTAACCGCACTTGTCAAGCTTTTTTTCGGTCTTAGCGATCCAGAATGCCTCCACTGGGACGATTTAGCCTTAGTTTCGACGTCATATCCATAAACCCATGTTTCATCACCTGGCATGATACGTTTCAGTAGTTCTGCATCGTTGTTGACTTCATTTAGCGACTCCTAAGCAACTTGCATTCGCCGCTGTTCAAAACCTCCGGAAAAATTTCATGACACGAGCCAATTGATATGCCAACATCATCAGCTACTTCTCTGATTGTGATTCGGCGATCATTCGTAATAATTTCTTTTACTTTTTCCACATTTTCATCGGTTTGTAATGTACTGGGGCGTCCAAGATACTCGTCATCTTCAACGTCTTCAACTCATGCATGCTCTATGCTCACAAGATGATGCCTCGCGTCATGTGGTATAGCTCACAGGCATACTCTACCGATGTATAGAAGCAGTGCACTCAAGCGCATCTTCTATCACCTTGCGTCCTCGATCGAAGCTCACTCAAGCGGCCAAATCTACTAGTGTGGTCCCAGTGGGATGACCACTCACAGGACTCATAGTCCATCCCTGGCGGCGAATCAAAACTCATGCGAATTGTGACGCACGTCCGCTCTCATGACGCTCAGCCTTGTGGTCGACGGATGTAGTCATTGTTCGTTCTCGAAATCGTTTGCTCAAGTAAGCACGCGTCACCTCACTTTTTCATTTCACTTACAAATAGTCTCACTCATTTCGACCAACTCAGAAATGTAATGTAAGCTCATTGTTTAATCACGTGTAGTTCAAATCAGTGCAAGAGCAAACCAAATACATTCACCACAAACTCAGCAACACTCACGAAACTGTCCACGATTTTATGCATCGTTGGTAGCGTAGCAGTCGCTCAGCCTCGCACCAGACAAAAGGAATTGTCGACTCACCAGTCCGACGTGTGGCCAGAATAACGAACTCTACATCAAATTGAATCAATAGGATCACCCACACGATTCAACGCGTCAACTCAACAGCCTGCTAGACGACTCATCACCAGTGCATCAACAGATACAGGCCAGAAATAATCAATTAAGTATTACTAATGTAGGGAAATCAGCTAACGCACGGCGATCGATAATCGCCGTGCATCAACCTGTTGCTACTGGTGTTGTGCTGCGCAGGTATGCTACTCAAGCGAGAGACCACGATCTCTCGCTTGACTTCGACGTCTCACAATCACGCGTTCATATAGCTCAGCACTCTTCAAAATAATTACACTCTCGTGAAAACCGCATAGATAGCATCTACCTCTGCTCTCACCTCGGAAATTTTCACTGCTTTTTTCGGATCTACTCAACCAAGATGTGCTTAACAGGACTCAAAATACTCAGTAAGCGTGCACCTTCATAACTAAATTCAATGTTGGTGAGGTGAGGAAATCTCAATTTGTGCATCCTCAAAAATCTCACCGCGTGGCATGCTTTGCAGCACGGGCTGCACCACTATTCACCTCACATAGTTCGGTACACAATTAATACAATTGTACATGCAACTCATCAAATCCACTTTAAATGTATTTGTGTAATTTTTTAATATATATTTTTTGTAGTAAAGCGAGTCAAGGTAGAATAAAAGACTACTTTCTCTACCTACATCTTCGGTCTGGTTATTTCACACCTGACGTGAGTGAAAACTCATTCCATTCCGATATATTACAGATTGAAGATCACCAGAGAATCCTCAACAACTGCTCATCAGGTATTCTTTTCATTGTTGTTAAATAATTCAATAAACATTGACTTATTGTTGTTAAAATTGAGTGCATTTAATTTCGTATATTTGTCACTAGGATCCTTAATATCCAGCCAGCCTGACCTGTCAACCCAGCGCATTCCGTGCTCACGCACTGTTCACTTTGCTCTCCGGTCACTGACAAGGAAAGGTACTTTGGTGTCCCCCTCCGATTTTAATGCAACTCACGTATGTTGTAGAGCATCGAAAACTAAAAGACACGTATTTTTTTTTATCGGCGGAAAAACATTTTTAAGGGGTGAAATCGCCCTCCAAAGTTAGGGGTGATTATGCAGTTTCACCCCTGAAAATGAATTTTTTTCTTCAACTTCACGTGGAATTTTTATTGTCTTCAATGAGGAGTATTTTGGTTTTTGTTTTATTAAAATCGGTTGACGCCTTCTGGGTGAAACTGCAAAATCACCCCTCGACATGCTATTTTTGAAGGGCGATTTCACCCCTTAAAATTGTTTTTCCGCCGATAAAAAAAAATACGTGTCTTTTAGTTTTCGATGCTCTACAACATACGTGAGTTGCATTAAAATCGGAGGGGGACACCAAAGTACCTTTCCTTGTGAGTTGAGATAATCATTCGACATATTACTATTACTCACTTGACATTATATCATTGCTGAAAGTATTACAACTCATGAACATCAGTCATCTTGACTCGTCTGACCAGTTGACCACTCGATGCACTCATTAATTTATTCTTAATTTTGTTGGTTTTTCATCTCAGATAAATTCATTAACTTTTGCATACATTTCCTAGTCCGTTAAGCCGGATGTAATTTAATCACTAGCATTATCATATACATAGCAGACTCACCAAAAGCAATATTTAACATTTCTAATATTTTGCTGCATTTTATTCCATTCTTACAGCAAAAGTTATTATAAATTCTCTGATCCATTTTCAAAATTGCCGATCCTACCAAAATACACGTGACCTTTTAGACAGCTGACAGTAGGCTAAATATGCAATATGGCTAACACAGTAGAGCAACTTATCAGACAAGTTTACCAACACAACAACGAAATAATCGCGCGATCGGACTAGTACAACACGTGAAATTACAAAATTCCCATTCTTTTTTAACATATCTCGTATACGAGGGTAGATGATTAACTCAGTGACTTTTTGAATTCCCCGCGTTGCAACTTGAAAAGCAATACTGCTTTCGTCAACTGCCATCTATCAATAGACTGCTGTCAAAATTTGAGAAAGCTGCGTCATTTAGTCTGTGTTTGACAGCCATTGAAAGGAGACAACCGCGTGAATTTTCGCGAAAATGAAAAAAGGTGAATTTCGTGTGCTCATCCAGCTTTAGTTTTTGCGAAAATAAAACCACCACTCAAACCAGGGATAAGCTTGATAAATACTATGTAACGGTATTTTACGTTATCATCACCCTTAAAGGGTTTTAGTTCGAACTCGAGCAGGGAGAAAATTAATATAGGCTTCAGTATTAGGTAAAAGTATGATTTATTAGACACATTAGACAGATAAATAATTTGTATGATAATAAAATATACTCCTTTTTAGTTTTGGTGATTATGCACCTTACAAAAAACTTGACCCGGGCTTACGCATGCCGTTATAATCGTGTTCGCACGAAGTAGGAGATTTTATATTGATTTATTTAAATATTGTCTTTAGTTATATGGTAGTATAGTTTCTACTATATCGGCTCTGTTATTATTCCTCGCCTTCGGAGGTAGCCTATTCTATACCTATATTGAGTGGACTGTAGTGAGGACAGAGCTCTCGCTCAAGCTCTCCTGGCTACGCGATCTACTCGCTGGTCCCGCCGCTGTTCCGGTGGAGGCGTCAGCGCGGTGCATCCTCTGTGCATCGGCACATCTGAAATGCGACAGGAGTGGCTCTAGCTAGTTTTTAGGATGTTTTTTAAGTCCCTATGGATTTAATATATTTTTTATCCATACCACTTGGTTTATTTTTGGGAGATCTTGTCGGCTTGGATACTCTGCTACTTGAATGACTGGTGGCTCAGTAGTTGACCTTGGAAGATGTTCGTTTTCCCTGGGCCAGAGATATCAGGCCTGGTCCTTGGAGTGATGCGGTTAAAGGTGTGTCTCCTTGGGTTGACTAGGTGGCCCTTCTTCAGCTGGATGGCTGGTCCTCTCTTTGGTTGGTCAGCTGGTCCTCCTTTGGTCGATTAGCTGGTCCTCCTTGGGTTGGTTAGCTGGTCCTCCTTTGGTAGATTCCGGATGCTGGCGAAAGTCTGTGAAGAGAATGCTCTCCGACTGTGGTATGTCGTGTCCTTTTATACCGACTTCCCCGCTCTTCTTCCCATTCTGCCGGTATAGCAGGGTATTACTAAATCTTCTAGTCGTCCTGTAGCCCATTTGTCCCGTTAATTTCCTCTTCTTGGTTATAGTGATTTAGCGTGTTCCTTTTAGATTGTTCTTCATACGTTTCTTGAGACTATAGTCTTACTGCTTGGCAGTATAACTATAGCTCGAGTAACGGTAGTTGGTCTTTATAGGTGTGCGTGCTGTGTGGTATGGATCTCTGTGTTTGTGTGTGTGGATCTAGCTGAGGCTAGTTATTCTGGCGGTACATTTAATTATGAGACGAATTTATCGTCTTAACTATCGGGACTCTGCACCATCAATTTGAATGATAAAGAAGTGGTTTACTAAATTTTGTTGTGGTCGCACAAGCACGAGTCACGCCGAACGATGTGAACCCCCCAATTGAAGTCACTATACTCACAACAATTGAAAAAATACACGACATGGTGTTGGCCGATCGGAGATTGAAAGTGCGTGAGATTGTAAAAGTCATAGGCATATCACATAAGTCAGTGGTTTTGATTTTAAAAGGTCATTAGGGGATGAGAAAGCCATCCGCAAGATGGGTGCAGCGTATGCTCACACTTGACCACAAACGCAATAGTATGACAACTTCAAAGGATTGTTTGGTGTTGTTCAACCGCAATCCGGATGAGTTTTTGCGCCGTTTCATGACCTTGAATGAAACATGAATTCACCACAACACACCGGAGACCAAGCAGCAGTCGAAACAGTGGGTTTCTCCGGGCGAATCGGCGCCGAAGAAAGCCAATGTGGGTCTGTTGGCCAACAAGTTCATGGCGACAGTTGTTTGGGATGCACGCAGCATAATCCATACCGATTACCTTTAAAAGAGAAAAACAATCAACGGCGAATATTACGCCAACTTATTGGACCGGTTCAACGTCGATTTGAAGAAACACGACCGCATTTGGGCAAAAATAAAGTGCTCTTTCACCAAGACAATGCACGGGTGCACACGTACGTAGTCGCCATGTCAAAATTGCATGAATTGTGATACAAATGCTCTCTCATCCGCCATATTCTCCGGATTTGGCCCCCAGTGACAATTTCCTGTTTCCAAACCTGAATATATGGCTCGGCGGAAAGAGATTTGGCGCCAACGATAAAATCATCGCTCAAATAAACGTCTATTTTGAAGACCTTGACAAATCTTATTATTTGGAAGTGTTCGAGAACTAGTTAGATGCAGAGTAAGTGGACTGTCATATATTGAGAAAAATAATTAAACAGGGTAGTTGTAGTATAGTTGTAGAATAACGTTGGCGTTTATTATCCACCTGTCATGTGCGGTAGCAGATATTACACATAAAAACACGTAAAGGGTATGAAAATATATATTAAAAGAGCGCAAGAAAAAAGAGAATAGATTAAGTGAGTTTTCGTCACCCTACACGGTTTTATTAATCGGTGTGCTGAGTTGAGCAGAGCTGTCGTCCACCGGCTTCGTGATGATGCAGAAGCCAAGCACACGGTACGTTGAGCCTTGAATGCTCATGCATAGGTGAGCCGCTGCTTGAAGAACAGTGCTTCGTCGAGATGAAGATGATAAAATGCAGTAGATTAGCTGAGTTGAGTGATGAGAACTTTAAAGATATTGTACTGAGCAGAGAAAATACACGCACGATATACGAGGTGAGGTCTGAGCAACGCAAGAGAAATTCGCAAGATATCTGACTTATTCGAAGTAGCCGTTATCTCGATGACGCTGTCGAAGTGCGCGTGCGCGCAGCGACCTGTTGCTATGAATTCTTATTCCCGTGAGGTGCTGCCGCTATGTAGCCTTAGCGAGCAGTTGTCTATGCTAGCCTGCAGTGCGCAGTCCAGCAACGATCAGCAGAATGCTTGAGCATTCTCAAACATTCGACCCACCATCAGCAATGTAGTTGCTGATTCTCCTCATCGTGATGATCTGCTGAGGGGACTAGCAGCACTGTAAACTTGACGATGGGCCGAGTGAGCGTTGCCATAGTCGTCTTGATGGTCACCACCTTTGAGAGCCCGTCACTGTTGGGATGCAGCGCAGTCACCCGTGCAAGTGGCCACTTACATGGGGAAAAGCGTTCATCCGTGAGCAGAACAAGTGAGCCTACCTGGATGTCGTTGTTAGGGTGGTGTGACTTTAAGATACACTGCTGGCGCTAAAGATAATGAGCTGTCCCCTGAGCCCAGAAACTTTGAAATTTCTGTTGTATGAGCTGCCATCAAGAGAGCCTTGAGACTGCCAGATCTTTCGGAGAAGGTTCTGGAATGGTGGTTCGCGCTCTACCAATGAGAAAATGCCCTGGTATGAGAGCTGAGACATCTTCAAGATTATCGCTGAGCGGTTCCAGAGGCCTAGAATTTAGAACAGCCTCAACTTGAGCCAGTAGTGTTGTCAACTCCTCGTAGGTGAGAACTGCTTCCCAGCTGCTTCACGGCCGCGAAGCTTTATGCTTTCACTTCTGCTTATCCGCTTATCCCGACAACCGCGACTAGCGAATCTACCGTCAGGAGCTGGAACTAACAATTACATAGCATAGACTGCAATATGGCCGCGAACACGACTTTGACGTATCTGTTCTTACTTTTCGGATTATCGCTTGGATTCGCAATGAAACAAGTTTGAATTTTTTTTAAGTACAATGCAGTGGTAAGCTTTGCGGTCCGGTGTAGTGAAGTCTGGCAGATATGCGTGAAAATTGTAATAAAATGAATTAGTCAGCTGGCGAGAAAAACGTCATGGCTAACGACTGCCGCCTCGAATTTATGATTATTTATTGTGTCTACACAAAAAAAATTGCGTGGAGAGGCAGACCAGACCGCAAATCTTACTAAACAAAAGAATTCATTTTTTATGTTTTTTTTATGTAATACTATTGTATTTTCGACGAAATCCGAAAACTACGAAATCGTAGTTTGATAATTGGCCACTTGGGGCTTCGTCTGCCCTCGCTCGATGACTCTTAAGCGCGCCTGTATCGTCTTCCGACACTTGTCTTTCCCCTGATTCAGCCTGCCTTCGCCTTCCGGTGCTTATTTCCCCTCCTTCCTCCGTCGTTTGATCATGACTGTCTCTTCTTTGTTCCTCCTTTGATCTCTGACTTCTCATCTCTTTTCCTCGATTTCCAATTTTCTGGGCGCAACGACTGGGCGCTTCTTGTTGTGTTCTGTTCCTCCTTTCCCTCACTACAATTCTTCAATTTTTCGAGCGCAACGACTAGGCGTTTCCCGGAAGCGATGATACTGGCCTTGAGGAGCTAGGCTGGTCTTTCTTCGGGATTGTGTGTGCAAAAAACGGTCCCGGCGGATAGCGTATTAAATTGTTCGCCTGATTTTGAGGTGTCTCCTAACGTTTTAATGGTGTGTCTGGAGGCCGGTCATTTTCCGTTCTCGTCTGATACTTTAACTGGTTCTCCTGCTAAGGCACCAGACGTGGTCCTCCATCGGCATTTTGTCGTCCCCACGTCTGGGAAGACTCGTTCCTGCCATTATTCTGGTGCATTTCCTTATCCTCGCGGCGTTGATATGGACGCGCTACCTGTTCGCGTAATGTCCCCCAGCCACTGTACTCACGGTGTGGCGGCGCTGTGTAACTGTTCGTTTGACCACCGACACATCTGCGATTCACAGGGCTCGCAAAGTCGGTGCTTTCGAGCAATTCGAGGAAATTGTCAAGCTTACAAATTTGTCGTACCCTCACCGCACTGTAAACTTCTTCATCATAATTACTCACCAAGCGCCTTATGGTATCCTTATTACTGAGTTTCTCACTTAGATCCCGCGCATTTTTGATCACGCGTGTGGCATATTCTACATGGGTCAGTATCTGTCCCTCGGTGCAGAAAGTCTCAAATTCTAAGTTTAATTTTACTTTTTCTTAAAAATGTCGCGTCTAGTATCGTAATCGAAATTTCTGATCAAAAGTCGGCAAATCGTACACGTCACCTTCTACTACCAGCCACCAATCGTTAGCCATGCCCTTAATGGCTGACCCAATCGTGTGTCGTATCTCGATGCTGTCGATATCGCCAGCGATGAAAAATTTATGGAATTTCTCGATCTTTTTCGTATGCTCATCGGTGATTTCACGTGCTGCCACGATTTCTGCCATTATCTCTTGTGTCTTCCTCTCGAGTTTCCCGGCAGTTACCCCGGCTGGTAACGTTCTGTTGGAAGTAATCATTCATGACTTTCTGATCTTCTCTTACTCTTGGTTGCGCCTCTCTTCTCTTTTACCGCGCGATCGATATTGACCGTGTGAGACTCGCATCGCTCGCTTGCCTGCAATCGTGTAGCCTCTGCTCGATCGCCGGACCCACTACAGAACTGATTTACACCGCTCGATAGTTCGATTTCTACAATCGCCGTTTCCTCTTTGTATGTGAGATTTCAGCTTTTTTTTTATCTAGAGAATTCACAATGCAATACCACTTCCCTGATATCCTTTACCTTAAATTCCTCCGTATACAATGACTTGGAGATTGATATTCCACTCTTCGTCCCTCTCTTACACGCGCCTGGTAGAGCTACCGATGTGGTGATTGGTATAGGGAGCTATGATGCCCGGTAGTGTGGCATATGACTCGGATATGGTGCGCTTCGAAATTTATGTTATTAACTCACCAGAAGTCATATCGTTGACACTTATTTTCAGATTTCTTGCAAAAATTCTTAATGAATCAATATTTTGTGGTAGTTCTCCACGGTTTTGCGGTATTTTCTATTATTTACAAAAGTTACGGAAGTCATCTAAATTCTGAATAATTCGCAGAATTTCTCAGATCTCGGCGAGCGCTTTCGCTTGGTTTACCAGTTGCATTCCGACTACTAAGCGGCCAGTAACTTATGAGATTTAGAATTTCGCACCCAATTTACAATAATTTCTACAGTTTTCGAATACTTCGAATCAGCAGCCATCTTGCGAATATCTCTTGTTAAACTACATTTGCATACCGCTTTTTAATTTCTTCTTCGATATATTAACGTTCACTATCTCCAACCACCTGAATTCTCGAATAGTGACGGATTCAAGAAAATTTCGCGCCGTGCTAAAAAGTCGTACAGTCACAATGTCGTCAAGGCGCAGCCGTACATGACGGCATTTTGCCGTCGTTTATCACGGCATGATTTTTTACTGGGCATCTTTACACTTTACTAGAAAACCAGCGACGGACATCAAGCTAATTCTCAAACACCTCGTGTATACCATGTGTACAAGTATGAAATGCGGATTTTTTTATAAAATAACATGTTAACTTTGGAAGAATGATAAAAAGTGTTTTATTCAAAGTATGCTCCATCGCTTGTTACACATTTTTCCCATCTTTCGGGCAATTTGTGAATACCACGCCAGTAAAAATCTTCCCCTTTTGCTACGAACTATTCATCGAGCCATTTTTTGACATCTTCGTACTAACCAAAGCGCTGCTCAGTAAGTGCGTGACCCATCGATGCAAACAAGTGGTAATCGGAAAGAACTAAGTCTGTTGAGTAAGCCACATGGGGTAGAATTTCCCAGCCGAGTGTTTCCAACATGTCGCGAACCGGTTTTGCCGTATGTGATGGAGCATTGTCATGAAGAAAAATGACGTTGTGTTGCCTCTTTCGGTATTCTGGTCTTTTTTCAAGCAGCGAACGGTTCAAATCGGTCAATTGTTGTTGGTAACGTTTAGTATTAATCGTTTCCCCAGCTTTTAACAGCTCATAATAGACCACGCCCCTCTGCTCCCACCAAACACAGAGCATCGTCTTTCTGCCAAAGCGATTCGATCTTGCGGTCGATGTAGATGGTGCGCCTGGATCTACCCATGATTTTTTACGCTTGGTATTCTCAAAATAAATCCACTTTTCATCTTCTGTAACTATACGATGCAAAAACGCCTTCCTTTTGTACCGAGCGAGGAAAATGTCACATGTGTTTTTGCATTTTTCTATTTGCCTGTTGTTCAACTCATGTGGTACCCATCTACCAGTATTCTGAATCCCATCTCTCGTAGCCGATTAGAAACAGCTTGTTGACTAACGCCCAATTGCTCGGCGAGTTATTTTTGTGTTTGCGAATTATCTTCGTCCAACAATGCTTGCAATTCCACATCTTCGTGTTTTTTTGGCGGTTTTCCACGTTCCTTGTCTGCAACATCGAAACCATCGTTCACACGTATCTAGTGATGGAGCATATTCACCATAAGCTTCTCGAAGTAATCGGTATGATTAAACAGCAGTTTTCTTCAAATGAAAACAAAAAATTAATGCTGTCCGCGAATGCTTTTTGTTCGGTATGAATTTCGACATATTGCACACAACAACACAACACCATGCACACTTTTTTTCAATTTATCACTCGTACGCGTCTGACAATTGTTGATAACACAACAAAATGGCGCAGTGTCAAATGTTTATAGCACAGACTGCATTCGTGCGCCATCTGTCGTCTGAAATCCGCATTTCATACTTGTACACCTGGTACAATTAGGCAAAAATAAAAACATCCGTCACAGTATAATTGCTGGGAATATTGTGATTAAAAAAATAGCTCGGATACTCCGCTTTACGCCCGGAGCATTGTTCGTAACACGTCAATTGTGAATCTGTGCTTCGTGTTCTAAAGTGTAAAGAGAAAACTATTGGATCATCGCAGCAAAGCGCGATTATAACGCGATTTCATAGTAACGCGATTTTCCAGATATTTTGTTTTGATCATGATATCACTGCATTATTTTTTAACAGTGATACGTCGTGGATCTTATAATTCACCAAAGAAGACGCTACTGGAAATGATTTATTAATTTCCCCATTTTAGAGCGAAATGCGTCGCTCAGGGATTATAGTTGGCCTGGTTATTGGGTTAATAAATAATTAACTTTGATTTGTCCACTTATAAACGTAACGACAAATATATTATAACACAGTTATAAGTTAGAGATTTATTAAACATTCAGCGTGATAACAGAATGGTAAATTAAAGATTGATAATTAAATGTCCAGATCCACTGTCTCGTCGATTTAACGGAGTCACAAATGAACCTTCAAGGTGATAATGCAATGGTCAATTAAAGATTGATAATTAAGTGTCCGAATATACTCCATCGTCAATTTAACAGAGTCACAAATAAACATTGAACGTGATATCCCAATGGTAAATTAAAGATTGATAATTAAGTATCCAAATCTACTGCATCGTCGATTTAACGGAGTCGCAAATAAACCTTGAACCCGGTATACGCAATTGTTAATAGTCGACCATACAAAATATAACTGTTGATTTTGCTGCTACGAGCGTCAACCGTTGTGATCGAGTGTAGTGAGTGATTAGCAGAGCGAAGCGCGTCTCGAAGACGTGCTGCGCCCCGCTGGTCAGCTTGGACCAGCAAAAGGTACATAACCAGAAGTGATAAGCACTACTAGGTCTCACCAGAACGGATGCATGTACCAGGTGTATGCATAAGTTTTTTCCGGTTTAACTAAGAGATGGCGACAGCTAAAAGTACGCAGCGTATTAATTTGACACATACGTCATTTTGTTCGTCTGACATTAACCTACAAACACACAAAAGTTGAGTCCGCCAAAAACTAGCGTCTTTGTTTTATCGTTCAGTGATCATGTCGAGTTTTGTGCCTGAAAAAGAACATTTGCGGCACGCATTGCTTTTCTTATTTAATCAAAAGAAAAAGGCTGCTGAAAGTCAACGTTTGCTGGTAGAAACATATGGTGAACACGCTCCATCGATTAGAACATGTGAGACATGGTTTCGACAATTTAAAAGTGGTGATTTCAATGTGAAAGACAGTGAGCGCTCTGGTAGACCACAAAAATGCGAAGACGAGCAATTGCAGGAGTTATTGGATGATGACCCAACTCAAACTCAACGGCAATTAGCAGAAGCATTACATGTGTCGCAAGAAACAATCAGCAGACGTTTACGAGTAATGGGGAAGATCAATAAACTCGGTAAATGGGTCCCACACGATTTGAATGAACGTTAAATAGAAAATCGCGAAGTCACTTGTGAAGTGCTGTTTCAACGCCACGAAAGGAAATCATTTTTGCATCGAATTGTGACGGGTGACGAAAAATGGATTTATTTTGAAACCCCGAAGCGGAAAAAATCGTGGCTTTCACCTGGCGAAGCCGGTCCTTCAACACCAAGGCCAAATCGCTTCGGCAAGAAGACCATGCTCTGTGTCTGGTGGGACCAGAGCGGTATTGTGTATTATGAACTCTTGAAGCCCGGCGAAACCGTTAATACACAACGCTATCGCCAACAAATTATTAATTTAAACCACGCATTAATCGAAAGACGACCGGAATGGGCCAGAAGACATGGCAAAGTGATTTTGTTACACGACAATGCGCCGTCTCACACAGCAAAAGCAGTGAAAGACACCTTGAAATCACTTGGATGGGACATCCTTCCGCACCCACCGTATTCGCCAGACCTGGCGCCATCTGACTATCACCTCTTCGCATCAATGGGGCACGCGCTCTCAGAGCAGCACTTCAGCAATTTCGAGGAAGTTGGAAAATGGCTCGACGAATGGTTTGCCGCAAAAGACAAGCAGTTTTTCTGGCATGGTATTCATAAGTTACCTGAAAGATGGGCGAAATGTGTAGAAGCCGATGGCCAATATTTTGAATAAAACAAAAATTAATTTCCCTTGAAAATTACGTGTTTTTTTTACCAAAAAACCGGAAAAAACTTATGCATACACCTGGTATGCGCGGTTGAAGCGAAAATGTTACAATAAATTTTCAACAATTTCAATGTCAAAAAAAAGATGACCTTTTAACTTCATTTTAGAATTTGTCCATATTGATCTCGACATTTATCCTTTGTCAGGGAGCGGAGCACTAAACCTACCGAAAACCTGCTATAACTCGGCAGAGAATCGGTCAGAACTGCGATAAGGCTGCTTACTGGGCATTGCGAGCTCAGGAAGCACCCACAAGTATTGGGACAGGCCGAGTCATCGGCATGCAGGCGACGGGGATAGCGAGGAGACACCCTTGCACATACTAAGCGACACATACCTGGGGGGATTGATAGCGGACACAGCGTCCCCTCCTACTACATTTCTATCCTTCTTTAGGGAAACATGGCTGACGTACCCTTACGTACAAGCGAGGACAAAGGAGCACAATGGGCTAGGCCTAAGTGCAGAGTGGGAACAATAGACCACCCCTATAAACGATCTATCTATCTGTCTCGACACGAATAATTTGAAGGCAATTAATTCTAGAATTTCTATTTTTTTAATATCTGGGGTGTTTTACGTGAAGTGGAACAATTTGTGGTCGAAGGTCAACGATTTTTACGTTCCTCTATTCATTTTCTTTCATTACATAAAAAGTCTCCTAATTGCAATCATAATTAATATAAGCGGTATCGTGACCACAAATGTACACTACAAATTGTAGGAAAGTTATGTAGGCGCAATAATATATACGAAATATAGACGATTTTATCGCAAGTAACGCATCCACGTAACATATATTTCACATATATTGGGTCTGGGAAAAAGTTCGTGGCGTTTTTTTTTTAGTAAAATTCAACTGGTTTTCTTATAGTGTGAAAATGAATTTATTTAAACCAAATATGCCCCATTATTATCGACAATGTTTCGCCATTTTTCGGGTAGAGCCATGATGCCATCGGTGAAGAACTTCTGTGGTTTCTGGTTGAAAAACTGAATCAAGTGGATTTCACAGACTTCTTTTCAAAGCAACTTAATTCCATTGAGAGAGTTCTGCAGAGATCGGAATAAGTGATAGTCAGAGGGTGCTATGTCTGGACTATACGGTGGATGCATCAAAGTTTCCCAACCAAGCTCTCGCAATTTTTGACGGGACATCAAAGAAGTGTGTGGTCGGGCGTTGTCATGATTGAAGACAACACTTTTCCTATTAATCAATTCGGGCCGTTTTCTTTCAATTGCTTGGCGTAATCTCTCCAGTTGTCCACAGTAGAGTTGAGAATGAATCGTCTGACCAACTGGAAGTAGCTCATGGTGGACGATTCCCTTCCAGTCCCACCACACACACAGCATCACCTTTGTCGCCGTCAATCCTGGCTTCGCGAACGTTTGCGACGGCTCACCATCCCTTGTCCACGATCTTTGACAACGGTTATGACACGTTTCAGAAATGGCTCGATTCCATCGCCTTTCAGAAGCGTATCGCAGATGTTAATTCAGTCTATCATGTTTTTCGCGCTCAACTCATGAGGAAAACCAATACATCGAGCTTCTTTTTGTAGCCAGCTTTGTGTAAATGGTTTAAAACAGTTTTGTGGTCAATGCTCAGCTCCATACCAATATCGACACTGCTAATATGCTTATCTTGCTGGACTTTTTCAAGAATTTCATCAGCTTTTTCAGTGATAGGACGACCAGAGCGTGACTCATTTTTCACATCAAAATTACCAGATCGAAAGCAAGCAAACCATTTCCGCGCAGCAGATTTTGATAAAGTACTTTCACCGTACACAACACAAATTTTTTCACAAACCTGCGCAGCGTTCTTCCCTTTGTCGTAATAATATTGCAAAATATAGCACAATTTTTTATTACTTTTCTCCATTTTCAAACGTAAACAACTTTCCAACCACTGCACCAATTTCGATGTTTATACACTCAGAGTAACGCTCGAAGTGTCACCTTTCCAACGAGCGTTTAGTGTTGTCGCTGCGATCTGTGTTTCCTGACTTATTTGCAATTGATGTCATCTATCAGGAAAAACGCCACGAACTTTTTCCCAGACCCAATATTTTACATAGATTACACATATATAAAAATAATGTATCAGGAGTACAAATTGAAAATGCGGGATTTTTTTCTATTTTTGAACGTTTATTCTGAAAAAATGGTAACAAATGAATTATTCAAAGTATTGTCCATCGCTAGCCACAACTTTTTCCCATCTTTCTGGCAATTTACGGATACCGTCGCGAAAAAATTCGGCCGGCTTGGCTGCTATCCAGTCATCGACCCATTTTTGGGCTTCTTCGTAAGAATGGAAGCGCTGGTCAGCTAGGCCATGTGTCATCGATCGGAAAAGGTGGTAATCGGAAGGAGCAATATCTGGGCTATACGGCGGGTGGGGTAAGACTTCCCATTTCAGCGTTTGTAGGTATGTTTTGACCGGCGCTGCAACATGTGGCCGAGCGTTGTCATGTTGCAAAATTACTTTGTCGTGTCTTTGCTCGTATTGTGGCCGTTTTTCTTTGAGTGCGCGGCTCAAACGCATCAATTGAGTTCGGTATAGTGCTCCTGTGATGGTTTCGTTCGATTTCAATAGCTCATAATACACCACACCCAGCTGGTCCCACCAAATACAGAGCATGAGCTTGGCGCCGTGAATATTTGGTTTGGCCGTCGATGATGATGCATGGCCGGGGTAACCATATGATTTTTTGCGCTTCGGGTTATCGTAATGGATCCACTTTTCATCACCAGTGACAATGCGATGCAAAAAACCCTTCCGTTTTTGCCGTTCGAGCAGCAGTTCGCATGCAAAAAAACGGCGCTCGACGTCTCTCGGCTTCAGCTCATACGGCACCCAATGTCCTTGCTTTTGGATCATTCCGAGGGCTTTTATACGATGGGAAATGGCTTGTTGTGTCACTCCCAATGAATCTGCGAGCTCTTGTTGAGTTTGACACGAGTCTTCATTGAGTATTGCCTCCAATTCAGCATTCTCAAACTTTTTCACTTGGCCCGGCCGCTCTTTGTCCTCAACGTCAAAATCACCACTTCTAAACCGCACAAACCATCTCTCGCACGTTGAAACCGATGGAACATGACTCGGATAAGCCTCGGAGACCAATCGATGTGCTTCAGCAGCACTTTTCTTCAAATTAAAGAAGTAAATTAAAACTTCCCGCAAATGCTGTTTTGTTGGCACGAAACTCGACATATTGAGAGCTCAAAAAAACTATGAATTTGACACTGCGACAAATTGACACATACTGAAAATTAAAGCTATAAGACGTAGCTTTGACATGAACATAGTCACAGTACTGCCTGATGCGTATAGCGTTAGTAACGCCATCTGTTATCAAACCCGCATTTTCAATTTGTACCCCTGATATTTTACCCATGTATTATTTGTATACGTGGAGGCGTGAAATATATATGAAACGTATGAAATATACGAACAATACAACAATATTTCACATATACGTATATACACCTGTATACATTTTCACTTAGCATGCACATACAATTTCTTTATGTGTTTTACATAAAACGATTATATATTTAGCTTATATATTATATTATATATTTAGTCCAGGACTGCGAGCTCACGTTTCTTTGAAAAACAGTGTCGATAATGTTAATGTTGAACAATATTAACCGTCGATTTTATGGACTTTTTGTCGAGAAACCAATATAGGTTCTGCAGGAATATTAAGTCAGAATTTAAAAATTCCTTTGACTCGGGGGCTGCTTTAGGCTCTTCCTCCACGGCTGCTTATCCACTCTCACCGATAACTGCGACTAGGAAAACCTAACGTTAGGAGCTGGAACTAAAAATGATAGAGCATATACTGCAATATGGCCGTGAACACGAATTTGACGTAAGTAGTATGTGTACACCTTTGCTACATCTCACTCCTATCCCCACTCCTTCCCCTACCACGCGGCTACCCCCACCACCTCACTTGTCCACCTCCGCGCTAGCCACTCTGCTCAACCAGTGTCGGTAGCATGGAGATGGTAAAGTGAGGTGGTGTGGGTACTCTGATGAACAAGGAAGAGTAGAGATAAGAGCAGGATGGAGAAATGGTGTACACATACTTGGAATAAAATTTATAACTTACCCTTGTGTTGGCGGCATCTACGGCGGCTCTCCAGGGCGACGGTCACAATAATTCGTCCGCGGTACACACATATGCACGCACGCACGCACGCACACACACACGCACACGCACTCTCTCTCTCTCTCTCTCTCTCTCTCTCTCTCTCTCTCTCTCTCTCTCTCTCTCTCTCTCTCTCCCTCCTCTCCAAATCGTCCTCTAGTTTTTGCCATGCAGCAGACATTAATCCCGTACGCAGGAATATCGAGTATCCCCCGCACCGCAAACCACCCAATACACAAAAGCCACAGCTAGCGCAAAGTTGTTGTACCGCGGATACATTTTGTTTTCTCGATTTAGACTTTCGTCGTGCACTGCTAAAGACAGACTGAATGCTCCGGATGCTGCTGGCGGGTATCAGAGGGCTTAACACTAAACCTACCGACAGTTCTTGTATACCTGTTCCTACCGCGCTCGGTCAAATTGACCGATAATTAAAAAAGTTATCGATTTTAGTATCCAAGCAGATAATGGTTGATTTATTGCTAAATGTATATAAAATGAAGAATTTTCATGAAATTTCGTCCAAATTTATTTTCATATAAGTTCATTTATAAACCTAAAAAACAAAAAATGTTTGCCTCATATACGCCGCGAGCATATAACAAAGCAATAAATGCATCTAGTTTCGTTGCATTTAGCTCACACTTAGTCCCCAACACCCTAAATGTTCTGTACATTTTATAATATGATCCATCATACGCTGATCAATGATAAGAGAAAATGCTGTCTTCATTTGTCCTTTCAGTATATCTCGTTGAGCATATCCTGGCCCTGACGTAACCCTAAAAATATTATGCACTGGTATCCTACCAGGTTTGGGACTTCCGTTTATTTCTTCCCAGACTGTTCCATCAGCAGCAGTTTCGATACGTTGTACCTCTGAATCTGTCTCACTTTCGGATGTCAATAAAACTCTCTTTCTTTTCTGCCCTCGACGCTTATTTATAATATTCGCCTCTTCACTATCGCTCTCTGACTCCAATTCACTTGTTGTAAGTAGCTCTTCATCCGTTTCCATGTTTTCTTCAGTTGCAGAAATTTCTTGTTCTGAACACTCTTCTTCTATGTCCGTTACATTTCTTAGGTACTTTGTAATTTTGAAACGCTTTGACATTTTTAGGGTAAATATCTACAACAGAATCTTACACTATGTAAGGAATACAAAATTTACATTCAAGTTTTGATACTTTACCTTATCTCCTTCAAATAAGCAATTGTAAAAAATTGCATAAGAAGCGCAAGTGCCCTACTTGAGACTACTCAAGACTATTGTTGTCTGCTCTATTCAATCGCAACCGACTCTGAGATACATTGCTCGCTCGAAGAGTGACACTGTTCGGGTGTGGTGTTTCGCTCTTCGAATGTTTGTAGGACCGCGTGAACACTCGTTTTTGCTAGTCATGGCTCGACTATCAGCGCCGTTATGTGCGGTTTCACTCTTCGAAGTTTCACTCTTCGAGCGAGCAGTGTAACTCTAAAGTATTGTCTCATATCGACGGTCGGTCACACTGACCGACGCGGTAGGTAGGACACATAATAAATTTTTCTTGGAAAAGAGAAAAAATAACTAGAAGTACAGAGTGAATAAAATATTATATGCATACTCTAAGAATTGTCATATAGTTCGATAACGGTATTATAACGTTTAAAGTGTGTACATCTTATAAAAGTTTGAAAACGGTCAATTTGACCGGTACTGGTAGGTTTAGTGTTAAATATAACAAACGCCCCTCTGAATCATAACTAGGTGTGCAGCGCTTTGAATGCAACGTCAGCGGTTTTGCATGTGCGTACCGCTTTGCGCTGGGCTCCTGGTGAAGCGATTGCTCTGCAGTAAAAAACGCAGAATATGATACTGTACCGCGAGAGACCTCGATTATAATTTATATATAATTATAAAGTAAGAGACACAGTAAGACGATGTATTTGTTTTTAATTAATTAATATTTTATTTTAATCATTTTACACATATTAACCTCCGTATGCAACATCCCTGCAAACACGGTAATCTTCGCTCGGAGACTCCTCAGCCGTTAAATTAATTTTTATCACTGCCTGATTGTCGAGAGGCAAAAGTATTGTAATATTCACGTACTAATCTATCGTTTTTCATTACAATATCGCTAAAGAGATTATTAAATCGCGACATGGTGAAGACGCACGATATAAGATGCAGGAATACAATACAAAATTGTCCACACACATCCGACGTATTACTCTGTAGCTGCTTGAGGCCGTACCGATAGAACTTACAGTTTCTTCGATGTCATGCGAGATGTTGCTGTATAACCGGTGGTAGCCCGTAGCTATCAAAGTACATTTCTTTTCCATGTTGGTTAATGTACATGGCGATCCAATGCTCTTCAGATCCATCATGGTTATCCGTGTTAACTACGAGTCCAACCGGTAACGACCATACGCGAGGAATTCTGTCAGCAGGGTATACGCCAACGGTTGAAAGTGGTAGATACTGCAGACTCTCGTAGATTTGTTTAGTGTTCATGCTGAACACACAGTCAATGATTAAATGATGGCCGATACGCTTTGAAAGACGTATATATACAAGATTTATTTCACAGCATCGTCGATCGTGTCACGACTACATGATGAAGATTTCTCCTCTTTCTTATTCTTTTCCTCTTCGTCTGCTGACCAAACATACATGTATGATTCTCCTTTAAGGGGGGAAAAGGGTCGGAAAAGTCATTTTTTTTCTGATACTACAACTTATAAGAAATATTGTCATAAAATTTGAAGTCATTAGGAGCAAAACTTTTCGAGTTATAGACAATTGAGTCTCCGGGCGCTCGGCCTCCCTTGACCGTCATAAGTCTCCCGTAACCCTCGGCGCGACAATTGGTTTATAGCAGCTGCTCTTTTCTGTTTCTCTCTTTCTAATTTCTATAGGCATGAATAGACTCCTTTGTTGTTCTATTTTTGAAAATATACCTGACATGACCTGAAGGGTCTTTGTGAAGACTAAACCGAGTTAGTTTGGCATCGTTCGTCTTGCTGTACGGACATACATTTGAACTACAAGTTTATTTTATCATTTATAAAATATGTAAAGTTGCAAGAGATGACCAAAAGAAAGGTATTCGGAGTGATAGACCAAAAAAAAAAGAAAACAGCATTTGAATCCTAAGCAATCCGAAAGTGTAGAAAAGTCTTTCACTAGCTCGTCCGCAAAGAAACTGAAAATTGATGACGAAATCAATGTACCAGAGAGTGCTGTTCAGTATAAAATAATAGACTTCATGTTCGTGTTCAGTGCGATTTATAATTTGGTGACGTGTTCTAAAATTATTGATAAGAAGATTTGTAATGGCAAAGTGAATTTTAGTATATGCCGAAAACAAGGACTTGGTTTTAAAATTGAAGTGAACTGTGAAAAGTGTGATCCAACGTACATTGACTCGGGCACGAAAATAGGACAATCGTATGAAATAAATCCACGATTTATTTTTGTAATGCGTTTATTAGGCTTAGGTCTCGCAGGGTGCAATAAATTTTGTATTCTAATGGACTTATCGTGCAGTTTCCTGACCCAAACAGTGTACGATTCTTACATCAACAAAATTCTTGAATGCGTACGGTTACAGATAAACTTCTTTCTTTTGCTGTGAACGCCGAAAAAAATTAAATGTGTGCTGAAACCGGTATTGATTCATCAGATTTGACTGTCTCAGGTGACGGTACGTGGAAAAAACGTGGATTTGCTTCCTTGTGCGGCTTAACTTCTCTCATAGGATACTACTCTGGAAAAGTCTTGAACGTTTTTTGCAAAAGTTCTTACTGTAATCAACGCGAATTTTGGAAAAACAAATGTACCACAGCAGAATTTGAAGAGTGGCATAACGAACATGTTGAGAGTAATAAATGCACCGCAAATCACGAAGGACCATCTGGCAATATGGAAGTGCAAGCGATACTCAAGTTGTTTGAACGCTCGCATGATAAAAATGGAGTCAAATATAATTCTTATATCGGAGACGGTAACGCTAAAGTTTATTAAAAACTTATTGAGGCGCAACCATGTGGCCAAGATTATCAAATTAATAAAAAGGAGTGTGTCGGTCATGTCCAAAAAAGAATGGGGAGACGTTTGCGTGAATTTGTAAAAAATACTGTTGAACACATGAAGATAAAAGGCAAAACATTTTTTTTTTTAATTCTTTCCGGTAAAGGTCGACTAACGGCAAAATTTATTGACAAATTGACCGTTTATTACGGACTAGCCATTAGGAGAAATTAAAAATCCGTAGAAAAAATGAAAGACGCAATTTGGGCCACTTTTCTGCATTACGGCTCTTCGGACAATAATCCCCAACATGAAAAGTGCCCAAGTGGTGAAGACTTATGGTGTGCTTGGCAACGATCTGCGGCCGCTGACGGACTTGAATCTTTCCAGCACGATTAAAATCCACTGCCAGCCGACGTTTTGGAAGCCATGAGGCCTGTGTACGAAGATTTGAGTAACGATGTTCTTTTGGAGCGTTGTGTTGGCGGATTTACGCAAAACAATAACGAAAGTTATAATCAACTCGTTTGAAAAATAGCGCCAAAAACGCTTCATGCTGGTGCTAAAGTAGTAGAAGTAGCAGCAAATGTTGCTGCTGGCATTTTTAACGAAAGGAATTTGGCTGTGTTGCTATTTTAAAATAGCTTCGATGTGAAGCCTAGCCAAATAGCCCATGAATATACACGGAGGGAAGACGAAAACCGCATATCGGAAGCAAATCGCAAAACCCAGGCTGCTACGCAAGAGGAGAGAATTCGTCGTAGGAAGGAGCAAAAGGATGCTTTGGATAATGCAGCAGCAGCAGCAGGCGAGTTGCTTTATGAAGCTGGAATCGAAGATTCTATGTAAGTTAAAAAAAAAAAAATTTTCTCTATTTTATTCATGTATCAAACTTCAATCGCGTTTTTCTCAAAACTTTCTTTTAAGTCGGTAGTCAATATTCCTCGAAAACCTTTGGACCGATATCGCCTAAACTTTGCACACTTATTTAACATACTAAATACTCGGTTCTGAACGAAGGATTTTTTTTTCAATTACAACTTATTTTTTTATGGAAAAGAAAGAGCAATTTTTGACAAAAATCAGAATTTTTTGATTGCACCTTTACTAAAAATTGAAAAATGAATATTTTGTTAATTCCTTCGTTCAAATCCAAGATAAACTTATGTACTAAAGAAATATTTTTGGCTTTTAAATTTCAGATGAACCAATCAAGAGTTATCCTCACTATCGCATGGAGACTTTTTTTTTAGGTGATTCAGTTCTCACCACTACCACTGGCTTATTTTAAAAAATTTTTTTAAGAAAATTTAACAGAATATACTTAGAATGATGCTTAGTAATGTAACAAATTAAAAAAATATTAATAAATAAGGTACTCTGGAAAATAATTCACAAAAATATGCTTTTTTTTTGTATCTCAGACCCTTTTTCCCCCTTAAATGGGTGCTCGCGAAGCCAATTTTTTATTTGGAAAGCCTGGCGCATTGCACAATGCGAAGATGCTGTATCGTTTATCAATGAGCAGAGTAGGGTGTATCCACTGCTACTACGGCAATTTTTTTCGGAATAAATTCCGAGTCTTTACCACGCATTCCCTGTATATCCACGACGATATCCATTTTCACGTCTAATCCGTACAGATGCTCGAGTTCGACTGATTAGTTACACATAGAGACGCTTCTACGTCTCTTAATACGAAATAATTTTATTCCGACATCAGAACATTTTTCACTCATCTGGTAAAATCCCCCATTACTTGCCGAGAAGCATCGATTTCAAGGACATTATCATATTCCGCGTAGACTACACAATTTATCGTTGAAGCAAGCGCATCCTCAAATCGTACCTTTATTCTCACACTACCGTGCTTTATTAAATTTCAATGTGAATTGCTGTTCGCCGAAAGGTCGGGTGTCAAATCAAAAGCGAACAGACAGTATCGATCGCGATAATTATCGAATTACCGTCGTTCAAGAAATTTATTCCAGTTCCCGAAAACAACGTTTGAAAAGCATCCACATATACCAGGTGTATGTATAAGTTTTTTCCGTTTTTTTGGTAAAAAAAAACACGTCATTTTCAAGGGAAATTAATTTTTGTTTTATTCAAAATATTGGCCATCGGCTTCTACACATTTCGCCCATCTTTCAGGTAACTTATGAATACCATGCCAGAAAAACTGCTTGTCTTTTGCGGCAAACCATTCGTTGAGCCATTTTCCTACTTCCTTGAAATTGCTGAAGTGCTGCTCTGGGAGCGCGTGCCCCATTGATGCGAAGAGGTGATAGTCAGATGGCGCCAGGTCTGGCGAATACGGCGGGTGCGGAAGGATGTCCCATCCAAGCGATTTCAAAGTGTCTTTCACTGCTTTTGCTGTGTGAGACGGCGCATTCTCGTGTAACAAAATCACTTTGCCATGTCTTCTGGCCCATTCCGGTCGTCTTTCGATTAATGCGTGGTTTAAATTAATAATTTGTTGGCGATAGCGTTGTGTATTAACGGTTTCGCCGGGCTTCAAGAGTTCATAATACACAATACCGCTCTGGTCCCACCAGACACAGAGCATGGTCTTCTTGCCGAAGCGATTTGGCCTTGGTGTTGAAGGACCGGCTTCGCCAGGTGAAAGCCACGATTTTTTCCACTTCGGGTTTTTAAAATAAATCTATTTTTCGTCACCCGTCACAATTCGATGCAAAAATGATTTCCTTTCGTGGCGTTGAAGCAGCACTTCACAAGTGACTTTGCGATTTTCTATTTGACGTTCATTCAAATCGTGTGGGACCCAATTACCGAGTTTATTGATCTTCCCCATTACTCGTAAACGTCTGCTGATTGTTTCTTGTGACACATGTAATGCTCCTGCTAATTGCCGTTGAGTTTGAGTTGGGTCATCATCCAATAACTCCTGCAATTGCTCGTCTTCGCATTTTTGTGGTCTACCAGAGCGCTCACTGTCTTTCACATTGAAATCACCACTTTTAAATTGTCGAAACCATGTCCCACATGTTCTAATCGATGGAGCGTGTTCACCATATGTTTCTACCAGCAAACGTTGACTTTCAGCAGCCTTTTTCTTTTGATTAAATAAGAAAAGCAATGCGTGCCGCAAATGTTCTTTTTCAAGCACAAAACTCGACATGATCACTGAACGATAAAACAAAGACGCTAGTTTTTGGCGGACTCAACTTGTGTGTGCTTGTAGGTTAATGTTAGACGAACAAAATGACGTATGTGTCAAATTAATACGCTGCGTACTTTTCGCTGGCGCCATCTCTTAGTTAAACCGGAAAAAACTTATGCATACACCTGGTAGATGATTTATCGTGAAATCAGGTTGTAACGGTTTCGAAGGTATTTGAGCACCATCTACATACAACGAGAGATAATTTATCTTGTAATTTTGGAAATTGAATGGATTCATACTGAAGTCGCCGTTAAACGCTTTGTTATCGACAAAACCGATAATTATACGCTTCAGCAATTGACCTAGCACAATATTATCGATACTCTCTCCATGAACACCAGAGTGTATTGAAACGACTTTTACCTCGGCTCTCGTAAGAGGATATTTAGCTGTAGATTTTGCCAGAGTTCTAGCATGCGAGAGCAGCACACCAGGAGCTATTTTTGTTCTACGAACGAGAAGCGATGCCTCGAGAATCGTTAAGCCGCATTGACCATTCTTTGTATCGCCCACAAGACAAAATTAATCTCTAGACCGCACCAGCCGTAGTCGCATTTCGACACCGTTTAATAGGAACCGCTCCTGATTGAATATATCGCAATGCAGATGACCGAGCAACTCTACAGTTTTTCCGACATTTGAAAATTGTTTTCTCTTCACAAGACCCGTATTTCCCGATGTTATATCATCCATTTTTGCAGGGGTATCATCGTACCAGAGAACGCTCGTGAGATGCGAATTTTTGGCTGCTGGACCGTAATTCAAAAGTGTTTCTATGTACGCTCGATAAGCGTCGGCATTATTTGGAGGTGAAACTAATTTTTTATTCAGGTATACGTCCACCTGATTAAATATAGAATGCAAGAGATTGTTTACAGGGCCGGTACTTACTTTCGACGCTGTACTCGCGGCAATTTCCGTAGTAGGAGATGTTATTTTCACTCTCAGACTAAGCATAGTACGCGCGAGATCGATATACTTATCACCCTGTCCAGGAATAACAAATTCCGGAGTGAAAATAATTCAAGTTCCGATTTAAGACACTCGCACGAGTGCGCATGTAGAAAAGGCATCTTGTTTCAGCTATCCAAAAATATCTGCAACCGTTCGTTAACGAGTCTTCTTGTTATTATTGTTCTTCTTCTTCTTTATTACTTTTCACTTTATTACACTTTTATTTTTACGGGAGATACGTCGTGGCTTACGTTCGTTCGATGAATGAGGAGTTCGCGAAATTTTGCACTTTTTATAATCAGACCCCCGCATGAGAGTGTCAATTTTTTCAGAGGCTTTGCGTTTGAGATTACTGCTTGATTCTCGCGCTCTCTCGCGAATAGTATCTTCCACAGTTATATTTCTATCGAGGATATCACCGGCTACGTTTACTCCAGCGCACAATGCCTCCTTTCCAACTGCTTTCACCCTCTTCTTTAAAAGTGGTAAGACTCGACGAAACAGGCCCCCGAGAAAGTTGCCGACACCGTGTCCTCGTTGATTAGGTATTCCGATATAAACATAGCTAATACCGCCGTACCCGCGACGACCCCATCCGTGCTGCACACTGTCAATATTATAGTGGTGTAATCAATCGTGGGACCTTTTGAAATGTAGTGTGACAGTCAACGTTCCCTGTTCGAATGGTATAGGATCTATAAATTCGTCTCTTATATCGATCTCGAAAGTGTGTAAATTATTGCGCAAGAGAGGTATATATCGTGGCGTTGAAAACGATTTAATTTTTATCGAATTATGCAGTCAGTCATTAGTATCAATGGGAACAACTCGTAAGAGCGGTGTTTGTACATCGCCTGTAATATAGCTCTGGCAGATATCTGTGTACATAAACATGCTGCCCGGTATAGCACCGGTGAGGGATGCAGGCCTCGACCCTGTGTATTCCCATTGCCGTTCTATCATTACAGACCTACAGGCCTCTTCCAAGAATCCTAGTAGCCTTGCGATAGCGGGTGATACGCGAAAGTCGTGGTATCGTAGATCGTCGCATACGCGCGCCACTTCGACTTGCCCACTCGGAAACGATTTAAAGCGCAAATGATCGGCCACGTGAGGTAACTTATTTATACTCTCCAAAAGAGCGTCTATAGAGCCACATACACCTGGTGGAACTTGGTCTCTATCAGCGCGTCTCCGTGTTAAAAGATTTAAACCCGATAAATCATAATCACCATCCTCAAAAGTTACGAGATTTCCTACAGTAGGAACATGTAAAAGAGTCATCAGATAAGCAATTTCCACAAGAGAAACAGACCATTCTCCGTGCAAACGTATCTGATGCGGTAGTTTTGTAATAAATTTCGTCGTCGTATTATTCGGAAAATGTTTATCAGGGACGGTGATTCCGAGCGTTCTTCCTCTTTGTCCTCTTCTTCTCTTTCATCTTCTCAGATGACGGAGGCACTCGTACTCGTGATAATTCTGCCTCGTAGAAAATACCGTCGATAGTCTCTCTATTCAGATCATGTAAAATATACACGAATGGTTTTCGATTCACTGATATTCGTTGAATCTTAAATAATTCGTTACTCTAACCACGCTCATATCCTTTTACGAATGCTGCTTTAGCTGTACTGATACGTACCAAGTCACCGACGCTGTATTTAGGCTTTTTAATTTTTCTCGCGTTACGCTCGTAACGCCGTGCTAAATTTTATCGGGCTATAGAGGCATTTTCGAGGGTTACCTCGCTCAAAGGAATACACGTTCCGCTGTGTCTAGTGTGGTTATAAGCATATATAAAATTTTGTAAAACATCGATGTAACGCTTATTTCGCGTGTATGTATAGTAACGCCACATTCGCTCTTTTATTGTGCGATTAAAGCGTTCGGCAACCGAGGCTTTTATATCAAGGTTACGAGCGAAAATCGATATTCTTTTTCTTGAGAATTTGCTGAAATAGAGTGCCGATAAAATCTTTGCCTCGATCAGTTTGCAATTGCTGTGGGCGAGGATTGTTACTGCGTGCGAGTATGCGTGTGAGACCGCGGGCCACGTTTGTGCTCGTTTTGTCACGCAAAGCCTCGACCCACGCGTATTTGCTCAACACGTCGATAACAAAAAACAGATATGCGTACCCATCGTTGTACGTGGCTATCGAGCGAAGATCAGCTAAATCAGCCTCCCATACATCATCTATTTTACTCACGTTGTACGTACGACCGGGAATCTGTAGACGTACGAGACGATGCATGTTATATGAATCCTGTGCCTTGAGCCATAGTAAAACATTTTTTCGCGCTACTCTTCGATCCACCTGGGCCAAATTTTTTGCTCGAGAATAGGGGGCAGGATGAGCGGTGTCATAATAGATTTTTGAAGAATTTTCATAATTTTAACGATGACCAGTTAAATGGATTCTGTTTCTTTTTATTTTCTAACTGTGTGGAGGATCGGTATTCATTGGGGTGTCGTTGGCTCTCTACTTGTGCGATGTTTTGCAATTGTTGGTCCTCTTCTTCATTCCCTTCCTGCCCTTCGATGATGTCGTTTTCCGCCGTGAGCATGAAATCTCTGTTTGAGTGTGCGGTCTCGGCCTCGTTTTTGTAGTTGCTACTGTTGCTGCTGTTGCTGCTGCTACTATCACTATCGCGTGGTAAAATAAGACGCCGCTGCCGTGTCGAAGATGATGTAGGTGTAGGCTCGTGTAGTAGCTCGGGATTGCCGATAAATTCGCGTGGCATCTGTATCGCTCGCAGGAGTTTGGCAAAGGGCGATCGCCCGATGGGTTTCTCGCGTTTTCTAGCTCGCATAGCATCGTTAACAAGATCAACGATATTGGAATTTGAAATTCTTCTGTCCTCTATGGAAACAACACCGTTACGATCCCATGTCATTTCTTTACCAACGGCGCTGCGATGCAAATTGCGAAGCAAGGATATTGCTTTAGATTAAAATTTTTTTGGTACGCTATCGATAATAAGTGTGTCATTGAGTCGAGATTCAACTTTGTTCATTAAAACGTCGGCGATTTTATTCTCGTGACTATCGAGTATTGCCATTTTTCGTTTTTATGAAATATTCGGTACTGCATTATCGTACTCGACCATGTGAAGATAACGTTGTAAAGCCTGCTGGTACGCTATCCATTTCTCTCTCTCGCTCTTGTACGAGTGAGAGTTTAGAATTACACTCAGCTCAGAGTCGAGGCGCACTAATGGCGTACCGGTAGTCTGTACGGAAGGGAACGGGTCTGTATTAGTAGTAGTAGTAGTAGTAGTAGCAGCAATAGTGGTGAGTCCAGCGAGACGATGTATGTTATCATGAGGAATAAGTACCATCTTTCTCCCATATTCCATGGCTCATGTAGACCAATACAGGCACAAGGAGCAACTTGAGAAATCCGACACAGTGCTCGACGGTCATCTTCCTCCTACGGCTCCAATTTCCTCTTTTGGCGGCTAGTCGTCGAAGAATTGTCGCGTGCCTCCGAAGATGATTCTTTTGCACGTTGTTCATACTCACGTTTCCCTGTAAAACGTTTATAGCACACTCGCATATACACCGTACGAGCGGTACATCTGCTTTGCGCAAAATTGCACGTCGTTGCTCTTGCTTCAGATAACACAGCGCTTGCAATATAATTATTTGCTTTTTATCGAGAGGTCCGCGCACCGCCATTACAAGCGCATTACTGATACATTGTGCGTCATCCGGAATATACAGGCACGAAATTGACAATTATCAGGCGTCGATTGTTTCAAGTCGAATAATAGATAGCCGTGCGGTGCAGCTGTTGCATCGAAATATACCGCCTGCAAAAATCGCGGATTCTCGGGACATACCTCACGGACTAGATGCTGAATTTGAGCGCGATCTCGCGGATTTTTGAAGACAACGATATAATTAGCGTTTAAGGAGATATCGCGCTGCCTGTGACCCTGATGGAAGAGATTTTGCGTGATGAAAATTACACTAAGATTTTTATGATGGTTACCCTTGGTGAAAAGATCGATCAGAGTATTGTTGGATGCCTCGCGCATTAGATCGTCAATGACCACCAGTTTAAGTCTTGTATCATTCGAGTAGTCTGCTGCTTGCGGTAAACCCTCGCGAAATTCGATTTTATCACCGTACTCTGAATACCCGGACTGCCACTTTGAGTAATAAAAAAGTATACGCTCGCATACGGCATCAGTCATTTCGCGGATGTATTTAAAGAATTTTTTGACAAAATATGTTTTACCACAACCCGTAGGACCGCTTATCACGGCTGTCCATGGATGTTTCCAACGTGTATCCATATCGATGAGTGTCTATCAAAATCATTCAGCTGACTCTTTAATAAGCTTATACCGCGACGGCTGCGGCGGCCGCGGGGGCGGCGATCCCGCGGCATCAGCTATTTTCGCAGCCTTGATGAGCTGATAAGGCGCGGGCCCGCGGTATAAGCTGGTGTTTACACCGTAAGTAAATTAAATAACGATAGTTTTTATATTTCTCACAAATAAAGCAATATTTTAATTTCACTATGCATACATCTCTATGTGCAAATTTTACGAATTATGTAATTCGAACCAGCAATACTATGTCGACGGAAGTAGCAGAGAATGTCAGAACAACAGAAAACACTCTATTGCTATGAATAACAGCTCAAAAAGAACGAGCAGACAACGGTTTCATACATAATAAATCAATTTTTTTATATGTATTGTAACATAGTTACATGCGTTAGAGCGATATTGTAATTTCGGACGGCTAGAAGAGCCCGAGTATATTTAAGAGATATAAAAACATCTAAGCGAAAGACTTGGTACAGAAGTACCGAGTTTTGCGGGCAATAGGCCATTGCCCCGATATAAGAACTAGAGCTGTCGCCTCTCCGAAATTCCCTCGCTGACGTAAACAACAGGTCAGCGACCAGCTGGCCTTGCTGGGAGGCGAGGGGAAGGCGGTAAGCGCGGCAGCGGCGTATCGCAAAAGTCTGAAGATGCGTTATATTTTAAATGATGATAGGGAAATCGGCAGAGGGGACTGAGGCGAGGGGAGGCCTATAAAAGGCCGGTGCGGGAAGAGAGGAGCCTCTCTTCGCGAAATTGTAAAAACGGAACAGGTACGGAAATCGTGTGAAAAGATATAAAACCAGTGAAAGGTGGCGATAGACGAGGGAGTGTTAAAAGCAGAGAAAGGAACAGATAATAGTTGTGGAAATCGACAAATAACCAAAATTAGGTAATTAATAATTAGAATAGAGTAGATCCAGAGAAAAATAAATCCGTGTAATTCAGTAGTCTTTGAGTATCGGTTATTGGAATTAGTGCACGAAAATTATAATCATAGAATAAGATGAAGTGGTATGGACATTTAAACCGATGATAGAAATAGAAGTCGCCGGAATTCGTATGTGTGGAAGGAAGACAGAGTGAAAGTAAGACAAGAGAAAAATAAAAGAATTGTACATAGAGTTTCTATACTCTATACAAGTAGTGCGGTGTGTGTGTGTGTGTGAGGCGACAAGACCGAGGCGTCGTCCCGTAACCGTAGCTCGAGCCCCGAAATACCGAGAATTCCTGCTCGAATAAGTAGAAATAATCATAAATATAATCGAGGGAATTTCCTAAATTTGATACCAAGTGGAATATAGAATTAGGAAAGGTAGAGAATAGATATTGGTAGAATTAATTAATTAATTAATAGGATTAATAATTAATAGGATTAATAAATATGAATAAGCAAATCCCGGATAGAAAAATATAAATGATAAAGTGTGTAAGAGGCAAGCACGAGATAAAAGAAAAAGAATTGTGAACCGAGTTCATACACTCGGTAGAAGGAGTGAGTGAGAAAGCAAAATAGCTGGTGGTATGATATAGCTGCGCATCGAATATATAGTAATACCGAGCTATCGGACCACAACAGACTTCCGAGGAATACTAAGAATTCGTGCATCTGAAATAGTATAATAAATTGCGGAAATAATCGTTAGAATTATGTGTGTAAAAAGAACATTACGAAAAATTTAATGAACGAAATTAAGAAGTGACGTGTTTATTTGTGAGACTGATTTCTTTTAATAAAACCACACTGTCAACCACCTTGAAGTCTAGATTAATTAGTTACGTGTCGAGCCCAAAATCCCACGGTAAATAAAAATATATGTAAACGTAATAAAAAATACCGTTACAGTATTGTACACAGTAAATATTATACATGAAATCAGACAAAAACTTTATTTTACAATATTGCGAATTCATCCGTAAAACTATATACTTTTTTGCGTTAAATTAATTAGCGTATTTCACAATAGCCGTACGGTACAGTAGAGTACATACCGTGCCGCTTTCGCTTCGTGTTAACAGGTTCGCATGATTTCGTTTCTTTACGCGTTACTGCCAGGTCTATAAATATGAAACCAGAATTTGCCCATAGATGGCCCTAGCTGTCAATGTAGTTACCGTCAAACCGCGTCATTGGCGCCATTTCCTTGTTGACATCTCTGACAAAGATTTTCAACTCACAACAATACAAGTTTCATACAACAGCATAGTTTGTAATAGCGTTGAACATGTCGAATTTTGTGCCTCGAAACTACGATTTGCGGACAGCATTGAATTTCTGATACCAATTGAAGAAAACTGCTGCAGAATCGCATCGAATGCTTGTTAAAGCTTACAGTGAGCATGCTCTTGGTAAATCGCAGTAATTTGAGTGGTTTAAAAAATTCAAAAGTGGCGATTTTGACGTGAGAAACGAAGAACGTGGAAGACCACCGAAAAAGTTTGAAGACAACGAATTGCAAGCATTGTTGGATGAGGATGACGCTCGAACGCAACAATAACTCGCGGATCAATTAAATGTGACACAAGAAGCCGCCTCCATTCGTTAGAAAGCCATGGGAAAGATCCAGAAGATGGGAAAGTAGGTTCCACATGAACTGAATGAAAGACAGCAGGAAAACCGAAAAACCACTTGCGAAATGCTGCTCGCCAGGTACAAAAGAAAGTCATTTCTCCATCGAATTGTGACTGGCGATGAAAAGTGGATATATTTTGAGAATCCTAGGCGTAAAAGATCATGGGTATCTCCAGGCGAACCATCGACATCGACTGCAAGGCCAAATCGCTATGGACGGAAGACAATGCTCTGTGTTTGATGGGATCAGAAGGGTGTGATCTGTTATGAGCTGCTAAAACCTGGCGAAACCGTTAATACTGAACGCTACCGACAACAAATGATCGATTTGAATCAAGCTTTGCGTGAAAAACGACCAGAATATCAAAAAAGGCAACACAAAGTGATTTTGCTTCATGATAATGCACCATCACACACAGCAAAACTGGTCAAGGAAACGATTGAGGCGCTTAGTTGGGAAATACTTTCGCATGCGGCGTACTTACCAGACTTGGCTCCATGCGATTACTACTTATTTGCATCGATGGAACACGCACTTGCTGAGCAGCGCTTTACTTCTTATGAAAATGTACGAAAATTGCTCGATGACTGGTTTGCCTTAAAAGAGCAACAGTTTTTTTGGCGTGGCCTCTACAAATTGTCATACAGGTGGGCAAAATGTATAGCTAGCAATGGGCAATACTTCGAATAAAATATTTTTTATCATTTTCATACAATAAACGTGTATTTTCTATACAAAAATTCCGGTTTCATATTTATAGACCTGGTATATGATGAAATTCCGTGCATCGAATAGCGTTGAATTTAAAAATAATAGGTACGCTCCTTGCTCCTGTCGCGAAAAATCGTAATGCGTTATAATTTACGTGACGTCTATTCGCAAAGTTTAGCGTGATACTGTTTACTTAACTTTTTTCAATAATCGTAACGTCGGGTTTACAAACAAGGTATGCGTAAAATGTTGGTCCTCCCGAAACGAACGAACTTATATAACTACCAGGCCCGTATTCGCTTAATTCATTCGTAAGATCTCCTAGAAATTGACCGATTAGCGGCTCATACTCGTTACCACCGGGGCCACTCACGTTAATACAGGAGTCCGTATCGCAGTACAATATTCGTCGCCCGAGCCCCTCAAGATAACTGTATAGTTTTAGGCGTGCCTGTGCCGTCGTGTATGCTGCAATCACGACGTTTGATGTCGCGAAGCATCGCGGTTGCTCACATAGTTCACATACATGACCTTGTGATTAACCGGTAGCATTCCCGTCACCTCAATCTCCGGACTCGTTACTAAATTCATTAGCTCCGAACGCGTGAAAACGATAACGGTTTTCATGAGATTCTCGCGTTGACCAAACTTTCCCCAGAATAAATTAAGAGCCAATTTTGCGAGCGAACGTAAACCCGGATTTGACTGCAAAGCACTTGGCTCGAGATATATACCCTCAGACTCCTTGTACTACGCTTTAAAACGCGCCACTGCTTCCTCGTCATCGTTACACTCTGCTGGCGGTCCACTCGCCTCCTGTTTTATTTTTAGGAATGTATCGATGTACTCGGCAAAATGATCGCCTCGTCGCGATATCGAGTCATACTGCGTAACAACGTATTGCTAAATTTCACCGATACGCGTCACCTTATATTGGAGTGTGCCTCTGCCATCTTGTGCCTCACGACGTGAGTTGCGCTCACGTTCGAGCCATACGAGCCATACGACGGCATTGCACGTTTGCTGATCGCCCCAGCGAGACCCCCCTGCTGGTAACACCGCAATGCGATCTGTCTGTAGAAAATTCTTTCGAAATACTCTCATGCTGATGCTATCGTGCATGCTTCGCCAAAGGGGCACACGCTCCCGCAACGTATAAGTAACTCTCGAAAAGCTAAACACGCTCATCTCAAAACCGTAACATCTGTACGACAATATTGCACAAATTACATCGCAAAATCAAATTTATAATCGACGCGACTCAATTCTTCCTCATACTATTTTAAAAATCTCTCGCGATCCGCTGAGAACATGGTATCGGGTGAGTAAAAATGCATAGCCGGCGGAGGACCTGAGTAATTCTGATATTCCGGTGTGTTGAATAGATGCGGAATTGTACCTTTTGCCACCTCATCAGCGAAACCAAAGGCCTTAGGTAAAGCGCTAAGAGCCATGGGTAAATAGTTTAGACTATCGAGAAAAACGACATCGCCAATTCATCGAGACAATTTTCGTACCATTCATAATCAAAGAGGGCAACTGTGTTTTTTGCACTTCGATTAAATACCGTAGAATAAATTGCGCGTCGAAACCTCTGGCATTATGAACAATACAGATGGTCTTTTTAAATTTTTGCGATAATACCAATTTCACGAGCTCCCCAACAGGATCAACGATAAACACGAATTCACGTTTACCACAGTAAGCACAATCGGTCTCTATATCTGTGATATCCAGACATGTCATACATACGCATTGTGTAACACATAAATTCGGCTCGTGAATTCGTGTCGATTTATCATCGTGCAATTGTTCGTGTTGTTGCGCCTCAAAATCATGAAACAAAAATCTCATGGAAGGCTTGTCTTTTTTCTTCTTCTTTGCCGCCTCTGGTTTCTTAAGAGGTGCTATAAAACACGCCTGCGTAGTCGGTCTGCATGCGTGTAATACAAAACGATATACCACATACATGCATTTTATCTGTGGTTTTAATCATACGCGAGCAGCCTCTCCAGATTTTCCATGCTTTACAGACGCTGTACCGTCTATATTTACCAGACGTAATACCCGCGGAGCCCTTACCTTTGTGATGACAGAGGCAAAAAGCACCAAAGAACGAACGATTACAGTCTGTGCAATACTCAGGCTGAGAGTCTCTATTAACCCTTTGCACTCCAGCCTAGTAGGGCATAGAGGCTTTAATGTCGCAAATACGGCGACAACGGAGTGCAAAGGGTTAACTTTGCAATAAGTGGATTTACATCGAACACATTGATAGCTACAGCCATGCTCGAGTACTCGATTATACTTGGAATTACACTGTGTTCAGAGCCCCCGACTACCTAGCGCACCAGCGAGATTTAATATTGGCTGGTAGTGATGAGAGCATTCGTAATAGAGAATAAAAAGTTTATGATTACATTTACCTACTGCAGAGAGTACGGATTTTCGTCCGTCGTACAGAGCCGAGACGCGTTTTCCGAAGGTGATAAATTTATAAACAACAATCGCTATACCCTCGTGAACCGAGTACTGTAGAGCTGAATCTCGCGCACGCCGCACCCTCTAGGCGGTGTCGTTACTCCCGTATTACCCGTTAACTCTATCGCTGCTGTATATTGCGCTCCTCGAAGCCCGCTCCGAATTTGACACCATCGTCTGTGTAACTCGCCTGTACGAATTCGACCACGTTCGGCATGCGCTCCGGCTGTGACAAGGGATCGTTGTAGACCCAAATTATCGCTATTAGTTGTGCGTAAAATTGACATTTTTGCTATAGACTCGTGTTTAAGCCTGGTGCCTACACCGGCGCCTTCGACGCCTCGTACTATACATGTTGACATTCTACATGTACCAGCGTCTATTCGAAATTCGCGCGCGCTTTGAGCTACACTATTAATTAGTCGCCATATATCGTCAGGAACGATGTCACGAGCTGGTCGAAATGATAACCATACAGGTCCTTGCGCGAAAGACGGCACGATCAGATCATACTAAGATAATCATGTCCTTCACACGATTCTGTAAGACGTGTGAAAACATCTCGTTCACCGCCTTTGAACCAAGTCAGGTGATCAATACTTTCCGGTGGCTGACGAAAATAAAAATCTGTCTCCCGATTCTGCATCCTAAAGCGTGAAAAATATCTGCTCTGCTCATTGTCGATACTGAAGCGTTTACCAGAGGCCAAGTTACCCCTCCGTATAGCAGTCCTTCCATCGCCAGTCTGTCCACCTGCAAGCATAATTAAACCATTTATTATAATTTTTATTTTGTTTAATTAAATTTTTTTTTGTCGCTAGCTATATACCATGTATATAAATTGTGTAACGTAAGAATTACGAACTTATATTTGCTTCTAGTCCTCGAACCCGTCGAGTGCACCCGGGAACCGCCGACGCATTTCGTAAACCAACTCGATTGTCGGCGGTCTTGGCACAGTAAATCGTGCAAAGCGCACAACATTTGGTTCCGGCTCAATAATTATTTGATTATCTAATAATCCAATATTATGCGCGTTAACTATATCGCACTGATGACACTCGCACAGCATACCGCGGATCTTACGAACAACCACTTGTGTCGGAAATTCCCATAGGGTGATCTATAAATTTCTTCTCCCCCAACGTGAACTCAATGACGATCTACGCTTGAATATAAACTCTATCAATTTTCTTATCAATGAGCGCTTAACCACTTTGACCATGATTGTGCTGTTAGAGTAGTAGTAACCACAGTAAATCAGACAATTAACTAGAGATTTTTTAAAGCGGCGTGCTTTTATATATATTCCTTTAATACGCTCTTTCTTCATATACTGCAGCGAGATTATTGCCGATTTATTCCTTGGTCGTATGGATCGAATCTAAAAGATATTGAAAATAATGAATTTTCACTTACGGCAGCGTGTGAACTAACCAGACTGATAGTTGTAGTAGAGAAAATGGTTCTTTATTCTACCATCGACCAATATATTACAAAATATATACAAAAAAAATGCAAATAAATATTAAATAAAGTTGAGTAATAACTTTGAGAAGCACACAATTGTATTAGTTGTGGGCTGTTTTTTCTTGTGTAGTGCACGTGATGCAGCCAGAGCTGCAGACCACGCCACGGAATGAGAATTGTGATAACGCAGAATACGTCACTCATTTCCAATAAATTCTCAGTAAGTTTACATGAGGGAAAATACAGGGAATGAGTAAGAGCACATGCAATTGTATTACTTGAGTGCTGAAAAGCATGATGTGAGAAAGCTCGGTGCAGTCAGCGCTGCAGAGCACGCTACAATGTGAGACATTTATGAGGATGCACCAATGATTTTTGCATTCCTCACCGTCATTGAATTTAGATAAATACTAACAATGTACACTTACCGGTTTTTTGAGTCCTTGTGAGCACGAAAATGTTGAGAAGATCCGGTGAGATGGTGAAAAATCCGAGCGTGTGCAGAAGATGTGTGCGGTGTCCAAGCGGGTTTTCACATAAATGTCTAATTTTGCAATATGGCTGCGCTTTTCAAAAGCGTCGTTGCGCGGAAGTGAAGTCGAGCGAGCGAGATAGCTGGTGAGCGATGCCGAAGTCAAGCGAGAGAGATAGCCTCTCGTTTCAATCAGCATGCCTGCGAGGCACTGTCTCGGCTATCTCCGTTATAGCCGAGCAACCGTTACAGCAGCAACAGGTCGACGCACGGCGAATATCGATCGCCGTGCGCCAGCTGATTGTCCAACAGATATAATGAATACGAATAAACAAAAAGATGGCCGCACGCGATCACTTTACAAAAGCAAGACCCAGGGAAATATTTAGCGATGATGATGTAAATATAAAACCTGTCATGTACTAAGTTATCGAGTTTCGCTGATGAATGTCATATTGTTTTCATCTAATTTCAAGGCACTCGGCCATGAAGAAAATCATCAAATTTCGTCGACTAATATTATTTAGTTATCATGACACCTCTTATCTGTACGTCAAGGTGTGCGAGAGAATGCAAGAGCTTTGGGATATATGGTATTTGTTACTACTGTTACTAGGCTGTTAAGGAGAATGCGACAAATATCAAAGGATATTGGTGAGCAATTTTCAGTCGTATGATTTGCAGTATCAAATGAAGAGGCGATGCAATTAGATGGTTGGGGTAATCTGTATAAAACGGAGTATGAATACCAGCGACGATTCATTCGAAAAGTTACAGTCTACAAGAAAGCAATAAAAATGGCAAATAACAGTGCTACATCTCACACGATATCGCCATATAGAGCGAACCCCGTTATGTATGATTTAAATAAATCATTTGGTAAAATAATCGTCGCCGGGCTTGAGTTTAACTCTACGTATCGTACACCAGTGGTGAAAATATTGTCGAGTACTTTTACCGGAATTACACTCAGTGAATTACACATACTCGCAGACCAGCACACAGACCTGAGTTTGAGAGATTCTGGAGAAGAGGCACAAACGATAAACGTGCTTCACAAGGAAGCTGTAGGAAGTCTGCTATACTTATTGTTAGCAATTGTCACAAGGTCGGACATTTCTTATGCCATCAACGCAGTGAGTCAATACGCCGAATCACCCAATAAATTACATTGAAACGCGATAAAACGCATTTTAGAGTATATAAAGGGTACGATTACCCATGGTATTTTATTTTCGAAGAACCATAAAGTTTCGGACTTGACTGCATATAGTGACGCGGATTTTGCTGGGGATAAACGACCAGAAAGTCAACAAGCGGCTATGTATCTCAAGTTGACAACGCATCGGTCATATGCTGGGCGCAAAAACAAAGATCCGTAGCTGTATCGACAACGGAATCCGAGTATATCGCGGCGAGTAAAACGGCGAAAGAACTTATTTGGATAAGTAGATGAATGAAAGATTTAGTGAGGCATGAATTAGATATTCCCATTATGTATATTGATAATCAAAGTGCAATTAAGCTTGTTAAAAACCCAGAGTTCCACAAACGAACCAAGCACATAGATGTAAGGTACCGTTATATACGCACCATTATAACGAAGAATACTCTAGATTACATAACTATATCTACATCTACCAGCTGTACAAGTATGAAATGCAGATTCCAGACAACAGATGGCGCACGAATACAGTTTGTGCTATAAAGATTTGACACTGCGCCATTTTGTTGTGTCATCAACAAGTATCAGACGCGCATGAGTGATAAATTGGAAAAGGGTGTGCATAGTATTGTGTTGTTGTGTTCAATATGTCGAAATTTATACCCAACAAGGAGGATTCGCGGACAGCATTAATTTTTTGTTTTCAATTGAAGAAAACGGCTGCTGAATCATACCGATTACTTCGAGAAGCTTATGGTGAATATGCTCCATCGCAAGATATGTGTGAACGATAGTTTCGACGTTTCAAAAGTGGTGACTTCGATGTTGCAGACAAGGAACGTGTAAAACCGCCAAAAAATACGAAGATGTAGAATTGCAAGCATTGTTGGACGAAGATGATTCGCAAACACAAAAACAACCCGCCGAGCAATTAGGCATTAGTCAACAAGCTGTTTCCAATTGGCTACCAGAGATAGGAAAGATTCAGAAGACCGGTAGATGGGTACCACATGAGTTGAACGACACGCAAATGGAAAAGCGCAAAAACACATGTGCCATTTTGCTCGCTCGGTACAAAAGGAAGTCGTTTTTGCATCGTATAGTTACAGGGGATGAAAAGTGGATTTATTTTGAGAATCCCAAGCGTAAAAAATCATGGGTGAACCCAGGCGAACCATCCACATCGGCCGCAAGACCGAATCGCTTTGGCAGAAAGACGATGCTCTGTGTTTGGTGGGACCAGAAGGACGTGGTCTATTATGAGCTGTTAAAATGTGGGGAAACGGTTAATACTAAACGTTACCAATAACATTGACCGATTTGAAAGAGGCAACAAAAAGTCATTTTTCTTCATGAGAATGCTCCATCACATACGGAAAAACCGGTTCGCGACACGTTGGAAGCACTCAGCTGGGAAGTTCTACCCCATGTGGCTTACTCACCAGACTTGGGTTCTTCCGATTACCACTTATTTGCATCGATGGGTCACACACTTGCTGAACAACGCTTTGGTTCGTACGAAAATGTGAAAAAATGGCTCGATGAATGGTTCACAGCAAAAGGGGAAGATTTTTACTGGCGTGGTATTTACAAATTGCTCGAAAGATCGGAAAAATGTATAATAAGCGATGGAGCATACCTACAATACAACACTTTTTATAATTCTTCCGAATTAAAAATGTTTTTTTAGAAAAAAAATCCGCATTTCATATTCGTACACCTGGTAGAATCGTAACAGCTGAGAAGAGGTTAGTTGAAAAGAAATCTTTATGGTGAAATCATCTTTGGCTGTCTTTGCATCCGTAATGAATACTATTGACCGTGTACTTGTGATATCTTAATATGTTAATAATGCAAGCAAGTTTATTATACGAGAATGTTAAAACAGTTTTTATGAAGCTAAAAAAATAACGAGGGTTTTCTAATACCATTATTATTATGTATAGCAGAAAAGTTTTCGAAAATAAATTTATATTCCCTAAAGAAAAATTAAATGAAAAAAAGAAAAATTTTCAAAATATTTTTTTTAAACGCTATAGATGGGGCTCGGTTATCGACGACTGGGCATGTTTAACCGGTGGAAGGGTAGACAATATTATTTACCGTAAGACCCAATCAACTTATTTACCGTAAGTCCTAAATCTGCAGTACCGATGGTCGGTTAAATACCTACAGTTTACAACCGATTTACTTTACCGATCATCGGTATATAATCTACTCGTCTGACTGCCAACATTCTATTTCTTTTACCAACGGTAACATGTCGATTGTCGACAGTACATGGCGCATCTGCAATTAAAGATGATCAAAAAGTACCCGGCATTTGTCAATAAAACGAAAACGATTAAATTATTCATCGATATTTATATTATTCCCTTCAAAGTAATCTCCATCGTAAGCAATACACATATACCAACGCTTCTTCCAATCTTTAAAACACTTTTCATATGCCAATTTTGGAATCGCCTTCACCTCCTGCGAATTCTCCTTTATTGCTTCAATTGTCTCAAAACCCTTTCCGCAAAGTGGTGACTTTAGTCGTGACAACAGGAAAAAGTCACATGGGGCCATCTTAGGTGAACACGGAGCTTGCGGATCAGTATTAACGTTGTTTTTGGTCAAATAGTCGCGTACAAGATGAGATGTGTGAGCCGTTGCATTGTCGTGGTGAAGAAACCACGAGTTGTTTAACCACAATTTCGGGCTCTTGAGACGACCATTGTCCCTCAAACGCTCCAGTACGCTCACATAATAATCCTTATTTACTGTTAGACCCCTGATGCTCACACGACGATCTTCGAGCACAATTTTCTCAACTTTTTCGATGTTTTCGTCAGTCACGGAGGACGACGGGAGCGAGGCAAATCATCAATCACAGTACGACCCGCTTTAAACTCTTTGTGCCACTCATATGCTTATGTTTTCAACATTGTCGAGTCCCCGTAGGCTACCGTTAACATTTTCAACGCTGCCACACATGATATTTTATTAGACACACAAAACTTCAGACGCACTCTTTACTGAACTAAATTCGACGTCGCGAAATTCGCAGAGTACACCAAACAATGACTTATTTTATCATTAGCTATTATTATTTATATTTTATATTAGCTATTTACTATTAGCTATTACGCACAAACTATCTGACACATTGCGCTTAATAGTGACATGTGAACAACTGACAGATGTACCAAACCTAGAAAAAAAAATGATTTTGACAATATCTCAAGGGTGACTCGTTTAAATGAGAAATAGGACGAGCTAAAGGACCCACGAATGAGAAGGCAGCAGGGGGCGTATCTAGACACGCCCTGTCGCCAAGGGGGCAGGAGGTGACCACGCCCTGTGTCGCTCTATAGGGCCTCTTCTACTTGTAAGTACTAAGATGTCTTCAGGATCGTCGCTGAGTAGCGCAAGGGACTTTGAATTGGACACGGTCTCAATATCTGTCAGCAGTGTTGCGATTCCCTCGAAGGTGAGTACAGAGTCACCCACTGTATGACGGAGATAATATTTCACTGACTTCACTGCCGCCTCCCAAGTGTAGTGCCGCTGATGGATTGTATTTTCACTATACTGTGTTCAAAAAGTAAGGTGAATTTTTAATTTAAACTTCCCGCATTAACCGAATCGGACAAATGAATTTTTTTTAAGTTGGTAGGACTGTTAGTGACATCTGTGACAAATTACATGTCAATATCATCATTAGTTTTTAGTTTACGCTTGGTTTTGTGAACAAAGAAAAATGAATTTGGCGATTTTTTCGATGTCGAATTTTGTTGAGCAAAGAAGTGCTATTAAATTTTGCTTGCGGAATGAAATTTCCGCCGTGAAACGTATCGAATGTTACAAAAGGCCTTCGGTGACGAGACTATGTCACAGAAAAATGTTTACAAGTGGTACAAAGACTTCAAAGAAGGCAGAGAACGTGTTGATGATTTGGAACGCTCTGGACGACCATCGGCGTCAATTGATGAGCAACACATCAAGAAAATCAAGGAATTGGTGCTCGAAAATCGTTGATTAACAATTCGAGACCTTGCCGACATGCTTGCAATATCAATTGGATCAGTGCAAGCAATTTTGAAGGATCATTTGTGCCTCAGAAGAGCCAAATCGCGTTTGGTGCCAAAATTCGCGTTTGGTTCTTCGTGAGTTTTTCGCCAAAAACTCCACTCATGTCGCTCCACAACCACCGTATTCGCCTGATTTAGCACCGTGTGACTTCTGGTTGTTCCCAAAGCTCAAGAGACCACTCCGGGGAAATCGTTTTGAGTCGATTGAAGAGATCAAACGTGAATCGCTACGCGCATTGTAGGCTATACCTGAGGACGACTTTTTAGCATGCTTCAAACATTGGAAAAAACGTTGGCATAAGTGTATTGTAGCTAGGGGGGATTATTTTGAGGGGGGACAAAATCGATTTGGAAGAATAAATAAAAAATTTTAATTTTAAAACAAAATTCACCTTACTTTTTGAACACAGTATATGATCATGAGAGAGTGATGATGCGATGACCTGCTGCTCTCGAGAGCTCCTGATGACTAACCGCCGTAGCAAGGCATCAGCACCAATGAAATTGGTATCGCAAACCGAGTAGAAGGTGTGAGGAACGCCACGTCGAAATAAAAAGCGCCTGAGTTATGAAATCGACTCTTCTATTGAGCAGTCACTAACTTCTTCGAGATATACTATCGATGATACTAGTCATACAAAGACACAGATGCAGCGTTTGTATGCATTGCTCCTCGCCCCTTTCCGGACCTCGATAGTAAGTGGTCCAGCGTCGTTGACTCTACAGTCCGTGAATGATTGTCTTTGTTAAACTCGAGAAAGAGGTAGTATGTGTAGTAAAATGCTGTAGTCCAGCTCTTCGCTGCCTCCTTCTGAAGCCTGCAATCAACTTACAGTATACATCAACAACCAAGGAGTCAGTCTAGTCGGACGTGTCTTACACACTCATCACTCACGTATAAGGGAAATGCAGGTATTCAATTTCATCACGCACAATTGTTCTCGCTCACTACCGATCACGTTCAAAGACGCACACTACGTGGAGGTACTCAGCTCATCCTGACCGAAGTGAAATAAGTTCACTGGATCATCGGTAGAAGGCCCAAATCTCTCTCTCTCTCTCTCTCTCTCTCTCTCTCTCTCTCACTCACACACACACGCGCGAGCGCGGACACGGATATGGACACGGACAACTATTCTCGGACGCTGGAATCAACGACATGGCATGCCTTACACCCTCCATTCGAGTTGCGATACCAGTTTTATTGGTATTGATCTTTTACTACGTCGGTTATTCATCAGGAGCATGTGGTAGTCGCGTTATCACTCTCTCATGATCATGTGCAGTACAAGTTCAATCCTCCAGCCCCAACACACAGGGGAGGAAAATGTGAGCTGGCATTCCGGTCAGTGAGACATCATCTCCGACGTACAGTGGGTAACACTCACCTTCGAGAGGTTCGCAACACTGCTGACTCAAATTTAGTCTGTACCGAAATCAATATCTCTAGAACCACTCAGCAACGATCCTGATGACATCTCAGCACTGACACCTGAAAATTTACACATCGCAAGTGCACTCACAGCGATCCCTGAACCATCCCTCAGGGATATGGCAATCTCAAGGCTCTCAGGATGACAACTGATTCAACAAAAGGTACAACAATTTTGGTTCCAGTGGTTTGCTCACTATCTTCAGCATGAGCAGTCCATCTCAAAGTGGCATACTCCGTCTACCAACATCTGGATTGCCTCCTTCATTGGTTTTACTTACGGACGAACGCTTTCTACCACCCAAATGGCCACTTGCACGGGTCATAGCGTTGCACCCACACCAGGTTGGACTCGCCAGAATAGTAACGCTGAAGACTGCAGCCACCACACTCATACAACCAATCACCAAGCTCGCCATCCTGCCTGTCTCTCAACAGGATCAACTCAATGAGGATAATCAGTAACCACATTGCTGATGGCGGGCGGAAATGTTTTAGAAATCTCATACCGTTGACAGCTGCTACTCATGGTCGCCTGGCAGTAGCACCGCTCGGTTACTTGCGCGCTGTTTTCAACAGACGAGTCTGGTTATTCGTGCAGCGGTGATGCACGCTCCATAAAGGAACAGTACAGGAGAGCAGTGGCTTCGTTTTCGCGCTCAACTGTTGGACGCGCTGCCATCTTAACGAGTCTTACTCGTTTGAAAGCCAAACGATACGCATCGCGTCTGCTCAGCTCCTATCATCTCATTCAACATTTCTCGTATGCGTGCATCTGAAGTGCGCCTAATTAATGACTCATCGCAAGTACTTAACTCATGGTCTTAATTCGGTCGAGGTTCACAGACATTTAATATCAACAGGAAGCTGTGACTAGACATTTGAGCTACTGGTTTGGTGCATCGCATTTCCGGTCTCACCTCGTGGTGGTTGCCGCACTACATGAACCGACTCACATGGGGGCAATTATCAAACCGAGTGAGAGCGAATTAATATAATCGACTCTCTCATGACTTATATTTCCGCTCTGTATTCCGCTGACATTTGTTTTATTTAGTGTCAAAGTTTAGATAACAATGCATATCGAAAACTCCTTTTTCTTTTGAGTTAACTTACCTAATAATACTAAATACAAAAATTGTTATATTGAAAAGAGGCCTTAGGCCGAAAGTACCTTACCTAACAAATATCACATTTTGTGTAACCAAGAAATATACCAGTATAAATTGTACTTCTCTGGTCATGATCAAATAAATATTTTTTATTTCACAATGAACTTTTCTATCGGTCTTATTAAATAGTGCTCTACCGTATGGAGAAAGAGGTCGTTACCGTGTGATTGGTTCTGAATCGATTGATCCAGACTATGTTTATAGAAAATTTTAAAATATCGAGTACCCCTCTCACGTCCCGACATTGAGGACTACTCATGAAATTCATTTCTAAGGGAAGATTTCAACATAGATGTAAAATCTGACACGGGAAGGCATAGCTGAGTGCCTCACCACTGCAATCGCGCGTCTCCTTCCGCGCAATGTTTCAATTCGTTTCCTCGAATACCCCTGTGCGTCGGAACTCAAAAAAGTCTAACTTTCTTCCCTGTCCAGTCGAATTTTTTCAGTAAATCTTTAAGAAAAGCAACGTTGCAAAATATCCTGTTAAGATTTGGAGGAGTTGCTAGCGTCCTCTAGTTTTAGAAGTTTTAGAAGTAGAATTTTAAGAAGTCCAGTTTTTTGGACCTATCCGTGAAAAAACATGTTTGCTTAGTTAAATGCTCCTTGAAAATAAGGTTAAAGGCTGCATCTGAATTCGACCTCTCCTGGATGCGCCTTCCATCCTCTAAGGATATTGTAACGGTATTTTACGTTATCATTTCCTTTGAAGGGTTTTGAGTTCGGACTCGAGCAAGGAGGAAATTAATTCAGACTTCAGTATCGGGTAAAAGAAGGTTTTATTGACAATTATTATTATTTATCCATATGAAAATATTGATTATTAATATTACTTAATTAGACTCCTTTTCTTTGTTAATCCTGAGGATTATGCACTGTACAAAACTTTAACCGGGCTCTCGTACGCCTATATAATCGTGTCCGCAAAAATAGGAGTTCTTATATGAATTAAAATATTTCCCTAGATGATATCGCAGTTTCTCTATTTTCTACGCCAGGCATGAGAGAGTGTTTAGCCTACCGGGCTTGCCATCTATGTTGGCTCTGTTATTACTCCTCGCCTACCCTATATCTATATCTATTTGATCGTGGTGGGGACGAAGCTCGCGCTTTGGCTCTCCTGGCTATACTACTTATTTGCTGCCCCCGTCGCTGCTACGGTGGAGCCGTCAGTGAGATGCATTTTATATGCATCGGTGCATTTAAACGATGACAGGAGTGTCCCTATCTAATTTTTAGAGGAGGGTTCTATTGATTTAATATATCTTTTTATGAAACTATTATGTTCCTTTCTATTTGTGAGCTCTTGGTGACTCTGATGTTGGACGTCTTGAAGATGTGTTTCTAGACGGCCTCAGTGGTTGGATGCCGAAAAGGTTCGTCTTCGTAGGCTTCAGAAGTATCTGGGCCTGGTCCTTGGAGTGCTGCTGTTGGTAGGCTCCTCCTTTGGTTGGCTCCGTGGTCCTTCTTTGGCTGGTTTGCAGGTCTTCCTTCTATTCGCTGGCTGGTCCTTGATGTCTGGTTGGAATCTGTGAACAAAATGCTTCCTGATCGTCGCATTTCGCGTTCTTTCATACTGGCTTTTCCCACTCTTCTTCCTTGTTCTCAGTATATCTATATTTGGTAGTCGTCCTGTAGCCCATCTCCTGTAGACCATTTCTTGCTAATCCATACTTCTGATAATCGTATTTAACGTATCCCTTGTGAATTTCTTTTTGTACATATTTTGATACTATAGGAGTACGTGTGATTGCTGTTGAATTTCCGGGAATTTCTATCTTTCGTAGTGTTGGTTGTATGTACTACAGGTCCCTCTTGCTGTGTGTGTGGGGCGTACTATGGTTCGCTACTCTATGTTTATATTTTATTGTGTGTGATCCTGGTACTTCGCTGTGTGTGTGTGGTGTTTTAGTATTGTGTGGATGAGACGTACATTCGTCTCAATATAGTTGGATCGAACAAAATTGATTCGTAGTTATAGTTGTAGCACAAGGGTTTCGGCGCGGATGCCAGCGGATGAACTTTATTTACGTGGTCGCAGACATATTGGACCGGGAATATTCTTTTCTGGTTTACAATAATGAGATTGTCTTCCAAATCGATAATATCTTGCATTATCGGACTCAACTTCTGTTCCGAATTGGATAATACTCTAATTATATCATTTCTCCCCATTCTATCTCTATCTTGTCTATCAGAATATCAGCCAGTATGTAATCATATGCTACACACCTTAAATGCTTAACTCACAGTCTCAGTTTGGTCTATAGAGCTCACAGACATTCGAGTATTAAGAGCAAGCGATGACAAGACATTTGTGCTACTTATTCGGTGCATCGCACTGTCGGACTCATCTCGCGGTGGTTGCCGCACGACAGGAATCCACTCACATCGGGCCAAACATCAAACCCAATGAGAGCGAATTTATAAAATCGACTCTCTCAAGACCTTCACATCTTACTCAAATATATTTCTGCGCTCACTTTTTGTATTTGTGTTAAATATATCGAAGATATATTGTGGTAAGCATCACGCCATCTTTTTTTTGTGTGTCACGTTCCACCAATCACCCTCTCATCATATTTACAGCCCACTAATTACCAACAAGAGAAGACAGGCTAATTCTCGAATATTTTTGTATCTACATTAGTCTATACGTTAGCGTTAAGACTAAGAGCATCACATGGCTGGATGCGATTATGTTCCGAAGGCCCTTTTTTGCACAACTGTGAACTATTGTCTTTAGTAAAAAAATGTTTAAATCGTTTGTCTTGGAGTGCAGCGCGATACAACTTTATGTTTATATTAAAATGATGAAATAAATGTAATTTTACAAAAATTAGAAAATGCCCGACTGAAAAAAGAAGTTTAAAAAAAATTAAATTAATAAAAAATAGTAGATTATTAAATATATGTTCGAGTATTGTAGTAGGAAATTTTGTTTGTGTGAATAATCAATAATTACTGCACTATTTTTTGTTAATCCTATAAGTTTTGAAATTTCTACTTTCAGTCGGACGTTTTTTAATTTTTGTGAAATTATCTTTTTTATTATGGTTTTATTAGTTGGATGGGGTCAGTATTACTCCTACTGCAGAAAATCCAATATGCCGGACGATTGTTAGTCCGGATATTTATCAGCTCGCCGCACGGTTAAACATTCTTAATATCCCAGGATCAGTGATTGAGGATAGACAGTATCAAATAAACATTAAAGGCATTTCCGTCTGCACAACTACATGGAAGAACTATCAACGAAACGTCATGAAGGCATGTATTTATTGTGATTCTCAATTGTAGAATATCGGAAATTGTGAATGTATGCTTTTCCACAGCGAATGTCGCAGTCTTATTTGTATACAATGAACGAAAATCCAGCTTTGGAGTGGAATAACTTACGAAGCGATAACGATTTGGAACCCCATTTTTCCACATCTTCTCTCATGTCGAGGTAAGCATTGAGCTTTTTTCCATCTGTTAAGCTATGCGTAACAGAATTTCACTATTTTGATTCCTTATAGAAGAAGCTTTATGAAGTTGAAAACATTTTTTGGGACATTTTAAACACATTTTCAATGTGTTCAATGTGTTCAATGTGTCAACGTGTTTAATGTGTCAACGTGTTCAAAATGTTGCAAAACGTTGAAAATTTATATTTTAAAAAAATGTCCACGTACGCCCACATATTCGTGCGCGCGCGCGCGCGCGTGTGTGTGTGTGTGTGTTCTGGCACTGTAAAATGAAAACGTCTATAACCCGAGAACGGTTTTGCTGAAATTACTGCAATTTTGTTGAATTTACTAAAAATTAGCAATTTTACGACATTTTGAAATTTTCAAACAATGTCTATGTGTTGAGAATTTCTTTGGTGTTGTGGAATTGAATCTGAAAGATATCGAAAAAAATGAGTTTTCACTCAAGGTAGGTGGGAAATAACCAGACCAAAAGATGTCGGTCGAAAGAATGGTTTTATTCCACCGTCGACTATCACACTACAAAATATATATATAAAAAAATAGCACAAATGAATTTAGAGTGAATATTTGGTGAGAAGCACATACAATTGTATTAATTGTGTGCTTCAATTTGTGAGGTGAATGTGGAACAGCCCGCGCTGCAGAGCACGTCACGTCGTTAGGTTGCACAAATAAGATTTATCCACCTCACCAACATTGAATTTATATAAATTATGATGGTGCATGCTCACCGAGTTTTTTGAGTCCAGTTGAGCACGTATGTGATGAGTAGATTCGGTATGAGGCGAAAAAGTACGAGGTGTGAGCAGAGGAATGTGCTGGCCAAGCGGTTTTCACGAGAAGTGTCTAAATTTCTCAAGATGACTGCGTAGTACAAAAGCGTCGTTGTGCGACGCTGAAGTCAAGCGAGAGAGACAGCCTCTCGCTTGAGCAGCATGCCTGCGAGGCGCTGCCTCGGCTATCTTCGCGACAGCCGAGCGCAGCACATCACTTAGCAGCAACAGGTCGACACACGGCGAATATCGATCGCCGTGCGTCAGTTAATTTTCCAACATTATGAAAATTCTAATTTCCGTAAATTTTAAGATTTCCAGCTTATTTTTTATATATAGAGTACCATAAAAGGACAGCTCGTATCTAATTCGGGAAGCATTGGTCGAACATCTCAGATTTCATAAATTTTGGAATTTTTCGAAAATTCGTCAAATCGCTCTAATTTCTGAAAATTTCAAGATATCGTGCTGATTTTTTTTTTTTTTAATAGAGTAGTATAAACGTATAGTTGGCATTAATTTTGGAGAAAATTGGTCAAACAATCCGGATATTTAAAAATATATAGTTGTTGGAAAATTTTGAAAAAATTATTGAATTGCGATAATTGTTGCAGATTTCGGAAATTCGAGCAGAATTTCATAATATGAATAGACTATTTTTGAAAAATGTTGTTATTTAATTTAGAGAAGGGTTCAGATTTGATCAAATTCATCATTTTTCGAACAAGCTGGGAATTGCTTCCTTGAGATTCCGCACGATGCTCAAAGCTTCTTCTATGAGGAACCCAAAATTAAGAAAGATAGTATTCTCACAATCAAAATGTTAAAGTTGCCTTGTGGAAAAAAATGAAGGAATAAGTACGGCATATAAAGTTTCACCAGCTGCGGTCATAGAAGCTTTTCCAGAAAAAATGGACTACTTACATTTATATACTGTAACCCAGAAAAGTTGTATATCAGAAATTCGGAACCTCCGACTGCCGGTCGACTATTCTGATCATTTATATGACAGCCTGCTTACCATATTTAATCCGAACCGTCCTCATATATTAAATATTCCACCACATTACAATAATCATTGAGTAACTTTGGGAAAATTATAATACTAATGCTATAAAATACTATACGTAACGACGAAGGACCCATCAGCCCGAAATAATTAACCTAATTTTTTTTATCATTTACATGCAGGTTCAACGTCAGGTTGATAATTGCTCCGGCTATAGTATTGAATCCATCTAAAGTCGTCTGTAGCAGCGCCATTGAACTCACTTGTTCGACGGACATCGAGATGTCTATAAATTTGGATCAAATAAAATTAATATGGGCATTGTACAGAGAAACCAGCACCGTGTTATCCGATTACTGGGAAGGAGCAAGAAGCACTTCTGGACTTAACACGGACGACAAAACTTCAACACTGTTGAGTCAAGTCCAGGGGATCGTGACTCCAAAAAAACAGGAACGGGATTACGCCGCGGACAGAGGGGTGGACTTCGAGTCGACGAGTATCAATTTGATGTTTACGGTAAATCTACATTACAAACTATTTTCATGCAAAAATAATGATTCTTTGTTTCTACTTGGATTGCAATTTTTTATATCGATATCATTATGTTTTTGCCTGCTACTGGTACTTACTATTCTTATTTATAATTTTAGTTACGATTATGTTTATTTAGATTTGAATCGGATTTTTCGTGCTTCAAAAAGCAACATTTCCTTCCTTTTATTTTATTGATATTCATTTTTCTATCGTTTTTTCGGATTTTACTGATTCAAAAACTTTAATGTAGCCAAAAGCTTACCAATATTAGACAGGCGCTCCATGTGCTGGCTTTATATAACAGGTGGGCTGAAAAGTTCGTAGGCTGACACATAGATGGCGCTACTAGTATTAAATCCATATGATTTTTAGTTAGCCCTAACCTTCAAAAGACACGTGTATAAATTTAACAGCTGTCGCACTATTTTTTTGTGAGATATAGCATTTTGAGTGAAGCAACTTTTGTTACTTTGAAAAATGGATAAAAAGGAATTTCGTGTGTTAATAAAGCATTGCTTTTTGGTGAAGACTAAATACTGTTGAAGCCAAGGCTTGGCTTGATAAACATTATTTGGACTCTGCACCAGGAAAATCAACCGTTGAGAAGTGGTTTGCTAAATTTAAACGAGGCGAAATGAACACCGAGGACGATGCAGGCAGTGGACGCCCCAAAGAGGCTGTTACCGATAAAAACATCAAAAAAGTCCACAATATAATTTTGGATAACCCTAAAGTGAAGTTATTCGAGATAGCTGAGACCCTAAAGATATCAAAGGAACGTGTTGGACATATCGTGAAAGAATATTTGTTCAAAGTGGGTGCCGCGCGAGCGACAATGCACCGTGTCACAAATCAATGAAAACGATGGCAAAATTGCATGAACTGGGCTTTGAATTGCTTCCGCATCCACCGTATTCTCCAAATCTGGCCGCCAGCGACTTTTTCCTGTTCTCAGACCTCAAGAGAATGCTCGCTGGAAAGAAATTTAGCGCCGATGAAGAGGTAATCGCCGAAACTGAATCCTATTTTGAGGCTAAAGACAAATCGTACTTTAAAAATGGTATCGAAAAATTGTATGACCGCTATAATCGTTGTATCGCCCTTGAAGGCAACTATATTGAATAATAAAATCAAATTTTATCAAAAAAAGATTTTTTTATGTTAGCCTACGAACTTTTCAGTCCACCTTGACCAAGTAGGTTACACCACATAAATTAACACAACCCGATAAATTAAAAAATTACGACTGTTATGCCGGTACCTCGTAATTGGATTATTCGGTATTCGGTATAATATTGAAAAGTTATTATTTTTGTTGGGATCGTTTGCCTATTAGGAGATGGATCTCGAGTAATTGGTGAAAACGCTAATTTATATAAATGGAAGTATTTATTATAGGCAACGGTAACTTTCCGTTGTCTATTTAAAAATCAATAAAAGAATGTACAATAATTCTGTTGTTTCGAGTATTTGACGAGGAACCAACCCGTTCTCTTTGAGTCTACTTTAAAACTGATTTTCCTAAAGCAGTCGCCAACTGTGTTCACGAAAATTTCTTAGTTCGCGATTTTTGCGTTAGCCTATCGTCGATCGCCAAGTGGGTCGCCTCATGCTGCGTCGGCGTTCTTGGTGTCGATCATCGATTGGGAAAATTTTTCCCAAAAAAATTTTGTCTTCCGTTGGTTTCTCGTGCCCCTATAATTTGATACATTTTTAACAATACAATATTTATTTATTTATTTTTCATTTGTTAACGATGAAGTTTTCCTTTTGCTTCTTATCGTCTTTCGGGTCGAGCGAGTCGTTCTCGGTTGGGGGGACGGGTGCATACCCTGGCCAGGTCGGATCCCAGTTGCTCCTCTGGCTGTTGTCGTCCGAGTGGCTCGAGGTTGATGTTTACCTCGGCGGTTGCCGGGGTCGTTGCCTCGCTTGTCCTTGTTGGTGTTCGGTTTCGTTGGTACCTGTAACATTTAAACAGAACATAGCCAACCAAGGCTATTGGTGCTATTGCACCCAGTGAGTAGAAGCTCAGGTTGTGGATGTGTTGCATCCCGTCTCCGGCAGTATTGAGGGTGTCCATGATTTGGTCAGCTCGGGCTCCGAGCTTTTAAAGCTCTTCTGGATCTCGTAGCACGCTCTGAAGTGGAATCGTCCTCTCGGTCTGCGTCGGGGGCGCCTGGGCTTCAATCTCCGTTAATTTCAAATTCAACGACGGAAGGTAGTTTTCCCGGATAACCTGCGACGTTTGCCCGATGCTTCCAATACTGAAATCTCGGGTGGTTACTATACATACGCCTACCAATGCCATTATTCCCGAATTGTTTAGTATTTCGTGCTGAGTGGGATTTTTTTCACAATTTATTCTTACGGCTTCTGGGGTTGGCGCGACGTATAGCCTTCGCCCCTGCTGTTGCATTGGAACGATTAGGGGATAGGTTATTTCGATAACCCTTTTTGCGCATTTTTCGCGCATTTTTCGCGGTGTCCATTTCGCGTAGATTAGGACTTCGCAGGGTGCGTCGTTCGTAACCGGAATTGTAGGGTGTGTTGGTGGACAAATATATGATTTGTCCAGTACGTTGCAATTTTTTAAGTCATCGGTTGTCATCCTTAGGTATTTGCGATTCTCGATGTCTATGACCAGGTGGTTCTCGGTCGTGTCTACGTAGTAGTGCCCGCCGTTGCTTGCTCGCGTGTGTATAGGGTATACTGTACTGTTGCTGCCTGATCAGCGGTATATCGAGTACGAGTACAGTTACGTCACCTTCGCTGCAGGCCTTTAGGTCAGCCAGTCGCATAAGTGCTGACGCTTGGCTGTGCTCTATTCAGCTTTGAGACTAGATTGTTCACGCGTACCTTCTTCCTCATTCTGAGGCTTAACTAGTGTAATATATATATATATTTTTTTCAATATTAATATTGTCTTGCAATATGGAAATGATTTGGCATATTTCACTGTCATTTGTGGAAATCGAATTACCAATTAACATGTGTATATCAACCGAATAAAGTGTGCACATTGACTTATTTTTTCCAAAATTAAGTATGCTCTTAGAGGCTTAATTTCTTCAATTTGCTCTATATATTCTTTTCAAACTCTACGCTGAACACTATCATGCGTCAGCATTAATTTTCTACACATTTTTCGAGGTGGTTTTCAAGCATGGTCGCAGTATTCCGTCTCCTCTGGATTGCGTATTTAAAGTCAATTTCTTCTCAATTATTTCGTTCAATATATTTTTTCCATATGTATATTTATCATGTATTTTCATCTCGGTGTGACCCTATATTTTCTGTTGATAAAATTAGGTCTCCTAAGACCTCTTCTACTTTATTGGAGCTCCGTACCCTGCGTCCCTAGGGGCTCCTTCCCACATTTATTTTCTAGCTGATGTTTAGTTTTAAGTAGTTATAAGTATGCGAATTCATCAATTCTTGAGCTATTATTGCTCGATAAAGAGCTTCAGGCGGTTTGCGTGCACCGCCTGAGTTTTTCGTCTCTTCCGGACCACGTAATTGACGGGGGGCCTCTTCTCCACTATTTCATGAGGTCCCGTCCATTTCGGGGTCAGATTGGCTGACCGTCTCCTGCGCACCGTCTCGTCACGGAGGAGTACGCGTTCACCGACGCGCTACTCCTGCACCTTTGCGCCGTACGTATTCTTCGACCGTCTTTTCGCGCCTTCCAGGTTGTCACGTGCTACAGTCCATGCGGCGCGTAATCACTCGCGTAACTCATGGACGTAGTCGTCGTAGGCATAGGTGCTGCGGGGTTCCTGCTTTACGGCCGTCGGTAATTCAGCATCGCGTCCGTATACAGGCACGAGGGAAGACAGTCCGATCCCCGTATGTGGAGTGGTGTTGTACGTAAACATTGCGTATGGCAGCTACTCGCCCCAGTCTCCTTGATCCTCGCTTATGAAATTTTTCAGATATTCTGCGAGGGTGCGATGCGACCTTTCCACGGAGCCATTCGATTCCGGATTTTAGGCCATCGTTTGTATTTTCTTAATTCTTAACAATCGACACATCTCCTTGAAGGTCGAGCTGAGGAAGTTGGTACCTTGGTCCGATAATATCCTTTGTGGCGTTCCATACCGGCAAATTAATTCTTCAGCCAGCGTCCCTGCTACTGTCGGAACCTCTACGTTCGGCAGGGGGATCGCTGCGCTGTACTTCGTAAGAGCGTCCTGGAACGTAAGTATATATTTTTTCCCGCAAGCGCTTTCCGGTAGCGGTCCTACGATGTCGACCGCAACTTTTTCGAATGACCGTGATGGGGTAGCTATTACCACCATCGGCCCTCGTCCCCTTTTCCTGATTTTGTTCCTTTGATAGGTCTCGCAGGACGATATGTATTCTTTCAAATCCCTTCTTATGCCGGGCCAGTCGTACTTGGTCCGGATCCGACGTAATGTACGACTTATACCCTGGTGCCCTCCTATAGGAGTGTCGTGATATTCTCTTATTATTTTTAGGCGGTTATCGACGGAAGGGCTGGTTAGGCCACTGCGGCAGTCGCTATACTTCTTTGTAGCGCTGTCTTCATTTGTGCTGCTGGAAGATTGCGGGCTACGGGCACCGCCGTGCCTCGCTTCCTTAGTAGGCCTTTGCGGTGCTCTATCCGCAGTTTCGTCGCTCGGTGTGCCTACCGGTAGCTCCGCCGTTGCGTCGCTCTCTGTCTCGAGTGGCCTTGCAATGTTTTCTCTTCGCGGCCTTCCGCGCCTAGCGGGTCGTCCACGCTGTGCTGCGCTCGCTCTGTCTTTTTCAGCGGTGCTCGCAGTCTTACTCGTGCCTTGGTTTGCTAGCGTGCGTGGCCTGCCCATTCCCCGATCGCACGGCTTCGCGGCGGAGCTGTGGAGATCAGTAGAGCGTCCTGCTCATCATCATCATCATCATCATCATCATCATCATCATCATCATCATCATCATCATCATCATCATCATCATCATCATCATCATCATCATCATCATCATCATCATCATCATCATCATCATCATCATCATCATCATCATCATCATCATCATCATCATCATCATCATCATCATCATCATCATCATCATCATCATCATCATCATCATCATCATCATCATCATCATCATCATCATCATCATCATCATCATCATCATCATCATCATCATCATCATCATCATCATCATCATCATCATCATCATCATCATCATCATCATCATCATCATCATCATCATCATCATCATCATCATCATCATCATCATCATCATCATCATCATCATCATCATCATCATCATCATCATCATCATCATCATCATCATCATCATCATCATCATCATCATCATCATCATCATCATCATCATCATCATCATCATCATCATCATCATCATCATCATCATCATCATCATCATCATCATCATCATCATCATCATCATCATCATCATCATCATCATCATCATCATCATCATCATCATCATCATCATCATCATCATCATCATCATCATCATCATCATCATCATCATCATCATCATCATCATCATCATCATCATCATCATCATCATCATCATCATCATCATCATCATCATCATCATCATCATCATCATCATCATCATCATCATCATCATCATCATCATCATCATCATCATCATCATCATCATCATCATCATCATCATCATCATCATCATCATCATCATCATCATCATCATCATCATCATCATCATCATCATCATCATCATCATCATCATCATCATCATCATCATCATCATCATCATCATCATCATCATCATCATCATCATCATCATCATCATCATCATCATCATCATCATCATCATCATCATCATCATCATCATCATCATCATCATCATCATCATCATCATCATCATCATCATCATCATCATCATCATCATCGCCGCGATAAGTATCCAATGTTAAAGTCCGAGTGCCAAAGACGATTTACAGAGGCCAGAAATTCGCTTTTATGGAGATGGATGAAAGAAAAGCCACGGATCTCATCAACAAGGGCAAGACCAAAGTTGGCTGGGTCACTGTATAATTCGGAAACGGACAACTGTAATGCGGTGCTTCAGGTGCTTAGGGTATAGGCATCAAGCCAAAAACTGTAGTGGCCCGGATAGAAGTGGGCTGTGTTATATGTGCGCTGAAACCGGTCATAAAGGTGCTAAGGACGAAGCGCAATCGTCCCACGTGCCGGGAACAGGGAAATGTGCCACTTTTCGCAGAGCGTTGGAAAGTGCTAAAAACAGGACCCCGAGATGACAAGGATACTTCAAGGAAATCTCAACAGGAGCAGGACGGCCGACGACCTCCTGACACAACTGGTGCGCGAAAAAACATGTGATTTGATTATTATCAGTACAATATCGTGATAAAGTGAATGCGAACTGGTACGCGGACAACCCGGGCACTGCAGCCATCTGGGTCTCGAACCCCGAAACAGGCCGAGTAGAAGATCACGGAAGAGGAAACGGCTTTGTCCGGATTAAACAGAGGGACGTTTACTACGTGAGCTGCTACTTCACGCCCAATGAAGGCATCGGGCAATTTGAAGAGAAGCTCAACAGCCTTGAAGACCAACTACGGGACATGGAAGGAAAAATCATCGTGGCTGGAGATTTTAATGCGCGAGCGATCGAATGGAACATGCCGCATCCGGACGG